>KZ061565.1:446845-463806 GCA_002091835.1 Anopheles maculatus | reverse complement strand
CCTGTGTGCAGCGGGGATGCGTTTTGTTCTCGCGATTGCAGTGCAGTGCTTGCGGGAGTGTATTGTATTCAAATGGTACGGTTGGTAATAGTATGGAAAACATAATCTGATAAACGTATTAGGTACGGGGCCGGTACAATGGCGTGTTTTGCTTGCGAGCTTAACATCATTTAATTGTTTGAAATATGTCAGGGCTCACATCTGTAATAGAATAGCTGAACAATTTATCTTAGCTGTATCTCATTAACTAATTCTAAACTAATGTTATTTTTAACAATTTATAGCTTTTTCACACTTTAATTTAATAAATTGCGTTATGTAAATAGTAAGCGCAGGACTGCCTATCCAGCTACGGGGAAAAACCAAGTCAAGGTAGCAAAAGATGAGACTTGTCGAAAATGTTGTACCAAATAAGAACAGATAGTAGAAATAATCTTATCGAAAGTGATGCTACAAAGAATCAAATAAAATATTCACTAACAACTAAGCTGCTACACCACTGTATATGAGCTTGAGTAGTTGAAAATTTATTCTTAAGAGTGAAATAGGGTGTTTACTATATTACTTCTAACGATTTCCTATGCATGTGACCTAGTAGCTATAATATTCATGCAGTATTGAATCTCCTATTTACAATTTAAAGCGTTTTAAAACTAAACATTAGCAATACGGTAAGGCCGTTCTACTAGAATGAAAAAAACTAAGCATTAGGATTACCATTTTCAAAATAAAATCGATTTTTTACTTTCTTTCTTATATAAATTGAAGCTTACTATACGATATTACTAGTTTCCTTCTTGAAATTTTTATTCATTTACATTTTCTAATATTTTTTGTGCTTGCTTCAGAAACTACTAATTTTAATATTTCGATGTTTTTTTCAATGCATCAATTCAATGAATGTTGCTTTGCAACTTTCTTACATTATTTTCTTAATAAATCGTCTCAATATTGAAAAGGAATTTATTTTCTACTTCCATATGTATTCAGAATTCAGATAGTTTCAGATAAAAATGACTTCCATGTTGTTAACAACAAGATCTTCTGATTATACTAGAGTTTCTGCTTTATTTACAACTTCAGTAGACAATATCATACCATATCGACTCCTTTCATTGTCTGGTATCTCAGAGTATTTTATTGTTCAAGTGTGATAAGCATTCTTCAGCGTTACGGTTAATTTTCATATTTATCATAGTTTTAAACTTATTATAAGGTTTCACACTCATCTGTAGCAGATCCATCGCAATTTGTGCTTTAGTAAATTGTAAAGATAAGTAAAATACACATTTAAAAAATTTATAAAATATTACACATATTCTATAATTTTTGTGATGTGTTGAATCCAACATTTTTCCATATGATATAACTATCAAAACCGTACGGAAAATATTTTTCTCTTAAAGCTTTTGAAATGGCTTTAAAAAATCGATCAAATTAGGCATCTAAAGAAGCATAAAAGGTCTTTGTTACCGGTGTATATTATTAAATCATTTAATTAAACGTGTTTCACAGCTTTCTGTTGAGCAATTTTTACGGTCACGATAAGTTTTTATCTTCATATTTTGATTTTTTAGTAATTTTGATATCGCATGTATTGGTTTTATATCAGTAAAGGTAATTTGGAATTAGTTTTTTTTTTTTTTAATGAAAATTGTGCCACCACACCTACTTGTAAAAGGGCTTCTTCATGTTTTTTCGAGTTCTTAGATAATTTTACATGTGTTATTGCTTGTACTGAACTTTCATGTCATTGAACACTGAATTTATAACCAATCTTTTAGAAAAAAAGGCTTTAATTTGCATTAAAGTCAACCGACTTATTTATCGGGCTGATAGTAAATACCAAGGAGCATAAGACTTAAAACGTAGGAAAACAAATCGCCATAGCCTTTATTTAAAGTCCCGGAAACAATACTTTAATTTCAAAAAGTTTTTATTTAAAATCTATTTTTTTACTTACTATCAAAATAGATTCCCTCTATTTATTTATTATAGTTTGAGTCACTTCTAGACTCTATTCTGGATGTAGTAGAACGTTTCAATGTAGTCCTTTGACTCTACTGCACTTTCTCGGCATCATGTGAAACGAAGCAGAATATTTCAAGGCATGTATGTACAAATACATTGAAAACTAAAATTGATGCCAGGCCAGAAATTGGCTTAACAGAACCTACTTCATCCTGAAAGGCATCAGGAATTCCTTGTGAAAATGATCATTGCTGGTCCACCCCAAATCCCTGTCAAGACAAACTTGTGCACCAAACTCTCGTTGCTTAGGAGCAGGATGCATGTTGTGTCATATTGCTTTGTAGTAACAAAAACAGACTCAAATTCTGTCTTTGTGATGACATGAACACTATGCCAACCAACGATTCCAATTATCCATGTCATTCTAATACCAGGAAATTTAGGAACAAGAAGCTTTTCTACGGTATTAGCTACAACCGTAATAGATATTTAAACATTTAAAATATTTTTTACATTCCAGTTGACTACTGAGCTACAACTGTAACTTGATGTCCCTGCAGGAACTCTTGTTCGCTAATATACCTCCAATTCTTTCTAGCCGACACTGATATTAACTCCTTGCAGAAGTGCTCATATTGAGTTACACAAGGCAATGCATACATTCCATTGCAGAGCGTCTAAAACACGCCAGCATCGAACCCGTCCTGCGATGATTATTCAAGCTCGTCCACTACCGCCTCTGCCTACTGCTACTGCCGTCAACCGGTGACCAAGCATGAACGTCACGACAAAGCATAAACGATTGCGAAACATTGCCAGTGCATCGTTCACTTCAGCGGGCTACAACGGGCGTCTCAACATAAACGACCGCCCGTACGGCCGTCCGGCCATCGGTTGGCTGTGTAGAAGGAAAGCACCCAAGAGCAGCAGCAGCAGCAGCAGCAACAGGCGAGGATGGATTTCTCACGACCCATCCCATCAGCGATCAGGGTTCAAAGCATGAACTTGGCCATGACCGTGGCCGCGAGGTGCTCGCATAAGTACGAACGACCTGGAAAACTGGAAATCGTGTAATACAACCTCCCCATCGCCCCAATCAACCACCTTCCAACCCACCCACCGGTCCGATCTGATCATCTTCGCTCTGCCTTCTTTCCTCGCCTTAACCAGCCCACCAGCCACTCACCTTACATCATACCCGGTTCGTTTGGGCTTACTAGGGGCCCTTTTTTTCCACCTTCTTTCTTTGCACTCGGTTTTGCGTTATGGTGGATGTTTCGTTTTGTTCGTGCTGTGGCTCTCGCGCTTCCCGCCATTCCACATCCATGGTCCCCCATTTTTGCAGGGAACGCCCGATGATCGGCGTTGCGGCGAAACGATGAAAGCAAACTCAGCTTTCTGGAGGCAAGATATTGAGGGTTTTTTTTTGTTTTTGGTTGTTGTTTGGGAGGTTTCTTCCAGTCGAAATCGATCAGTTACACTACAATCAGCATGAAATCACTGGGGTTTTTGGGGTGTTACGGAAACATAACGAATTTCAACCGTTTGGTAATTCTAGTGGCGGAATTGCTCGAACACCATCACAGCCACAGATCGCTCGCAAGGGGAGTTGAAGTCCAGAACTGAAGTTCTGCTCACCACTTCACGGACGATGTTCAGAAACGAGATTCGGACATTCCCGTTTTTTACGCCGTACAACTCGAAACCCGAAACTGAAAGTTCGGCTGTGGTCTGTGTGGTCAACGAACAAAAAGTGAAACTCATGAAATTCGTTTTCTGAATTCCCAACTACGATAACATTCGGTAGCAGTTAAACTTGTCCCTAAATTTTCTCCTGTGATTTGTGTGAGGATCTGTTTCGGTGGTGATAAAACTCTCCTGTCTGGGCAACTATTCAACGTACGCATGAGCCTATTTTCGGTATTGCAACACTCTACAAAAAAACCAGAGAACCTCAATTTCAATGGAAGTTTTCCTTTCGTTTTGTTTGCAACTGCTTTCTAATTATTGGCATCGTTTGCTTACCACAGAATAGCACTAGAGATAGAGTGCATTGATTGCCTTACAGCCTTACAGCAAAACTAGCAAATGCAAAATGGAAACATTGCCTCCAAAACAATGCAATGGGAAAACTTTTGTTTTTTGAAATGATGCACACATACAGGACATTCGCGCTTAAAGCACACAGAGCTTTACCACAGTTACACACGAACAGGTCAGTAAATGGGGCGACTAACCGCACCACAGCAGCTCAAAGGGTTCGCTGAGCTTGCAGTATCTGCAGTGTCCTTGTGCGGTTGGCCGGTCACTGGACAAATCAAATTACTTTTGCAGTTACTTCTCCAATCAGTGTCACTGTGTTACCGCAATCAATAGCGCAATCGGGTGTGTCGCAGTCGGCAAGGGTATATGCCTTCTTTTTTTTGTTCTAGTAAATTAAGTTAAGCATATCTTACCCTTTGCCACGATGCGCTTTATTTTATTGTGCATTCAAGTGAAGAATTGATTCATCGAAAGTAGAGAACAAATACATCAAGCTATTAATTTACGACTGAACGAAAACCAATAGTCCAACAGAAATTACCAAGAAATTTTTAAAAGCTCGATTTCTCTTTGCATTTCGAATGATTTTTTGGACAGAACAACGCATTCTTTGTCTCTTCTTGATAGATGTTTTCACCAAAATTTTAATGTATGTACAATCGTACCTTTTTTTCTGTTTCGGTTGAATTGGTGCTCACTTGTTTGAACGTAACGACGTACCAAGTTTCTATCTTTGATGGTTTATGGCACAAAGAACTTTGTAAATAGTTTTAATTTGCCTGCAGTCCTTTTACATCCAACAAACAAGTTCACGGTCCGAAAAGTTCTATCTTGGAAGAGTACCACATCTTTCTCGATTTTGTTTACAAAACTGACGAAACACTTTAGCTTGACATTAGCAGACGATGGGTTCAAGACTGCAAGACGACTATAAAGTAAGGATATCTTCTTCGCCAAACATACTATACTAAACAGATTATTAGAACATTGAAGGCATGATTTGGAGACTATTAAAGTTCAAAAATAGCAACAGACCACCGGTCGGTTTAGCACACCAACATACGGTCAATTGAGACAACTGATTGAGCCCATATTGTTGCAACAGCGTGTCTTTCAAATTTACCATGAAAAATTATATCATCCAACACGTACAGATACATTAAACATTGTGAAAAATAGCTCATTTAACGCTCAGAAGAAAAATTCTGCCAAGAGGACTCTACGTCCAGAATCTGCAAACAAAATTGCCTCTCGGATATTATCATGATGGAGATGTGGCATCGGTCGAATCTACGTCGCACACAAGCTCTCGGCCCCTCACTAACTTAAACTTTATAAATTCTGACTCCGTCGATTAAGAATAAAAAAATTAAGTTTGAGAAAGTTGGAGTTAGACCCCAACAGACCAAAAAATTTTCCAATTTGTGACAATACCAAACCACAAGAGATTAGGAAAAAGTCGCGATGGAAGGGATTACGACTTGTCATCAAGATAATGCGACTTATCCCGGTTAAACTTTTTTATGGGGTTATACTTAGTCCTATGCGTATGCCAATTAGCCGCACACTAATAATCCTCTGAGAGGCAACATTGCCTAATCCATCAACGAGTTATGGAAAGTTTGACCTCTGAAACGCACGCCATAAGGCAAGGCTGATTCGAATAATCAGTATCGAATCAAAATGAGTCGTCAAATTGTTGCTTACTCGAATTGTTTAATGCCTGATACGATTTACAAATACAAATGCTTTCGGGAGGCACGCTTTAGCTTTAATAATTGCATATTCAAGTTCATCCGTGAGTGCACGGATTACTTAAGGAAGCATAGAACACACAGCAAATATGCATAAAATTAAAGATAATTTACAAAAACTAACATAAACAATGGAATTGGGTGGCTGGGATCAATTTTGACATGGAAGGAACATGTATCTAATCCCAACCGGACCATCTCAAAACACGCAGTTCTGACTATCCAGCTTCAGATAATAAACAAATCTAAGAAAGCCTCCAATTGCTTGACTTCGCGGATGACATCGACATCATTGGGCGAACATCTGTGGCGGTGTGCGATGCGTACACCCGACTGAAACGCGAGGCCGATAGGATTGGATTGAGGATCAATGTGACGAAAACAAAATACTTGCTTGCCGGAGGCTCTGACCGTGATAGAGCACGACTCGGAAGCAGAGTGTTAGTTGACGGCGACGATCCCGAGGTAGTAGAGGAGTTTTGCTACCTCTTGCACGATCGTAACTACGTGCCTACTACGGGCTCCACAAACTCATGAGATCCAGAAGACTCCAACAACGCTATATATCGCACACTGATACGGCCGGTAGTCCTCTACGGGCACGAGTCCTGGACTATGCTGGCGGAGGACGCCAATGCACTCGCCATTTTCGAACGGCGGGTGCTACGGACTATCTTTGGCGGTGTGTGCGAGCAGGGCGTGTGGAGAAGGAAAATGAACCACGAGCTAGCTGAGCTGTTTGACGATGCAGACATCCTGACGGATGTCACAGCCGGAAGGATATGCGCAGAGGAGCACAGCGAGCTCGTTGGCTGGACCAAGTGGAGTCGGACCTGAGGGATATCAGATGCAGCCGGGGTCGGAGGAGTGCAGCCATGGACCGAGTTTACTGGAGAATGATTAGATATCAGGCCATGTCTATTAGACGCGCTCCATAGGGGCAAGCCAATAAAGAAGAATAAGAAAAAGAAGAAGAAAGCCAGTAATGGCTGCAATGGCAGTAAATAACAACATAGTAATTATTGAAAAAAAATAACATTTAATAGACCTGTTTTCAATTCTTTGACAGCCAAAAACTCAAGCTGCTAGTCAACCAATGACGTAATGACTTCATATTCATACTATTTATTACTTAACTCATTATCTAGTTGATATAATTTCATTTTATATTTAATAAAGTTGCATTTTTAGCACGAGAAAGTCTGTTTTTCGAATAAGTACGACGGCTAGTAGCCAACAATATAATCAGCTATTCTTGTGTTTAGTAAGAATATTAGTCACAAGGAACAAATAAATGATTCTTTGCATTATCCTAAGCATACTCGATTAACTTATGAATGATGAATGATTCAAAGATGTATTAAATATAAATTTGAATACTGGTTTCTACAGACAGCAATATATGGCTTTATGCAAGCATAATATATCACTGTAATATTTTCTATTATTATATATGACTGTAATTAGCTATTGTTAGCTATTGCAGATAGTAGAGCTTCTGCAGAACAGTACACATTATTGGTAATAAATTTGCCTAAATATTATCGAAATAGTTACACATTATTCCGGCAATGTTTACCATTAAATTTGAAAATACTCATACTGCGGAAAACATTCCTCAGATTTTCCACATGAGCAAAATAGTACAGTAGTCCAAAATCTTCACATAAAAAAATCAGATACACACCGCATAAATGATTAAATTTATTTCCAACTAATTTAGCCCTGCAATCTTCACCAAACATGTGGAACGCAAATTCAAATTCTTGTAAAACATTTTGTTGTTTCCCTAGAATATTCAATTTGAAACTAAAATCGATTCCATCCCTCATATGTGATTTTGGTTTGTTCGGCAACCAATGAATACCGCGAAATTTTGACCGAAAATATTAATTCGTAGCTCTTGAAGTACATGCAATTGTCCGTAAAGAGATGTACTGTAATTAAATCATGCAAACTTTGAAACATGTATTATGTTTGACATTTTTCGTCTGTTGAACTTGAAACCGGTCGCTGAAGGTCTTGTATTTATGGTGAACATTCCGCTGAAAAGCCTAATAATGTATACTTTTCTCAGAAACCATACGGCACACACACATAATGGATCGTTTTCGTTTGCCGAAACCGCATAAAAACCGCACAAACTTGATCATAAAATTCGGCGAACCTCCCTTTCGGTTGCTAAATTGATGATAACGAGTGGGGAGGGACAGGCGAAGGTGGAGTTTGTCCCCCCACTCAGCCCACACTACTGTACACAAAATCATCACACAAATCGATCGATTTTAGCTCTAATCAGCCATCGCATCGCTTTACCCATTAGGGTCTGCTTTCTTTTACAGGTCTTCCGTAGCAAAACGACCAAGAATAAAGCGCTCGTTATGCAAATCGATAAGCTGTTGTTTATTTTTATTGTCAATTTTACAACCCAGCTGGCTTCCGGTTGGTATGGTCGTGCCGGCGTCTCACACACCAGCTGTCGGCACACGGTATTGCTTAGCTTCACTTTGATAGGATAATGAAATGGGCGGGTAAAATGAAAGGAAAAAAAATATATATTGCACCTTACTGATAACGATGGGCAGGGCTAAGACCAAAAGAGACAAAAACATATTCCACATTTTCCACAAATAAAAGTAAAAAAAGAGAAGCTGATTAAATCTGATCTGATCTCGACGCGGAAAGCAAACCGATCGCGCTTTTGTACCACACGGAGTAGCTGCTAATTATTTGCATGATTGGGTTTTATAGTTTTTCCCTTCGATTGCTTTACGTGAAGCTTCCTTTTCTCCACTTTCTCGTTGCCGCTTCTAACGATTTTTCTGCTTTATTTTGTCCCAATGGGATAACGCTGAAAAAGCAGAGCCCGCCCGATCATTTGCAGGCGAAGGAATCTTCTCTAGTTCTGGTGCAAAGGTGTCGAACCTTGGGTACACTTTACGCTGCTTTACGATTGTTTATTGATATGTAAATTCATATGCAATTTAAATAATAGTATTTTATTATTATGAAGTATAAAAATATAAAAATATTTTCAAAATTATACCACAGATTTATATGATTAGTGTCGCATGTATTGAATTTGAGTAATAAATACCGAAGAAATACCAACAAATTGTAAAATTTTGTCATTTTTAGTATATTTACATAACCCCTCGTTTACTTTGGATCAAATATTTGAATCACAAACTGTTTTTCCAAGGCTTCTCGGTGGGACGTTGCTGATCGTCACTTAATCATGATTATTCTTAAGCTTAGTTAACTATGAGCAAATTATGCCATCGCTAAACATGATATTTTTATACTCTATTATCTTTTTCTAAGAGTGAACATAATCATCTGGTTGAACGATCTACAATCTCCTAACGTGCTGTAGCTTATTTAAACTGTTTTAAAATGGTGAATCTGTATGACCAAGCTGTAAAAATCGTTCATGTTTTAATAATTTAAGGCTTAAATAAATTTTTGAGGCGGCCCGGTAGTGTATCCGATAGCGGCGCCGGTCTTCACACGGCAGGACCGGGGTTCGAATCCCAGCGGACCGCCTCCCCGTACGCAGGACTGACTATCCAGCTACGGGTAAAACTTAGTCACAGAAAGCAAGCAATAGCTGGCAGGCCAAGACCTCACGAGGTTGTAGTGCCAAGGAAGAAGAAGAAGAAATAAATTTTTAAATAATCGACCAAATTAGCCTAGTTAGTCTAGAAAGCCAGTAATAGCAAACCGAAACCGCTTAAGCTTGTAAGGCCAAAGCAGAAGAAGAAAAAGAGGTAATTGAGCTAATTTTTCGGATCTCCGGATGCTCTTTCTAAGTATTAGGGTATTAAGTATAAATAAGGAATGTTTATGGACAACTCTTTTTCATTTTGGGAATTAACATTTGAAAAACATGAGATGTTTGAAATCTTGCCTGTTGTTCCTTATTACTTTCTGTCATCTTAGAGGCAAATTACGGGTAACTTTTGTATAAAATTATTAATTGTTTTCAAAGAAATTATTGGTCACCAGTGATAGCAAACCAGCAATAGCTGCAATCGACCAGAACATATGGTAGTCCGATGGCGCGACATCCGGAGAATACGGCAAATGTAGTAGAACATCTCATTTCCAAGTCTCCCGGTATGTTTACCGGGACCGGTTGCTCAATGTATGGCCGAGCGTTGTCGCACTTCAGCATCACTTAGTCGTTTTGTTTAGCTTCAATATCGTTCTCCTCTGATGGTTTCCGCTGGTTAGAGTAGTTCGTAATAAAAAAAACATCAGTCTGGTCTCACCAATCCACCGAGGTAACGAAATTGCTTAATGAGAAGGATCCACTACTAATCTACTGCGATTATATGGTATAACCATTCCTACCGATTGTACCTTTGTAGTAACATTTCACTCAGGACGCGACGACATTCTAAAATTCACGGCTTCACCTCAAGTGCAATCGATGTTCCTTTGTTCTGAATCATTCCTAACGAATGTAATCGTGAGGATATTCTCGGCTGTTCAGCAACGTTACAAACTCATCTTGTATGTATGAGTACCATTTTCTTGTAGCAAATGTCGTCTTTAGAAGCACAAAAACCTCAGCGTAAAAATAAGCGTTTCGAAAGTGTCTAAACCACTCTTAACTGATAAGATTGAAACAAAAAAATATACCTAATGCAAGTGACATGCATGCAAATCCAGTACGAAATTAGCAATATTCAAGCCAATCTCCTAATCAAGTCCTAATACAGTTATTTTTTCTGACATGTCCCAGAATGATATATCACGTTATAAATATGTCACAGTCAGATCGCATTTTCCGGTGTTTTCAAATGTAAAACGTTTGTTTTCATCTGTAAAACGAAGTCAAGGAAAACCAGTATCGGAAGGTGAAGATCTCTAGAGGTTGTGGAGCGAGTGGAGAAGAACTATCTAACTATCTAGGTTAGATTTGGGAATTCTACTTCTGTAAATATTATAAATATTATGTTCACGATAATGCTTAACATAATTTAAATTATTCAACTTACCAAATAGTAGTCATGTAAAATTTTCGTACATGATTTCTTAACCACATTTCCCACGTACCACCACCAAATTTTGTCACATTTCTGGTACACTTAAGTCATCATTACACCAGGTTACATCAGAGGAAATGCTGATTTATTGTTGAAAAGCTTATTTGGAGAATAGATTTCTCATTTGAAAATCTCTCAAAATCGTTGATGTCTCTGCCGTTGGATAAATTTATCAGAATATCCAGAAATAAGTCTGGCACTAACGTATTCGCTTAGTATTTCCCTTTATAAGATTCCTTCGACAAGCAATCCCTTCGACACCCTTGCAGTAGTTTTTTCGAACTATTCAGCACTTGAGTGTAGTTGCTAAAAGTTGTCTATAAGCACACATGCAGCTGCTACCACCCCATCAGCGTTAGACTGGCGGATTCGCGCTCCGTATGCAAGTAAATTGCTAATTAGCGTGTCTGCTCTGCTCTTTCCGGTTGCAATCGTCAGTTTAACCATCTTTTTTTTATTCTCCCTCCATCCCGAATGCTTTTAATCCACTCCACAGCTAAACGCGGTACGGTGGACTTAGAATCGATTAATTTCCGACGCGGGTGTACCGAAGCAAAGAAGGGGGAACTCAAGTTCAGGGACCGTTTTACAATGCTGTACGGATCTGCTGATCGTTCCTTCACCGCCTGGCACGATTGGTTACGATTGGTTACGAAGTTTGTTCACGTTTCGCGCGCGGAATTCATGCGGTTTTGCTGTTCATGCGGCTCCAGGCATCATGACTCATCTGGATAGGAGAGGTCTCCCTGGCTGTCCGTATGTTTATCTACCACCTCTCCCTTTCTCTCTCTGTCATAGCTTTCCGTTCTCGAATGGTCAAGTGCACACAGTAGTAAAACCGGTGGCAAATGTTCTTACGTTCGTACCACGGCTACGCGATTGTAATCATGGTCCAGCGTGGTCTGGCTACGTTTCGCTTGTTCCGGTGCAACGAAAACGATCGCGGTGGGGTGCGAATGGTTGTTATTTAATGTGTGCATGCTTATCGACTGGCTGGGATCGTAACGCAATCGATCGCGCCAGTCTATTGCGGGTGCTTCGTGGAATTTTCTTCGCCGGAGCGTTACGTACTCCATTTGGGATTCCTGCAGCAAGCAGGCTAACTGTACCATCCTTGTTAAGCATATGGTGTCTGCGCATATGTTGCTTTGCGGGCTAATGTCCGGCGAAGGAGTGAGCACACTTATGGGCATACGAGCGGGCAGGTTTGTCGATCGCAATCGGGTCATGCAGCAATAGTTGGGGCCTAGTTAACGATTCCAGCAATTCGCACACAACTCGAGGTAAGGCTGTTGACGAAACACCAGCAAAAGACACAATGTATCCTCGGCGGACGTATTTGTTTGTGTACCTAGCATGAATGATTTGAGGTACAATGTATGGAAGAATGTGGACCGTTGTGGTTGTACAAATAGTTGTCGGCATTTTAATTAATTTAATCGAAACCATGATGAGCATTGCATTAGCCCATACTCATTGTTTGTAGCAGCAATATCATATTGGCTTTAGATAATTATCGCTTTCGCTGTTCGAATTGATGTGGAGTTTTTATTACTAAATTGCTGACATTTAACACTATCTATTGTTCAAATTCTCAATTTTTTAACGCAACGTAAAGGTAGTACATGATGCTGTCAAACATAAAACGAGCAATGAGATGTGTTTACAATAATAGGTACACTTCTCACCATACGTTCTATGAGACTTAGCGCCTTAGTGCACTCACTCTGCATGCTTACCCATCGGTTACTATAAGGGCCCGATCAATAGCCGATCAGGCTGCGTCTACAATTCGACTTGAGGGTTGAGTTTAGACAAACTTCGTTTATTTAGTTTAATGAACAATAACATTTGCTTTTTAAGGATGCCTGAGATTCCTATTCGGGATTTGCTGGGAGACGAAGACGAGGCCTACCTGAAGGTAATCTTTGTTTTTTGCCGAGCGAATGGCCTCTTAGTGTGATCTCCCCTCCCTCCTCCTACTGTTCTCCTACTGTTTGTCTGTCTATTATATGTGTTGTAGCGAGAAGGACAGGAAGGCCTCACATAGAGCTCCAAGTTCAAGAACCCGCTCGAGTCATGGACTACGATAAAGACCCTCGCTTAAATCTGGACCTCGCATACGGATTATTGAACACCTGACAACGAAATGATCCGATTACACTATTCGAAAAATATCTCAGAATATCTTTGGATGGAAACACTCAGTTCTTACAATAAGTAGATAGTTACAACCCCCGTAACATTCGTAGCGCTAATAGACCGAAATCGATCTAATCTCCATTCACACACATAATATTATACCGCCGTATATGGAGACTAGATCGATTCTGGTCTATTAGCGCTACGAATGTTACGAGGGAGAGCTTCTAAAGCACCACTAAGGGACCGTCGAGTTATGGTCTATTAAGGTCTAATTTCGTTCTAAAATGTTACCGGGGTACTTAAAGGCGCTGCACAATGAATTCCCCGGTAACATTTTAGAACGAAATTAGACCTTAATAGACCATAACTCGACGGTCCCTTAGTGGTGCTTTAGAAGCTCTCCCCAATAACATTCGTAGCGCTAATAGACCAGAATTTATCTAGTCTCCATATACGGCGGTATAATATTATGTGTGTGAATGGAGATTAGATCGATTTCGGTCTATTAGCGCTACGAATGTTACGGGGGTGCACATTGAAGAATTGGATCTAATTCACTCATTACTTCGTGTTGAATCTCAATGGTCAAACTATTTGGGACAGCTTTCGACACTATTATTTAACAGAGAGCGCTGCTGTTATAGTGATCCCGTATGGCGATGGGAAATCCGATCAAGGACAAAAAACGAATGACGAAAACGATTAAATACGCATACGTAAATTGAGTTCGATAATTTAGGTTTTGATTTTGTTTTGAGTTATAGCCGTAAAAATCCCTTTGTCTAAATAATAGCAGTAAAATAAAATAGGAAATAGAATAAATAGACTTGTTGGCCTTTAAATGACGTAGAAACACAACTTTACTTGAAACCGCAAATAATTTCATTGCAGACATTAACATTGAACTCCTAATCATTCGAATACACCTGCTGCACACTTTGAATTTTCAAGCCCCACAGTAAGCCTGATTTCTGCATACGTAATCCTTTACGTGCAGACACCGACACTGAACACACTCAACAGGTCCAGCAACAGGTGCCGGACTAGTATGGGCGCCCATCATATCCAGTCTCATCAAACTGTTATTATCATGCGAACTGGCATTGGCCGCATACCGGTTCAACACTTATCCGGCACTTTACTTCTAGATCGATACCCTTGCCTTACTGGAACGCTTCCTTCCCAATAAACCCAATGTCCGTATGATGATGATGACGATGTTCCGAACGGAATCACACTCCAACCACACCACGGTGTGCCTCAATCGGGAGGGAATACGGGGTGAGCGCAAGATGGAAGGGAGAGAAAAAAAAACAAATGGAACAAATTTCCTCCACAACTGTCTCGTAAGTTAAGGAAAAATTATTGTCCGACAATGATGGGCCGTAACCGTGTGTTGCCGGTTCTTGTTGTGTTCTTAATGTGGTTGTTGCTGTTGATGATGATGACGAAGGTGGAGGAAGTAGCAAAACACATCCATGTCAATGGCCTCTGTCTTGCCGATCGTCCAAATACCCCCGTGCCCCAGCATGACCGGCAGTGAGTCCGATCGGCCGAAAAGAGGGGGCAAGCGAGCGGCATGACTCAATACATCTGCGAACCGTGCAACTAGACTTGGCTCCCTCCGAAGTTCAACCGAGGTCGATTCGAGTGTACCGGCAGAAGGAAAAACAAAAAGCAATTTCCCTACCCACAAAACACACGCGCACTCACTACATTCCCGGGATAATAGCCTTTTGCCTGGATGCATTATAATCCCAGCCACGGTTCGACCGTTGAAGAGTGGCCGGACCCCAGTCGGCCGCCGCTTCGTAGCAAAAGAGCGAGAAGTGTACGCACCGTACGCAAGATCATAAAGGGCGTTTCTTAGGCCGACCCCGGACTTCAAGAGGCTGGATGTTAATTATGCAATCGATTGAAGATCGCCAGACGAGAGCGTAAGCCGTAAGCCCCGGACAGTGGACATCTCCGATGACGCTGTCCAATTGACGGGAAGAGTCATTTGCCGTTCAACAGCAGTGTCAGTGAACAACGCTGGTTGAAGTTGGGAGACGACAAGCTTCGTGTGGTGTAAGTGTTTCGGGACAGCAGAGCAAAGCAACGCACCAACTCGTACCGTTTAATTGTTGGAACGTACCCGCTGACACTTGAACCTGGTGGTTAAAACGGGTCTTTGTGAGTGTAAATGTGGCACAGAATCCGCTAGATGGCAGTACGCTACTGTAAAGGTGACAACTGTACAATGATAGATTAACATTTTTCTAACCTGATAGTTGGATGGTGATTTAACATTTTCCCAAGATCTATAAATTGGTTGGTGATACCGATAACTTTAAGGTTATGGTAGAACTGAAAAGCTTCCATATAATACCTTAACATAACTCTTGGTCTTTGGAACAGAATAACAATAAAAAACATCTAAAAATATTCTCAATATTCAATTTTATTCACCATATTAATCTATTATTATTACTCTAACAATTATCTTGTCAAGGTGCGAAATATGAGTTTTATGAATAAGTTGGTTAAAATCAAGGTAAAAGCTTAAAATCACAGAGTACACGCTTCAAAATACCAAGGTTTCTACGGACGCTAAGACCCGTGTCTTAGGGTATAGGAGTAAACAATGGATATAGCTCATAAAAATATAATACCACAGTAATAACTGACGTTCGAAGGACCTTCCCTCTACGTTTTCACAATTATTAGACATTCTTCACGAAGAAGTGAAGAAATCCGTAGATGAACTTGTGTGCGAAATACTGATCGGTCGTAAAGCAGCATCGCTTCATGGCAAATGTCTGAGAGTTCAATTTTTCTATGACAAATTTGTGCAATATTGACTTTCAGAGCAGCGGTCATTTGCGGGTAGTTGACATAGACATGGGACTTAACATAACCCCATCAGAAGAAGCCTAACAAGACTCAATCACGTTATCTTGGAGGAAAGTTGGAGGTAATCGTGTAGATACCAATCCCATTTTTGACCATTTTTTATTGGTAACTAACTTCTCTTTTTCTTTCTTGGACTTACGACCTCTTCAGGTAATGCCTGCCATTTATAGCTTACTAGACTTATTTTTACCGCATAGTTGGATAGTCAGTCCTCACTATGGGGGAATGGCCCTGATGAGACTTGAACCTCGGTCCTGCCGTGTGAAGACCGGCGCCGCTGTCGCATCTACCACCGGGCCGCCCTGGTAACTAACTTAGTAAGTCCAGATGAGACCAGAAATCGAGAGCCTCGTCGTTGGAGACGAAACAGTTTTTGGGGTCTGTTTCTTCAAAACCTAATCAGCAAACATACGGCGCAGTCTATAACGGTTAAGTTTAAGCGCTTGAGTCAAAGTAGACAACTAGTCTCAAAATTTAAACATTGAAGTATGCGAAAGGCCGAGTTCTTGTGTGTAACGCGGAATCCACTATCGTGTGTTGTCCACCTAATTTTAACGTACAGAGGCTATATTCTTGGTATATCGTGGGGGCAGAACAGATCCCTCAAATTTGTTTCCCATAGTGCGAAAAATCCTCTCGGCAGAATTCACCATGTTCTTGGGAGAATTACATGGATTAAATAGTCAATCTAGTATGCTAGAAAACACATTTGCCATTTTTTATAAATATCTGCACGTGGTATTGGATGATATAATTCCTCAAGGAAAATTGGAAACACACAATGTTTAAATACAAACTAATTTACCACTAGCAGTGCTTCAAACATAAGTACGATTAACTTTCAACGTAAAAAAATGCCTAATGAAAAATTTACTTTAAAGTTCGCAGTAGAGAATTGTCTCAACATTCCTTTGCAGGGCGAATGAAAAGGATTCAGGGACCATAACCAACTCGCTGGCTATACAGTGAGCCAATCGCAAATCCGTACACCTTCAATTTGAGCAATTGCCTAGCTTTGCGATCGATTTTTGCGTACGGGAAACAAATAAAAATTATTTTTTCTTATCAATTCTTCTTTGGACATCTTCCAACAAAGCAA
>KZ061565.1:384532-441600 GCA_002091835.1 Anopheles maculatus | reverse complement strand
AGGGGCGGCCCGGTGGTAGATGCGACAGCGGCGCCGGTCCCCGACACGGCAGGACCGGGGTTCAAGTCTCATCTGGGCCGTTCCCCCATAGTGAGGACTGACTATCCAACTATGCGGTAACAATAAGTCTAGTAAGCCAGAAATGGCAGGCATGACCAAGAGGTCGTTAGGCCAAGAAAGAAGAAGAAGATACGGATTATTGAACACCTGACAACGAAATAATCCGATTACACCCGGGATATGGTGTCCGATACAGACCCCAGCTATGAACGGACCCTCGAATAAGGATGACGGAATACTTTGCATCGTAACAACCGAGTACACCCGGGATAAGGTGCCCTTTCACGGTTCATAGGAGGAAATGTCTCCCAACCTATGTGAACTGTATTTATATAATTTAGAATAAGTTCCTTATATGTAGTTTAGAATAAGCAAAACGACCAAGCCGTTCTACTAGAATAAAAACCAATAACATTTGAGAGTCGAGTACTTTTCTATCGATGTGTTGCAATATGTATCAGAATTAATATATCAAGATACGTAGAGGGTGTTCCATCTAGATGTGTGCAGGAACGTTAGCTCAGTTAAATGTATGCCATACCACAGAAACGAACTTCGAATAGCTATAAAATGTCCCCAAGTTCAATACTAAGTGCAGTGTTTTTTTTTTTTTTTGCAGAAAGGATCGTACACTTATATTTCCTTAAAGACGGAGAAGATACCTTCCAGACGGTAGTGGCGATCATTGGTGAGTGATATCAGGCCATGTACCATGATTTTTAGACAGATGAGAAAGAAAATTTGGATGAAATCATGTCTGTTCACAATCGATTCGTAGGTGTTCTTATTTCGTCGAGCAAATAATACTTAAATGGAAAGGCCATTTCCAATAAACTTATTCCAATAACTCGCTAACAAATGAAGGTATCCTCTTACTCAGAGAAAATGCTTCTTATGTACCCAAAGCAATCGAGCATATGGGACCAGCCACATGGTCAGAGTAATCTCTTTTGGAAATCATTTAAAGAACTTCAAACTATTCGAAAAATATCTCAGAATGCCTTTGGATGGAAACACTCAGTTCTTACAATAAGTAGATACTTACAATTCATTGTGCAGCGCCTTTAAGTATTCACATTGAAGAATTGGATCTAATTCACTCATTATATCGTGTTGAATCTTAATGCCAAACTACTTGGGACAGCTTTCGACACTATTATTTAACAGAGAGCGCTGCTGTTAATTCCGTATGGCGATGGGAAATCCGATCAAGGAAAAAAAAACGAATGACGAAAACAATTAAATACGCATACGCAAGAGTTCGATAATTCAGGTTTTGATTTTGTTTTGAGTTATAGGTGTAAAAATCCCTTTGCCTAAATAATAGCAGTAGAATAAAATAGGAAATAGAATAAATAAACTTGTTGGCCTTTAAATGACGTAGAAACACAACTTTACTTGAAACCGCAAATAATTTCATTGCAGACATTAACATTGAACTCCTAATCATTCGAATACACCTGCTGCACACTTTGAATTTTCAAACCCCACAGTAAGCCCGATTTCTGCATACATAATCCTTTACGTGCAGGCACCGGCACTGAACACACTCAACAGGTCCGGCAACAGGTGCCGGACTAGTATGGGCGCCCATCATATCCAGTCTCATCAAACTGTTATTATCATGCGAACTGGCATTGGCCGCATACCGGTTCAACACTTATCCGGCACTTTACTTCTAGATCGATACCCTTGCCTTACTGGTACGCTTCCTTCCCAATAAACCCAATGTCCGTATGATGTCGATGATGATGATGATGATGTTCCTAACGGAATCACACTCCAACCACACCACGGTGTGCCTCAATCGGGAGGGAATACGGGGTGAGCGCAAGATGGAAGGGAGAGAAAAAAAAACAAATGGAACAAATTTCCTCCACAACTGTCTCGTAAGTTAAGGAAAAATTATTGTCCGACAATGATGGGCCGTAACCGTGTGTTGCCGGTTCTTGTTGTGTTCTTAATGTGGTTGTTGCTGTTGATGATGATGACGAAGGGGGAGGAAGTAGCAAAACACATCCATGTCAATGGCCTCTGTCTTGCCGATCGTCCAAATACCCCCGTACCCCAGCATGACCGGCAGTGATTCCGATCGGCCGAAAAGAGGGGGCAAGCGAGCGGCATGACTCAATACATCTGCGAACCGTGCAACTAGACTTGGCTCCCTCCGAAGTTCAACCGAGGTCGATTCGAGTGTACCGGCAGAAGGAAAAACAAAAAGCAATTTCCCTACCCACAAAACACACGCGCACTCACTACATTCCCGGGATAATAGCCTTTTGCCTGGATGCATTATAATCCCAGCCACGGTTCGACCGTTGAAGAGTGGCCGGACCCCAGTCGGCCGCCGCTTCGTAGCAAAAGAGCGAGAAGTGTACGCACCGTACGCAAGATCATAAAGGGCGTTTCTTAGGCCGACCCCGGACTTCAAGAGGCTGGATGTTAATTATGCAATCGATTGAAGATCGCCAGACGAGAGCGTAAGCCGTAAGCCCCGGACAGTGGACATCTCCGATGACGCTGTCCAATTGACGGGAAGAGTCATTTGCCGTTCAACAGCAGTGTCAGTGAACAACGCTGGTTGAAGTTGGGAGACGACAAGCTTCGTGTGGTGTAAGTGTTTCGGGACAGCAGAGCAAAGCAACGCACCAACTCGTACCGTTTAATTGTTGGAACGTACCCGCTGACACTTGAACCTGGTGGTTAAAACGGGTCTTTGTGAGTGTAAATGTGGCACAGAATCCGCTAGATGGCAGTACGCTACTGTAAAGGTGACAACTGTACAATGATAGATTAACATTTTTCCAACCTGATAGTTGGATGGTGATTTAACATTTTCCCAAGATCTATAAATTGGTTGGTGATACCGATAACTTTAAGGTTATGGTAGAACTGAAAAGCTTCCATATAATACCTTAACATAACTCTTGGTCTTTGGAACAGAATAACAATAAAAAACATCTAAAAATATTCTCAATATTCAATTTTATTCACCATATTAATCTACTATTATTACTCTAACAATTATCTTGTCAAGGTGCGAAATATGAGTTTTATGAATAAGTTGGTTAAAATCAAGGTAAAAGCTTAAAATCACAGAGTACACGCTTCAAAATACCAAGGTTTCTACGGACGCTAAGACCCGTGTCTTAGGGTATAGGAGTAAACAATGGATATAGCTCATAAAAATATAATACCACAGTAATAACTGACGTTCGAAGGACCTTCCCTCTACGTTTTCACAATTATTAGACATTCTTCACGAAGAAGTGAAGAAATCCGTAGATGAACTTGTGTGCGAAATACTGATCGGTCGTAAAGCAGCATCGCTTCATGGCAAATGTCTGAGAGTTCAATTTTTCTATGACAAATTTGTGCAATATTGACTTTCAGAGCAGCGGTCATTTGCGGGTAGTTGACATAGACATGGGACTTAACATAACCCCATCAGAAGAAGCCTAACAAGACTCAATCACGTTATCTTGGAGGAAAGTTGGAGGTAATCGTGTAGATACCAATCCCATTTTTGACCATTTTTTATTGGTAACTAACTTCTCTTTTTCTTTCTTGGACTTACGACCTCTTCAGGTAATGCCTGCCATTTATAGCTTACTAGACTTATTTTTACCGCATAGTTGGATAGTCAGTCCTCACTATGGGGGAATGGCCCTGATGAGACTTGAACCTCGGTCCTGCCGTGTGAAGACCGGCGCCGCTGTCGCATCTACCACCGGGCCGCCCTGGTAACTAACTTAGTAAGTCCAGATGAGACCAGAAATCGAGAGCCTCGTCGTTGGAGACGAAACAGTTTTTGGGGTCTGTTTCTTCAAAACCTAATCAGCAAACATACGGCGCAGTCTATAACGGTTAAGTTTAAGCGCTTGAGTCAAAGTAGACAACTAGTCTCAAAATTTAAACATTGAAGTATGCGAAAGGCCGAGTTCTTGTGTGTAACGCGGAATCCACTATCGTGTGTTGTCCACCTAATTTTAACGTACAGAGGCTATATTCTTGGTATATCGTG
Organism: Anopheles maculatus; assembly: GCA_002091835.1. Classification (NCBI taxonomy): domain Eukaryota; kingdom Metazoa; phylum Arthropoda; class Insecta; order Diptera; family Culicidae; genus Anopheles; species Anopheles maculatus. The sequence goes on along the minus strand of KZ061565.1, from coordinate 437,516 downwards.
GGGGCAGAACAGATCCCTCAAATTTGTTTCCCATAGTGCGAAAAATCCTCTCGGCAGAATTCACCATGTTCTTGGGAGAATTACATGGATTAAATAGTCAATCTAGTATGCTAGAAAACACATTTGCCATTTTTTATAAATATCTGCACGTGGTATTGGATGATATAATTCCTCATGGAAAATTGGAAACACACAATGTTTAAATACAAACTAATTTACCACTAGCAGTGCTTCAAACATAAGTACGATTAACTTTCAACGTAAAAAAATGCCTAATGAAAAATTTACTTTAAAGTTCGCAGTAGAGAATTGTCTCAACATTCCTTTGCAGGGCGAATGAAAAGGATTCAGGGACCATAACCAACTCGCTGGCTATACAGTGAGCCAATCGCAAATCCGTACACCTTCAATTTGAGCAATTGCCTAGCTTTGCGATCGATTTTTGCGTACGGGAAACAAATAAAAATTATTTTTTCTTATCAATTCTTCTTTGGACATCTTCCAACAAAGCAACTGCAAAAAAAACGATTAAAAAAATGCTCGAATTGCGGCGCAATCAACAAAAGAGTAACAAATGACAGAATTTTGTCAGTCAAACGGAAAACCGGACAGTTTTGTTTTGGACGTATTTCATGTTTGGTTTTACTTTTTTTTACAACAATTTTATATTTAGTGCTATTCCCATTAGCTTTAATCACGGCTTTGAATCGTCTGGGCATACTTACTATTATTTTTTTTACATATTTCTGGCCCAATTTCGTTCCATCTTTGTCTTACCGACTCTTCTAGATGAACCTTGCTAGTAACACGGTATAACGCTACTAATTTTTTAAAAGGGCCCACAAATATTCAATTAAATTAAGATTAGATGATTGGAAAGGAGTTTCTATCACTTTTGGTCAATTGTACAGTAACCACTTTCGCGCAACCCACGATTTTTGTTTAGGGTCATTATATTGGTAAATCGCAGATTCCTGCTACATTCCCATTTTAACAACACTTTCCTATACCGTTTATTTTTAAGTGTTTGAATAATGCATATTATCCTTTGTACCTCGAATGATTTCCTAAATACTTTTTTTGTCCTGATGGTGAACTATAATGATATTTCTCTCCAGTAATATTGTATGACGCATTTTTAAGAAAAATGTGGATATTTAAGAGATCCAAGCATCCAAACGCTTATTACGGCGGCCAAGAATCGAGTGCTATTCCCATTAGCTTTAATCACGGCTTTGAATCGTCTGGGCATACTTACTATTAATTTTTTTTACATATTTCTGGCCCAATTTCGTTCCATCTTTGTCTTACCGACTCTTCTAGATGAACCTTGCTAGTAAAACGGTGTAACGCTACTAATTTTTTAAAAGGGCCCACAAATATTCAATTAAATTAAGATTAGATGATTGGAAAGGAGTTTCTATCACTTTTGGTCAATTGTACAGTAACCACTTTCGCGCAACCCACGATTTTTGTTTAGGGTCATTATATTGGTAAATCGCAGATTCCTGCTACATTCCCATTTTAACAACACTTTCCTATACCGTTTATTTTTAAGTGTTTGAATAATACATATTATCCTTTGTACCTCGAATATAATGCAATTTTCCACCAAACATGACCTCCAGCCGCCACCAAATCTCCACCAAACTTGACGGCTTTACTCAACATTTTCCTTCGAACGATTCCTTATCAATATGGCCGTCCATGTGCACAGAAAATGTTTTTTTTTGTTTCGTCTGTAAACAGAACCTGCTAAAACTATCATCCTCAATTAACTTTATCTTTCTGTATTGAAAAAAATAATAATTTACCTTGTTCCAAAATAGTTAGAAGTTTTCGATTTTTTCCGATATCAACGACTGCTTTCCCCGAGTTCTTGCATGAAGCCCATTACGATGTAAATAGTTGCTAACAGTAAGGGCACATGCATTGATGTTACAAACGTCTTGTATAATTTTTTTAAATATCCACAGCACTGGTAAAAGAATTTTTACGAATCAATGTGCCCTCTCTTGTCTGAATTTTGCACTGAGTTGAACAATTTTTCTTTGATTTTTCAATACTTTTTGTTATTTTTATATTTTAAATAATGTGTTGAACTATAGATTTGCTTATATTGGTTAAATTACTGATTTCCTAAATACCTTTTTTCGTCCTGATGGTGAACTATGTATAATGATATTTCTCTCCAGTAATATTGTATGACGCATTTTTAAGAAAAATGTGGATATTTAAGAGATCCAAGCATCCAAACGCTTATTACGGCGGCCAAGAATCGACTACATCAATCATAGCACTATAGCAAGTGTTAAAACTGGCTTCCTGACCACTTAAACCGCAGTGAATTCTTAGAAATGTAATTGTCCGGTTTTCCGTTTGACTGACAAAATTCTGGCTTTTCTTACTCTTTTGTTGATTGCGCCGCAATTCGAGCATTTATTTCATCGTTTTTTTTTTGCATTTGCTTTGTTGGAAGGTGTCCAAAGAAGAATTGATAAGAAAAAATAATTTTTATTTGTTTCTCGTACGCAAAAATCGATCGCAAAGCTAGGCAATTGCTCAAATTAAAGGTGTCCGAATTTGCGATTGGCTCACTGTATGTTTGAAAGGTGTGGTCTAGATGGGGAAGAATATAGGAAGACAAGACAAAGATTTTTATGCAAAACTTGTCATCCATGTCTATGTAGACCAACCCAGGTCTTGTGACATTTATTCAGAATAGCCAGCGCTTGTGTGAAAAAACCTCATCGAATCGTTCCGTATCTATCGAGTTTTGGACGTTTTCCGGACGCTTCGACTATCGGGAGGCAACATTTTAAAACCTATATGAATTTGTGAAAAAGGGTTCAAATTTTTTGCTGCTTTTTACCTGTTCCCGAGCTTTTTTCTAATGGTGGCTCCTAATTTTCTAATGGTGGCTCCTCTTTTCCCCCTATTTATAATATTTATCCTCTCTCGCGCCACCTAGCGGAAACACAGGGTACTGCCTAACCAGGCCACTCAAATTTAATTTGAAAGTATCCAATGCTAAGATGTAATGGTGCTGTTAAAGTTCAGAAAGTACTGAAAAAGTTGCCCAAGAAGGAGTGGCAATAATTGAGAAATTTAAATAATGTAATTTTAAAACAATAAAAAATTATAAAAATAATTGTTAAAAATAACAACTATACGAGACTTGTCGAAATATCTAATAAATGTACTTAAATGCTGCTAGTTGGTGTTAATGAACACATGGTCCTTTTGATGCCTGCAGATTCTTGATCGATTATACTGAGTGATTGTTGTGAATGTATTTTTTTAACTTATTCTTTATTTCTCTCAGTGTTTAAAATCAACCCTACGATGGATTGGATTTAACGAAAGCACAAAGATTCTTCGTTCAGCCTGATAAGTGAATTATTCGTAATAATCTCTTTATAAATTATGAGCTCATTCCAAACGAAATACTGGTAATTATAAAAACACACTACTCCGAAACACATAAGATTGAACTCTCAAAAGTACATTAAACGAATAATGTTGGTCTTAGCAATACAAATAGTATTGTGAAATCATATTTATGATAAGCACTGTAGCATTCAATAGTTTAAAATTGTAACCCAGTTCGGAAAACGGAAACTTTCCTCCGCAATTTATACTTTATCTAGCAGATTAATTGTTTTTCGTGCGTCACTTTACACTCAAAGACAAAACTTCTACTATCGATGGTGGTGCTATCGATTGGTAACACTCATACACTTTCAAGATCGATCAATATTCATCAATGTTTGGATTACTTTTAGCAAAATTCTCACCAACTTCCTTGAACCACTCAACCCAGCTGGACAGCTGCTAGTAGTCCAGCAGGCGGACATAATTCCCACCCATAATTTCGCGACAGCAAATGGTGGCACTTGTGGAGGTGTTGGTGTTGGTGGCAATGGTTCATAAACCAATTCAATTACATCCGGTTTCCCCCCCCCCCCCATTCCATGGCCAGTCTTTAAAATGATAAACGATATTGGCGCTATCATGCGCGTAAGGAATGCTGGTCCAAACTTTTGTACCACCGAGCAGCAACTTCATCGTGGTCGGCTCTCGTTCTCATCTCGGAATTATTTTTGCAGCGCAAAAGTTCGCCTTCAAAGCTGGGCCGAGCTGTGTAGCAGCAGGGCCAAAACCCATAAATGCAAATAATTTTACTCCTGGACACTTTTCACACTGTGGAGTAGAAGAAAGTTTCTTGGCTCAATATTTATTTCTTCGATTTCTATTTTTGACCGTCTGCTACTGCAATGGCCATGGAAAATGTGGACAATCCAAAAAGCACATTGATAAGATAACGTGTAAAGCCCGAAGCGATCGGGAGCATACAGTTGTAAGTCGATGCGAAATTGAATTTCACCGCCGTCGATCGTCAGATTCGCTGGAAAAGCACAGAAAACGATTAAATCGATTCTCCCTTCATTCGCACGTGCTAGAAAGGGAGGGTAGGAGGCTGGGGACGGCGAGTAACACGCTGTCCACAGCATACGAGATACCCGAAATCATTCGCATTAAAATCGTTTTTCTGGTATGTTCTGCCAACAAAGCGGGGGCAAAAAAACATGGAGCTCAAAGCTCAATATAAATCTATACGGTGCTGCCCTTTTGCGAAAGGTTACAACACCCTCTCTAACCAACCTATCCCTCGCACACTCCTCCCCCACCCCCCTCCTCCCTCTCCCCACACAAACACAAACAATCCGTAACCACCGAGAACACAAAACTCAAATAACAAAATCCTCCGACGCGGATTGCTGGGCTCAGCGCCATTTTCAAACCCCATTGGCAACGCAATCGGTAACTGATAAGGATGTTTTTCTTGCCCTTGAATTTCATTTGCCAGCTTTGGGCAGCACCGAAGAAACCGTACGCCACAGATCGCAACGTTTGAGATCGGCCAAACTTTCTGTCCACGTGTTATTGAATAAGTTTTTAATTTTTAATTTGCTCCCTTTTGCTGGCCTGCCGGTTTGGCAGTTGTGACGTTTACATTGTATACAGGGCGATGGCGAAGTGGTGTCGCTGAAGGCTGTTCATTTTCTGCAGCTTATTTGTTTTCTTGCGTTTCGGAATCAGACAGCAGCAATGTCTGAGCCCTTCGGGGCTGGCTGGCTGGCTGGCTGTAATGTTGGCTGCTAATGATCTTGTTAACAAGCGGCAATTCGGTGGCGAAGTTTGAACCAATGTTTGGACTTTGTTTCTGACATTTCGTTTTACACTTGTACACGGCGCGGCCCGACGATGGTCTAATTTATTGTTTTGTTTTAGGTTTTTGTACCGTTGTGTTTTTACCCTCCAATTACAATTTTAAATTGGAAAATAATGCGTTAGATTTCGGGTGCAATCAGATGGAATTATACGTGTGGTATAATGTGGTACGTAATAGCGTTTGATTTAATTAAGGTTAGTTACTACAGCATCCGCAGCATCTTTATGTACCGCAGCAAACATACTCAATAGCTTAAATATTTATGTTTCTGTTATCTGTGCTGCTTTTTTCCTGCTAAGCGCCTGAAGGTATGCTTTAACGGGGTTAGTTTATAGGTCTTGTTATTCGACGTCCTTGTTAAGTTTATACAAACGTAAACATGCATTCCGGTCTATGTGATTAGACAACCGAGAAGCACGGGGTTTTAAATAGCTTAAAATGACTCCTATTCTAACGCCTTAAAGTATGCAACTATTGTCTTTTGTGCAATTACAACCTTCTCACAGTAGAGAGTTTCAATATAACAGCTGGGGCGGAGTAAGCGGCCGCCTAGTGGGGCCCCGGAATAGGAAAACCCTAGCCCCCCCCCCCCCCCCCTGCCGCTCACGTCCTTCGAAATTGCAGTAGAATACTGTTTCTAAGGGGCCTCCTTATTATCAATGACCTGTTGTTTTCATGGGTCTTTTGTGGGAGCCCCCCCCTCCCCGGTCAACTCCAGAAGCTCCCGAAAACAAAAATTTGCCATGGCTTCTACAGGCCTCTACTTCCTTACCGCCTGAGGCCCCTAAGTGGTTTGATCCGCCACTGGCTGCGATCTATATCTGGTCGCTTCAATGTCATCACTCCATCTTAACTTTGGTCTATCACGACTCCTTTGTCCATCTAGACAGCCAGACCAGATTACATTTTTACAACTTCGAAGGTACGATCACCTATCTATACATTGTTTAAAGGACGGTTTGTTAGCAAGTCCGCTGGTGATGACTTTATTACATAAAGTATTTTGATACTTTTGATTTAAAGGAGATAGTCTCATAAGTTTCTATCCTTTTGGCAGGTTAAAAGGAATGTAGTTAAACGCATCTTCCTGGAGAATACTCTTGGAGAATATCAGCAAAGGACGCTGATGCCAAGAAGAATGTATTCTTCTTCGTTATCCCTTACTTCAATAATATTTTGACAAAATAGCTGTGCTGCATCGAAATCCGTGACCAGTTTTGATACTATACAGTCAGTGCCTTGTTACTGTTGAGCTCAATGCTAAGTGGCTATAGCATGATATCCTCTAACTGTACTTTGCTGTCATACTTATCAAGCACAACGACTGTTTCGTGGACTTACCTACACCAACTATAATTCTATAAGCTGGCGTGGTAGCAATACTTCACTGATAAGGTCCGAAACCTGTAGAAGGTCAACAAAGGCTCTCCATACCCTACTTCGACTCAACACATCCCCGGTATATAGAACGGTAACATGTCTCGCCAAATATCTGAGCTTGGGTATACGGGGAAACCCAACCCTTTGGGAAGATGGGTGATATGGCTAAATTGAGCGCGGCGGGACAGCTAGCGTCTGTTCTCCATGTTAGAAGCGGCTAGCTGTCCTTTCTGTCCTGGCTTCCTCCGGGACTTTAAACAGCTAGCAAGCGTAGGCCTTCCAACGAGACAGGAGATTGAGGGAGAGGCCTTGCAAGCTACCCCCAATAATACCGCAACGAAAAAGTCGCCGATCCAATATCCCAGCCGTTCTGGCGGGCGCATCAACGCTATCACCACGCCTGTCCCTGTAAAAAACTTTAGGGGCAAGTCTAATTTGCTGCACGATGGTGAGATCACCGTACAACTCGTAGAGCTTGTCTGTGTAGCTGCTCCTTCATTGTTACACATAAGGGACGAAAAACCTTTTCGAGGCTAAGTATTTCGTCAGTTTTGTGCAGAGACAAAGACACATGTCTCAGAGGTGTATGTGAGTGCTGGAACTATAAATGTTCTATACAGATGCAACTACGTACGTAGCGATAGGTGTTTTGTGTGGAGAAGTTTCTTCAGGCAGTAGTATGAACGGTTAGCAGCCAGCACTCTGGCACGTATCTCAGCATCTATGTTGTCATCGGTGCTGACTTTTGACTACATAGGTCAAGTTTTTCACATTATTCGACTTCGAGTTTCGAGTATTGACACAGTTAATCCTTTTCATTTTTAATTAATTATTAAATTTTTAATATAAATTATTTAATCGTAGTAGAGCCTCACCTAAGGCCGCTTCAAGTGCCTGTTGAACTTGAATGTCCTGCTTGCTCTCCTTCTTCTTCGTTCTTGGCCTAACGCGACCTCTTAGGTCATACCTGCCATTTTTGGCTTACTAGACTTCTTCTTCTTTTTTCTTTCTTGGCCTAACGACCTTTCATTCAGGTCATGCATGCCATTTTTGGCTTACTAGATTTATTGTTACCGCATAGTTGGATAGTCATTCCTCACTAAGGGAGAACGGCCCAGATGAGACTTGAACCCCGGTCCTGTCGTGTGAAGATCGGCGCCGCTGTCGGATCCGGACCGGGCCTGCTTTCTCATGAACCATGATTCCACGTAGATGGCGAGCCTGCGTGTTACTCTTGCATATCTCAGAAACATTGATATCTACTGCAGTATTATAATGGTAAATAACTTCAACTTAAACTAGAAATCTTTAGCAAACATAAACATCTTCAACTTCACCATCCCCATTTCTGCATCCTCTTATTGGTACATAGTTGTTATTGTTGCGATATTGTGTTTAGTCTGTACACACTTTGAATCCTTTATTTTATTATTTTTTAAGGATCAATGCGGAAGAGAAAGGCCGTTGAGTACCTCCGCAGAGATTATACCATGGTCTTGTTTTTTTTTATTGCCAAATGGCGTACTTTTTAGTGGTGCATGCTTCTGTAGCGATTGTTAAGCTAACTGCCCTGTTCTAATTTATAAACGCCTTAAACTATGCAATCCAATGTTTCTCTACTAGCGCTTTTTTGCCTATCCTGTCACCGCCAACTAGCATTAACAGAAACAGATAAAATTGAATTATCAAGAACAATCCTCATTCAGCGTATATTTTGTCAAACATAGCAAGGAAATTCTTCATCAACAATTAGTAAAAACGCTGAGAGTTGATACGTTTATTACCAACACGTACCGCGCAGAAGTTTATTGATAAGCTACGTTAATAATTCCCGATTCCAATTAACAACACATCACAACAAACTATTCAGCACACTTCGTGCAGCCGCTAGTTCAAACAATACGCATCATAAAAACGGCAAACTGCCAGGGGAAAAAAACCTCCCCAAATGATGTTGTTTTCACGATTAAATGCTCGTTCGTCATTAAACTGAAGTTTTCCCCCCGCCATTTTGCTCACTGCACTGCACCAGTTTCAGGCCCGTTGTTGATCGGTTCGGACGTTCTATTTGCGAGCCTTTTAATAATGTCTACCGAGAACATACAAGCTCGTAAAAACCCACGCCACCGATATTCCAGTCCGGGATGGAATCGTCTAATCCGTGCCCGGAATTGAATAGACACTCACCCGAACGACCAATAATCTACGTCGAAATTATTATCTATAAACCATATTGAAAAGCGTTGATGTGTTGGTTGCTTGGTGAGATGCGGCAAATTTGAACCCAGCCGGACAGGCTTGTTTAAGCCCGTAAATAAGGTGTTGGAAAAGAGGTGTTTTTGTATGCTGTATTTTAGCGCTATGCAGATTGCATACTTTGCAAGCAACGCTGACAAGACAGTGGGATAAAGTATGCTGTTTTAATGGCAAAATTGTTTCTTTTCCCTTCGGATTTCGTTGCTTGTCAGCTGGGCACTTGACTGCTGAATGTTTTATGTTGCTTAGGAATTCAACAATTCAAACCGGTAGCACCCGACCGGCCGGGTGTTAGTATTCTGCTTTATTATCAGCGTTTAACGAGCAGTCGCAGAATTAACGAGTGGGTTGTTTGCTTGTTTTTTAACATTTATTGTGCAGAACCTGTACCTGTGCAAGCTCGATGCGGCGGATTAACACAATTCAGTTTTTTAATATCACTATTACGTATGCTGGATGCATACTGAAACGCGTTCTTCAAGGTCTCGGAACGGAAGGACAACGGACATCCTTCCGACAGGGATGATGATTCCCAGACGTTCCCATGATGCAAATCGTAATCGTGCAAACGATCGCGATGGCCTCGTCGAAGGTTGCACCTGACAAAACCTTGGCCGTTTTTAACCAAGTGCGGTAGAGCCAGTGTGAGTCAGACACAGGATGTACCCATCGAACCGAGCATTCGATTCTTATTCTTGCACCCAGCAATGAGCAAAGGACAGTGTAAAGCAGAAAAGGAAAACGGAGCGATCGTATTTAATATTTTATTCTTATTTAATCTCTTGCCTGTTCGTTTTCTGCGCTATCGAATGGCTTCATCGGGCCGGCGGAGCTTTATCGTGCCATCGGCATACATGATGAGGCGTTGATCGAGCACCGAGCCAACACTGGGCCCTATACCTACCTGTCCGACGACACTTCCGGCGCTTCCGGTGTGTAATGTGTGCTCATCGGTGCAGTTTTTTTGTTTTTATTTGGTTTGTTAATAAATACATTCATAATGAACTGGCATCGCTTAAAATAGCTTACGACCGTGCTATGGTGCGTCAAGCATAAAACCAACACCTTATTTTAGGGTTAAAGCCATCAAACAGTTTTTTTTTCTACAGGAATTATGGGACTTTATGTTGAACTTTTTTTGATTTTTATGGTAATTTTGAAGATGGAGGCAAAGCGTGATCAAGACCCATCGCAAACCAAAATCGAAATAGCAAGGACGCTTAGAGTTACTCATTTGGTGGGACCAGCTGTGTGTTGTGTATTATGAATTGCTTTAACTAAACGAAACGAAAACAGAAGAGGTTTACTGACAACAATTGATATGTTTTAGTCGGGTATTTTAAGGAAAAACGATCGCAATACATCGATAAACACGAAAAAGTCATTTTGCTGAATGATAATGCTGAGCCATACGTGGCATCTCCTGTGAAAACTTATTTAGAATCGCCAAAAAGGGAAGTTCTACGCTTCTGATTTCCAAATGTTATGACGCACACCAAGTCTGCCTCCCTACAGTACGCTACAAAGTTGCCACGCTATAGGATAGGACAGCTACCACTGAACATAAAACAATTAAGGATAATGTGAGGAAGAATGTAGGATTAAAGGATTAGTTCGTTGGTGCTGGCAAAACGGTAAATTGTCATCATAAACTTCAAGTGTTTGCTCGCCAAGATGTCGCGTATGGAGGTATCCCGGATTCTGCCGATTCTTCCAACACTGTCTAACAAGGAAGGTCTAGCGGCCTCAAATTCCTCGCAGGACCATAACAGATGATCCACATCGTGATATCCGATCTCTCTTGGCAGGGAGCCCATCGAACCAAGGCCGCAGGGATACCTGCGGAGTGATCGAGAACAACAACCGCCCAATTACATCCGCTTTCCACATGCTCTGCCAGCGAAACAGGCAAAGTTGCTGTGCCTTGCAGAGAGCCTTGTTTGGTCAATAGATCTCAGACATGGTCAATGGATCTCAGAGAAAATGGCCTTTGCTCTTATTTGCCTTCACTGACTTGAGTGTTTCTATAGTGTTGGAGCCGCACGCAGCCTGATGAACCAAAGTAAACGCGCTAGCCTCGGCTCGAGAATCTTTCTCCCTCCTTCGAGGATCGTATAATCTGATAAGCGATGTACGAGAGGATTTGGGCCCTGAACCAACGAGCTTCACGGACGCGTCAAACCGAACTCTCTGTGTTCCCGTGTTGTATGTATCGAGAAAATAAAGTGTCATTTGTATATGTATTTACGTCCGTGTAATAATTCCGGCAGGACGTAAAATACAGCGCTAAGGCTATCTGTAAAAATGAAGAACTGGTCAGGAGGACAGGCCCTAATAACTAGTAGAGCGTTAAAAATTGCGGCAAGATAGGCAGTGTATACACTGCAAGGTTGTCTCAATTTGAAATACGCTTCGTAAGTTTCGTTGTAGACTCAATTTTTATTTAAGATTTCATTACGAAAGTTGTGTACTTTGAATAAAAAAAACTGTGTTTAAATTTGAATCCATCATAAGAAGCTCGGGGCGGCCAGGTGATAGATGCGACAGCGGTGCCGGTCTTCACACGGCAGGACCGGGATTCAATTCTCATCTGGGCCGTTCCCACATAGTGAGGACTGACTATCCAACTATGCGGTAAACAATAAGTCTAGCAAGCCAGAAATGGCAGGCATGACCTAAGAGGTCGTTAGGTCAACAAAGAAGAAGACAAGAATCTGAAGAATTGTAGAGAGCAAACTTACATGACCTTAGCTTAATAACTTTAGCTTTTCTAATAAAATAAATAGATTGATCATTCCTAGCTTTGGGGTAGTAATTTATAGGCTGAATAGTATTCTTAACAGCATGTTCTAAATGGAGACATTATAAAAAGTATGGGCAAACCCTCGTTTTATAACGATTTTTTTTTTTTTGCTAAATCCTTTAAGGGTCATTTCTAAATGGTGATAATTCTTCACTTCGTCTCAAATCCTATTATTATTATTGTAAATTCTATTACGACCTATTTAAACCTCTAAATATTCTGGCATTTAGGCTCTTGTTACTGCTCTATCGTATTGTAGGCGATTTGACAGATAATGTCGTACGACTTAATCGATCAGTAACACCAGCCTTAATGCTCCTAATTGCTCCTAACGATTTAATCTTGAACCGCATAGCAAACAACGCATAATCCAGTTAATAACGACATCAAACAATATGCTTCCACCACCACTAATGAGCAACAATAATTCGTTTAGCTTGATTATCCGCTTTTATTTAGGAGATAAAGACAACTTTACTTAATACAGCTTTGATGAGTTACGTATGATCACATTCCAATGGGAAATGGGAAACAATTATTCGATCGTCAAATCGTTCTTATTTCACAGAATAGGATGGCTTTTAATTTAAAAACATCCTTCCATTCAGCAGTCAGCAGTTTTCAGCAAAACCACGCCTGAAAGTATGCAATTTAACGTATCTTCCTTGCACCAACGAAATGGTTAAAGTCCTTCGTCGCACTTGTCGCACCATTTCAACTTCAACAAACTTCACAACTATGAATCTCGTCCAACCGCCAAACACGAAACAATAAACAGCCGGAGTTGGAGTGTCCGGTTGTGGTGGTAGAAAAATCTCATTTCGGGTTTTCGATTTACTCTTTAATGGTGGCTTAATTTGCGGTCGTTAAACATCAAACGAGCAGGAAGCTCTAGCGCGTGCACAAATTTGTACACAAACAACGGCAACGACGGTGATGGTGACGGTGATGATGATGAAGATGATGATCTGCTGCGGTAGTTTGGCAAATTATCCTTCCTTTCTGACACCCGCACACACGCACACAAACCCACACAAGCCCCACGAGGATTGTCCTTCCGTGGACACGGATAATGAAATTGTGTTAAGCAATTATCAAACTGTGCCATAGTATGCTGGACGCGGCCCGGACAACAATCAATTAAAACTATCCCACGCGTACACATTGCTGCCGTGCTGCAGTACGGCAAACATTGGCCGTGGTGGGACAAAAGTGTGTTTACGAACTTATGCGATGCATGCGCGTGGTGTACGGCGGTTAAACATTTGTTGTTTGTTATCCACTGTTTACAGTTTTTGTTTTGTTTACTGTACACTGATTTTACTGTTAATTTTTTGTATTTTTACAAATGAAAAGAACAGGAAACATTATCTAACGTTTGTAACGTTGTAAAGTTAAAAGAAGAAAATTGTAACAAAATAAGGTCTTATCCGATTGTCCTTATTATTATAAGTTGTACATCGATTAATGGTATACAATTTTCATTTAAAACAAAAGCTTTTGCCAATAGTTTTTTAACCACAACCAACGATTTGTTTGATTCCTCACACCGAAAGCTCTTATCTGAAGCAGCAGATCTTCCTAAAATATCAGACAAATCATTTATAGCTCAGAGAATTCCTCATAATAAATTACATCAGGATATAAATTGCAAGAAAAAGTCCTATCTTTTAAAGATCAAATTACATGAAAAAGGTATTATTACATCGTATAATTGGGAAAATACAGGAAATAATCCGTTAAATTCTAACCAATATCTTATTCAACTCCAGCTCGTTGTGTGATGCCAGCGCCACCTTGCGGAAACAAGAGTAATTTCAACCGAAATCGCTACAATCCCCCGTCAAGAGATGTCGCTAGTTAGAGCCTCAGTTTAACGGTTTTTCTTACCATAGCTTTTCTTCATGACGCTCGCTTTACACCTTCAAATTCTCGAAAAACAGGTGTATTCGATGATATTTGACAGAAATATCTAAAATTGATGCGTTCTCTCTGCATCTCTTACCGAACAAGTGTCGGTCCACATAAAACTGTCTACATGCACACATTTTTAATGCAATATTTCTTAATTTAATAACAGACTCCCCATAATCAATCCCGTAAAAATAAACAGAGCAAAAAAAAACACGTTTGATATTTAGTGAACTTTATTGTTTTCCTTCATCCATCATCATTGCATGATCCTTTGCTGCCCGCTGCCGTGATGTGCAGAAGCAACACTTGTTCACGACTATTCCCTAGCACTTGAAATCTGCGCACCACAACAACACCACGCCCTTCGTTTGCTTCTCGCGGATTTATTTAGATGGTTTCGCTCCCCACCAAAACAACCCACCCTACAACCGACACACCCCTGTGCTATAACTAATCAGACTCTCGAAAATCGCATCGCGCTCTACTACTCTCATTTCATAAACTGCATTCCATCATCATCATCATCATCATCATCATCGGTATGCATTTTTGCTGCCACCACAGCTCTCGTCATCACAGCTAATAATGATGATAATAGAGGGGAACCCTATACTATATGCGCCTAAATAGTTGTTACCTATCCCACACTAAACCCACAATCCCAATAACTGTTAGTAAGTTTGTTTTACACCTTCTTCTTGTGTTTTTTTGTTGTTTGGAGCAGCTGCTGATGCCTCTATAAGGTGTGGTTTGTTATGGTATATATAGATATTTATATGTATGTATATATGTATATTCTTACACAAGCGTTATCGTTAAAATACGACACTTTCGGTAGAAATGATCCAAACAGTGTGGGGGGGCTGAGGGAAAAACAAAAACCGCAACAAAACAAAAACAAACCCCGCAGGAGATTAACTTAATGGTACACACCACCTGTTTTTTTTATAATATACATACATAGTAGCCGCACGCGCAGCACAGTGATTAGTGTTCACAGCGCTGATTAAACCTAAATCCCACAAATATATGTACACAGATTGCAGATTAAAGCCTCGCGGGCACCTTCTTGTTTGCTCTGTCAACCCCCTATAATCGAGTGTAACAACCGTAACGAACGAGCCGTCCTCTCTCTCTCTCTCGTGCTCCTGTCTGACTGCTCCTTTGGCTTCTACCACCTCGCCAATTGTTGTCCCACAACCCAAAACTAAAACACTACTACGCTACTACTAACCAATGAATAAGTGTGTGTGTGTGTGAAAAGCTCCCAAATGTTTACCATTAGTTCTCATAATCGCTCATCAATTCGAGGCGTTGGTCTGTTTTGTTGTTTTGCTTTGGGTCACTAATTTGATGTCTAAATCGCGCGCCCGCTTTACTGTTTTTGTTTTTGTTTAGCTAAACTACTATCTAGGTTTAATAATTTATTACTGGTACAACCGCTCGCCTCCTTTTTTGCCACCTTTATACATTGAACTCCGCGAATGAAGTGAAACGGAAATGGGGGTATAGAAGAATGGGGGGAAAAAAAGGACAAAACACGAGAGCGATCGAGAAGAAGAAAGCCGGATTGCATTGCGAGAACAGCAAAAGAAAATGATAATAGGATCCCCGCCGCTGGGTGAGCTTGATTGAAACGATTTTACTACATTTTTTTATTAAAGACTATTCGCTTACGTGTTATATGTGTATCGTGCAAATCGCTCTACAGTAGAGCCATTTGTTTTTGCATATGTAAACCGGTATATATATATGCACATATAGACACAACATCCTAACCACCAGGTTTTGTTCGAAAGTTGTGATTCCATTCTATCACGCTGATAGATTTGGTTGGAATACCGATTTCTTGCTTTTCTTTAATAAAGTCTTGCTATCTACCCTGTGCCTATACAAAACCCCAAAACCCCAACGAAACAGGGCTTATCTACGGGTGCTGCTGCCCGCAGGTTCACCTGGGGCTCACCATACCACCAGGAGACTTAAAAAACAAAGAAACAAAACCGATTTGGAACAAATATACGATCGAATTGATCTCCGAATTGAAGGAAACGAATGCTAAAACAACGAAAGGAACCATACACTTAAACGAGTACTAGAAGCTTTCTTCACATTTGTTCTCTTATTTCGCTTGCGCGTTTGTTTGTTTGTTTGTTTGCTTGCCACACGCCACGAACAACACCACCACCAACACAAGCGAGAGGGTGGGTGGATGCGCGAACGTGCTAAAAATTCAAAACAACAACCTAATCAAACTATTTTACTACTAACCACAAAATCAGCACGAAAGAAAAAAGAAGACGGATAGAAAAATGTACGTGTGTATATGCATAAAGTAACGAAAACAAACAATAAATTCAACTCAACGCTCAAAATAATACGACTAGCCGGACGTGTGTATGTGTGTGGTTTTGTGGGGCCACAGCACCGGATGGGGTGCTGCCGCACCCTAAAACCGCCGTACGTAAATAGTGTTTACTACTTACTACCGCTACTGCCGAAGAGGGTGAAACAAAACTTCATCTCTGCACGCCGTGCCACGGCACACACACACACACACATCGTAAGGACTTTTGGGCCCAAGCGCGCGCGCGCCTTCGCGTTCACACTATTTTCTCCTGCAATGCAATTCCTTTCCATCTCTCTACAGAGTGTACACTAACGCTTTTACTCTCTCTAGTTTTGGCTCGCTCACTGTACGTGAACGTCCAGGTGAACCAACCAGAGCCTGTCTGTCTGTCTGTTTAGTGTGTTTTTTTGTTACGAAAAGGAGCACGAGGTAACACGAGGAGCGGTGGTCCGCGCTGTCGAGCTGTGTTGCTGCTGCTGCTGTGCCTCTCTTGTTTTGCATTCGTTATGCTTTTGTGTGGATGAATGATTTCTACTACAGCCTTACGTGAACACAAATCACGAACGAATCTTCTTTTCCTCTCTTGGTATGTGTGTGTTGTTGTTGTCTAGTAGATGTGGTTTCGTATTCTGTCTCCGCACCGTTTGCGCGGCTACTGCCTGGGAAGGAAATGGTGGATCTACGACGCATACATCTTGTTGATTTCGGCCTGATATCGCTCCTGAATGTCTTTGCGCTTTAGCTTGAAGGCGGCCGTCACCAGACCCATATCGGGCGTCCAGATGTCCTTGCACAGATGTACCGCGGCAGGGATTTCGCTACGGTGCAGTTTACCTAAAGCGGAAGCAAAAGAAATCCACATTATTCATACCAATCCGTGTACCATACCATAACCGGACTGCACAAACGTTACACATACATTTACGGCCATGGTCGGCCATATCCTGCAGGACAGCCTTTTCCACCTTCTTGTTATCGCACAGATCCTCAAACTCGACGCCACGAATGTCCAACCGTTCGGCGATGTCTTCCAAATGTTTCGGATTCGGCACAACCAGCGCCACCGTGAACTGTTTCGTCGAGTCACCGTACACGCAGATGTTTTCCACCACCGGGCACGTTTTGAGCTCCGATTCGACCTTACCCAGCGACACATATTCGCCGGCCTGCAGCTTCACCAAGTCCTTCTTACGATCTGCAATGGATACGGAGGTACGGATTTAGTAAATATAACGCCGCTTCCCGTAATTCACAGCGCCCTCACATTACTTACCAATAATCTTAAGCGCACCATCGGGATGGATTTCGCCCACGTCCCCAGTACGGAACCACCGCTGACCGTCCTCCTCGAAGAAGTCTTCCTGCGTTTTGCCGGGCAGTTTGTAGTAACCCTTCGATACGGTTGTACCACCGACGACGATCTCACCCTGCGGGTAAGGTTTATTCGTGACCCGATAGTTACCCTCCTCCCAGTTTATCAACCGTATGTCATTGCTGGAGGACGGTGCACCAACCCGACTGTACTCCATGTCCCATTCTGTGAGTGGTAAATTGGGAAGCAAAACGTTAGTAACACGTGTGATAGCGTACGCGGGTGCAACAGCAATCTATACGCACTGTCCATTACGGCCGCTCCGGCTGTCGTTTCTGTCAAACCGTAACCCTGGATCACGTCCACACACAGACAAAGCTTAATCTGTTCGTGTGTGTCCGGTGCCAGCGGTGCACCACCGGACAGGACACTACGAATGCGGCCACCGAGCAGCTTAGCGATCTTTTTGAAGATGATCCTGCAACACAAAAAGGATATCTCTAAATGTTAATCCGTTTCCGGTACAATCGAAACACGAGCCGCCCCCGTACGTACTTGTCCATTAGCGGCGTCTGGTAGCCTCGCGACGTCCATTTTGATTTGTAATTGTAGGCGAACTTGAAGAATGCTTTCTTCATCGGTGTTTCAGCGTTTACCTTGTCGTTGATACCCTTCGAAATTCGATCCAGGATGAGCTGTAAAGAGTAAATGGGACGAAGGTTAGCAGTGTGTTGCTTCGCTCGCCCACAAACCTGCCCCCACTTACCGGCACCGAGGTCATGCAGGTTGGTCGCAGCACGGACGCATCGCCTTTGCAGCCCTTCATCACCTTGCTGCTCGAATCGATCAGTGTGAGCGGTGTCGAGTACCCGATCGGTACGCCCGTCAGCAAACAGACACTCTCCGCCAGCAGCTCAAACACGTGCGCCAGCGGTAAGAATCCGATCAACACATCATCCGGATAAATCTTGAAGATGTCGCAAAAGTTCTTCATCGTACCGATACAGTTGGCGTGTGACAGCAGTACACCCTTGGGCGTACCAGTCGAACCGGACGTGTACATAATAATGGCTGTATCTTCGGCTGCCGGTGGAGAACCAGCTGTAACAGACAATGGTTTGTGAGAAAACGTTCCAAAAAACCACGGGTTTTGTGTGTGTGTGTGTGTACTACACCACTTACGGATCGTGCTCTTGCTGCCACTTTCAATCACCTTGCTGAAAGGAATAATCTCAACACCCTCCTTAAAGCCGGTCGTTTCGGTCGGATGCAGTTGATCTTCCATGAAGATGATCTTCTTCACGTTCGGTGTCACGTTCAGTACGCTCTTAAACTTTGGCAGCAGCTCGTGCGACGTAATCACGGTCGTTACTTCCGTCTCGTTGATGCCGTGCGCCACCCCATCATCGCCGAGCGTTGCGTAGATCGTCACCACCGGCATGTTCTGCTTGAAGCATCCGTGTGCCGCGATCATCCATTCGGCGCGCGTTTCCGCAAAAATGACAATGTTCTGTTTTGGTTGCTGGCCAAGCTCGCGCAGACCGCGCCCGAAACAGGCGGCCGCATGCTCCGTTTCGATAAAGTTGCGCCACACGTAATCGCCCATGCGGAACTTCTTGAACATCCGACCGTTCGGCTGCATCTCGTCCTCCTCGCCGAGGATCTGGCGCGTGCCGATGCACCGCTTGGTGGTGTGCACCTTCGTGACGAAGTTGAACATCCGCTCGAGCGTGTCGATGTTGTTTTGCAGCATCTTGACGTGCATTTCGCCGGGCGAATCGACCGTCCGGTACGTGATCGAGGTGTTGTCCTGCTGGATAATCTTGGCCTGGAAAAGCAACAGCATAAAAAGGACGACATTAGAGGAGTTTCGGTAACTTGTTTGGTTAACATTGACTCAAGAAAGAATTGCGAAAGAACGCAACATTATACAGAATTTTACGATTCGTATGAAAGTGTTTTTCAAAACGTTATCGATCTGTCATACGGGGATACTTTAATGAAAAAAAAAACGCAGTATGATGGGAGGAAACTTATCAAATATTAAGAGAAAATATTGCTTTATTCTAGGTTTAAGCCGATGCGCCCCTTCTGATGTCAACCGATCAATAGGTTG
The DNA here is from genome assembly GCA_002091835.1 of Anopheles maculatus. Lineage (NCBI taxonomy): Eukaryota > Metazoa > Arthropoda > Insecta > Diptera > Culicidae > Anopheles > Anopheles maculatus. The sequence goes on along the minus strand of KZ061565.1, from coordinate 418,149 downwards.
GTTGCTGTCGAAGGTCCCAAGCTACACCTGTTGTAGTGTCCGAAAACAGTTGCCAAATCTAGACCAAAATAGTATTTTTTATTTACCAGTATTCCAATTTGTAATAAATTTAAAATTATCCTTAATAAACATCAAGAAAAACACATTTTTCCTCAGACCAGAGTGTCTTCTTTCTCAGGTCTTAAGCCATAAATCGATAATAGATCAATAAACTAATGAACAGAGCTTCCAAACCTACACGAAAACATTATTTTTAATTCGAATCCATTTACACTACCGCGTTTTTACTTCTGGTTAAACGCCCAACCATAACGATATCTTGATAAAACCATTCCAACATCGACGGAACACCCTTCCCTCTTATCTAACGCAACCGATCTCGTCTGATCAATCATCGACCTCGGCCAGCCACGCAATCATTGCCTGCGGATGCCCTGCTCTTTTGCCCATTCGTTCTGCTGCACAACTATTGGCAATGGCTCAGAACCGTCGAGGCATGGCCGGTCGGCCGGCCAAGGGTAAGGGCATCAGCGATAAAACCTACCCCGTATTGACCGATGCAGAAAGGTAAAATATTTGTCTGCTCTTGTGCACACGGCTTTACGGTTCGGCAGAACGGGAAGGAAGGAGGAACATGTAGTTAAATATAAAAAGTCTGAAACACTTCTGTACTGGTCGAGTAATTTGCTTCATTTGACCACGGCCACGGCCATTCTTTGCGCTCGAAAGCGCATGCAGCAACACTTGTTGCACATTTTCCTATAGCCGAGTTGCCAGGCTACTACTACGGTTCCTTCCCTCTTACACAGCTTTCTTCATTCGCGGATTCGTTTTTCTTTGCTCTAATGAAACAACACATGAAAAACGGCGATGATGATAAGCTGTCACCAAAAAAAAAAAAGCAAGGAATCCTCCCCCAATTCCACGAAATTTACACACCGCGCACGACGCAATGAAACTAGTAAACCAGTGCGCGCTACCGAAATCCACAGATAAAGTGTTGATTGTGATAAGCACCGGCATACGACGAACCACCATGCTTGCGTCAAAACAATCCCAACTCCTGTTACAAAGTTCGCCTTAATCTCCCCCGTGCGGTGGTGGTGCGGTCCACCGAGAGCTTAAATGAATGGCAATGGCGGAAACCAGAATCTACGTTTTTGCAAATGCCCTAGCGCAACCATTCTCCAACCAGCGTGAACCTAATCCTTTGTACGTGTCGCACGATGATAATTCACATTTTCTGAACAGGGACTCCATCTGGCCGTGGGAGGCTAAACACGGTTGCATAAGTTTCCTTTTTTTATTGTTACATTCCCACCAAAAACGGCTTACCTTAACCCTTCGGGCGAGCTGCTTGCGCTTCCACGGTCGCTGGATGGCGAGATAGATCGGCATCGTGATGATGTCGTACACCATCGTGATGATCTTGATCGCCCCGATGGCCGTCTGCACCCAGGCGCTTTCCATGCTGTTGCGAAAACGTGAAAGAGTGATTAATTAGTGAAGGTGCATTACAGTGCCACTAGGTTGCACTACTAAGAGTATGTAATCGTTAGTATAAACATTAAGAATGGAAAAAAGCTACCATGCGTTTCTATTGCTTGTAAAACTAACTAAAGTAATGAGAAGAAATTAACATTTAACAAACTATAAGGCACAATTAGAACATCGGTGAGGAGATAGGATACTTTTTTTCAAAAAAAATGACATTTGAGGCTTTAGGGATATATTTAATTTATACATTTGTACAGATAACAAGAGGCTGTATCCCGTAATTGCTGGAGACGGTTGCGACGAACTCATAACAAACGATTTCCTTTTCGATTACCCTTTGTTCTAACGATCTCCTTTGTATCATTCATGTTCAATTTACGGTATATCCATTTATGACAAAGTTTTATCAAGGGATTCGGAACCACCATTTTATATTTAGCTAATACCATATGCTTTATGCCCATAACATATTCTCACTTCTGGCAAAAAAGACTTCGTCTATAAAGGGCAGATTACGCCTGCTGTATATGTTGTGACAGCAGTATGTAGCAGAACGACTAGGTGGCTTTATCCTTCAGAAACTATGATCCAGGAATCAAAGTCTAAACTGTGAACAATGTCCTCAAGATGAGCATAGACTGTCTTCGAAAATTCTCCATCCATATGGAAAACGAAACTGTCCACGTGACAATCATACAGAATTTTCGGGTAACAGCGCAATGGAATATATATCTTTGACGACGATCGTGACCTCGATCAAACGGGATGCTCAGCTTTTTTTTTGGAAAAACTTCCTCATAGGACCTTGACCAACCATTCTGGCTAGATGGAGTAGCAACTGTTCGATAATGCCTCACAAAAAACGCTTCTTGGATGTAGGATTCGATCAAAATTGAGTCTATTATAGCATTGAGGTATATCTGTAGCAGTATTATCTACAAGACATTGTGTTATAGGTACAGTTTCATATTATACAGAGCCTTATAAGCATTAAGGCTCTATAGATACTAGAGACAGTGCATTTTGACGCAATTTCGATACTTATAATTGATTTCTCGACTGAAGCGTAAAGGAATTAAATGCTTCCTATCAACAAGTCGCTACTTCAATGTTCCTGTACTAGCTCCAGCAACGTTTTTCATTCCACAACACAGCATTTTTACTCCCCCCGGTGGTACAGTTTGATCGCCGCTAGTCCTCGAAAAAACTGAGTCTCAGATCGGTAAGCACCACGTATAGGAGGCTCGCCCTTTCTGTTAACTTATTTAATCACCGCCTAGCAACTCTTACTCTTGCTCCTTCCGCATCCTTATGCAGCTCTTCGCACGTCTTCAGCAATCAAACCGCACACAACACTGCACCGAACACACACACACACACACACACACGGCAAGCGCACGATCCGGAAGACTGGAGCGGAAACCGAAGCGGACCGATGTCAAGAACCACCGCACTGTAGCGTGTAGTAGCACGAACTGAACGGTGCACCGGTACGGTCACAAACATAAAAAGACTTACACACCAAAAGAACACATGCTCCTCAAGCAAAGGCGTAGCAGTAACGGAAAGGAACCCGAAACGGGCGAGGATACACCGCCAACTTACTTTATCGCAACACCATCTTATCGCACAACATTCTCGTAGGGCTTTCTTTTGTTATAGCCGGCAGCCCTCCTGCAGTGATAACACGCATCTGTGAGCCGAGCGAGTGTGTGCGCGCGCGCGCGCGCACCCCGTTTAACCTTGCACGAGAGGGTTAAGCATGGCAGGCTAAATTTTCCAAAGTTTACGCACATGCAAGATAAATGGATAACTTGTCAGCGCGTGTGCGAAAAGGACGATTTTTGAAACTCTGTACGATGCAAGCACTGCAACAGCTTTTCGGCTTTATGCGTCAATACAACCGAATCCTTTCGGGTCGGGTCTTGCTGGGGATTAAACGGTTGCACCAAACACACACCGGCAACTCTTGTAAGAGAACAGGAGAAAAAAAACTCACACACACACAATACACACCAAGATAAGGTTAAATAATCCGAGTACGATAGTAATCCTCCAGCTCCCGATAATGGTGGAGTGTGTCTGTGTGTGCCTTAAAAGTTTATTGATGTACGGGATTTTAGTGCCTTTTGCGAATCTCCGCCACCGGGGCTTCTCTCAGGCATCCATCATTATGTAAGCGAACGTGCTCCCATTCTTATCTGGGTACCAACCAACCAACCGTCCAAATCACGATATTTCGGGGACTGCAATTGCAGATTGCGAGGTACCATAAAAATAAAGCTTTTGCCATTTTTTTTTTGTTATTGTCTTGGCTTTATAATTGCGATTATGGCAACCGGATCGTGGCTAATCGTAATTGCTACCTCCGCTTACTGGGTGTACGTCATTACGCGAAGCCACTGTGATGTACACGCTCTGTACGTAGATCCGATCATGTGCGATGGGAATTCGCCTGCTATTTGCCATTTTTTCCTATAACCAAGAGCATTCTTTTTTGTTCGATTTCTTATCGGTTGCTGCACATTCGGTGCTGTACATGTAGCGAATAGTAACAACCCATTCCTTTGAGCGGACTTTGAACTGCACACTACAAGGGCCAACCATAAAATATGAAAACGAGCCTGTGTCCCGCGCCTTATGACTCTATCGATTGCGATAAAACATACACGCACAGCATAAGGTGCATTTCCTGTTCGTCCTCTTATCGGGTATTGACTATCAAAAATGCCTTCCTGCTTCACACCACCATCGCGTCAGCCGCTTGTTTCCATGCGTAAAGAAAGGATTATGAGATATCAGCTAGTTCTATCAGAATGGTAAACACAGCGGTACCAGTGGTACCAGACCAGTTCAGGGACGGCACCTTTAATCCCGAAAAGCGTCGAAACAATTCGATATTGAAAACTAAAAGCAGAAACCTTTGGACCTGTGGCTCTTGCTTCACGCAAAAGTTCATCGTTCGTGCGATGACTCAAGTAGTGTGCGGTGATAAGAGTGATAAGAAACTTCTTAGACTGATGCAGAGATAAAATTCGATTCGTTGACACTTCTCCGATGTACACGATCGTGTTGTAGTGTAGTGCATTAATCGATGCCTAGCGGACATGCACGTGTGCCACCGTCCGGTGAGTGAGATACGACGCAGAAGTAAGAAACGAAATTATCAACTTAGTGTCTAGGTGTAAGTGCTACAGAACAAGAAACTACTTTCAATACGTGCAAGTTAATATAAACTATGGAACAGTATTTGTTAGAAAACTGTCTCTGGGTGTGATCTTACAGTTTTCTCACTTTGGCATGCATGTTATTGCTAAAAGTAGAAGGAAAAGGATAACGAGAGAGAAAGAGAGAAAGAGAGATTGGTAGAGGTTGATTGTTGTGAGAGTTGTTAGGCTTTTTTGTTTTCTTTTTCTGCACCATTTTCTGTTTGCTTTTACTTTTAGTGAAGCGAGGCAAACAACAACAAAAACCATATTAGACTAATAAGTAAAGCATCGTTTAGTGGGATTGTTATTTTCACAGTAAGAAAATAAAAATAAAATGTTAAAAAAAAAAACAACAAACGAAAGTAAAGCAACAAATTGCCAAACGTTTAAGCAAACATGGCAAAAAGCTCAATGTCACACAACGGTGGTAGGACGACGTATGGGCGGGCGGCAGCCGCTTACTTACTTAATGTCCTCTTCGATGAACATTTTGTCGAGTGGATGTTGTTAAACTACACACGATCTCAGATCCTACATACACACCCCGACACAAACACAGTGTGTGTATGTGTGATTGTGGTAAATTTTCGTCTCAGGTTCTATGCCAATTGTTGGTCTTAAGTTTTCTTATATTCTCACTAAAAACTCACTAACAAACGAAACGACGCACACGTTACAGCTTAATACAGGCGATGGTGCGCACACCCCTGCTATCTTTTGCGGACAGAGCACAGATGTTGTACAATTATTTGTAACAAATGATCCTCCCCCGGTAAGATTGATTTTCTGCAAGCTTTCTTCCTACAGATATGATCACCACACGATCACACACGATGAATTCTATGCTTTTGATTTTCCAGTGAGATGTGAGTGCCCCGTGGCTAGGGAGATGATGAGATGATGATCCCTCCCGATGACACCAAACTATAAGACGTCACCTTTAATGCACTAAACACACACACAAACACAATGATTTGGGACAGGAGACACAATACACACGCGCGAGCCGGTATCGTTTACAACCAAAAGGCGAGCGACATGTGCCTGGAGAAGAACGATCAAGTACTAATGTACGCTCACACGACTCAATCGGTGTTTGATGAATAAGTGTTGTTGCAATATTCTCGCGTGTCCTGTAACGGAAAGTAAAAAGAGAAAAAGAAAACATGAGTAAGCGTATTATGCTACGTGTGCTAACGACAAGAACGTGGTGAAACAAGAGAAGAGCGAACGAGCACGTGATCGTCCTTTGGACTAATGAAACAATTGACGTAAAACGTTACACATCCCAGACAAAAAATGAAGTAATTGAACGCCGTTTTTTTCTACACAAACTTATAAACTAATCGCAACAAATCGTTACAGTTTTACTAAAAAAACTTGATACTTAAACTCGCTAAACCGTCCCTACCGAATGACGACAACGGTGTGCCTCGATCACTCTTCTATCGATGCTTGCTAACGAATGACGCTAGACGACACGTGCAAAATCTTATTAATTACTTTGCAAAATTACTACCCCTAGCCTAAGCCCGTTTGACACAGATTCCTCCTCCCTCCGGTCCGTCTGAGTTCCGTTCCTTCATCGACATTAAGCTAGGCAGTTGATATGAGACACACCGAAAGATACCGATGACCGGTATTGAAAAAGGTTGATGTCAATACTGACCTCAAAGCATCGTTTCGGAACCGGTTACATCGGAAAGGACACATACGTACACATACGGCTGCTTGGGCCACCTTTCACAACAACACGCGATGCAAATTGCATCGGTTACAGAGCTGTAAAGAACTCTCTCGCGGTTGAGAACCTTTCCAGAACACACACTTTGCTCCTGTTTGCACAACATTTTAAATTGCAAGATGCAAACTCTGATAGTGTCCACATCATTACTTTAAAAGAAACCGTGTTAGAAGTAATTAATTTATTTTAATTGTGATTTTATACCAGAAAGATAAAGAAAAACATAAATCTGTGGCTAAACGAATTATCTATGATCGTGATCGTTATCGTGCACAGTCTCACTTTTCTAGGTCAATCTTCAATTTCCTTCACGATGCCCAGCTACTTCTCATCCCTTATAGCGTGTGATAATGATTACGAGCAGCTGCTCCGTTCAAAACAATGTCCAACACGATCATCATCTTTCGTGTCCATCACCAGCACGAGCGACATCCAGCCTGTATGCCTTATCAGTGACAAAGATTCCTACCCACCCGCTAATTCAATTGTTCTAGATGAGCACAAATTGTTCTTTCCCGTCGCGGACTGTACGAAGAAGTAGCCCGCGGTTCGAAATACACGATCGTGATAAGCCAGAAGATGCACTCTGCACATATCGCGGGGAGGGAGACCGCGCACATTGAGCTCGGCGCTTTTTTGTGCAAATGTGTTTGATTTTGTTTCCATTTTTGCATCTCGTGCGATCGGGGGTACACGGCTCAGTGGAGAAACAATTACCGGACGGCGCGCGCTTTAATAGAAACGCCATAAACGCCTTCGTGTTTGAAGGGGCAGCAATAGTGCGCGCATGGTTTTTGTGCCTGTGTGAGAGATAATTTATCATAATGACCGGGTGGTGCTAGGCTATAGCACCACCACCACACGGGGCAGAAGCATCACGTGTTGCAGGTACAAAGTGCAACCGGGACTGGAATGGGAGCCAGCTGTGGTGGTGATCGTTCATACACAACACAAGGGGCATCGTTGAAGGCACGCGCGTGTATACTACGCGATCCAGCACCACACATACATAACTTCATTTAAATGTTGCTGTGCGTTATCTACCGTATGCGTGACCGGAGATGCTCATGGTCGAGAGGCAGATAAAGAGGGAGAAGAGACAGATCAAACTTCCGATCGTCGAGGATGTTTCTTGCTGATTTGTTGTTTATGTTCATCACTATCCATAATGATGACACATTACGTGTATAGTTTATCTAAAAAGAGATTTCAAACAGAATTACTATTTATGAAACGGGAAAATATAGATATTTTGTGTTCCTGCATACGGCATATAGTGATGTTGGATTCCGTATTGTAATACGATAATAAGCAATCATTTTCCCAGCGATATCCATCACGTTCATTAGGGTACACACGTGCATTCGCTGACACGAGGTTAGAATCTTATTCATATTTTAATTACAGGTCCCTAGTACAGGGTGTTCGAGATAAATTTGACAGTTACATTTTTGTTTATAACTCGTGATTGAATTGGCATAGGAAAACAAGCAATACGTCATTCGACAGCTAAAAGTGTACGGAACAAGCAGCGAAAACATCCCGTGATAAAAAAAATGCCAAAAAAGAGTACATTGTGAAAGAGGATCACATGCATCATGATGATCCGCGCCGGACGCGACAACCGCGACATCATGCAGTGCGTGCAGTGTTCGCTGAATACGGTGAAGGCGATCCGGAGTGAGCTGGGAGAAAACAGCGACGACGACGAAGCGGTGGCAGCACAAAAACCACATTCTCAGCGGCGGGATTGCGTGCGGACCGACGCTTTCCTGGCTGACCTCCAGGCGCGCGTAATGGAAAATCCGGGGATCGGAATTCGGCCGTTGGCACGTGAGATGGGGGATCACGAGAGTGGCCAACGGCGGACCGTACGTGTTCCAGCAGGATTCCGCTCCGTGCCATACAGCCTTCAAAACGATAAAGTGGTTGGCGGCCAATTTCAACGACTTCACCGCGCCGAATGTGTGGCCTCCCAGCTCCCCAGATCTTAATCCAATGGATTATTTCGTGTGGGGCGCGGTGGAACGGGACAGAACCTCCAGCAACACCAAGGCGGAGCTGATGTCGAAAATCAGGTCCGTTTTCGCGGCCCTACCTCGCGAAACTGTCGCCAGGGCTTGTTTTCGGTTCCGGAGACGGGTGGAGGCCGTAATAGAAGCCGAGGGCGGATATTTTGAATAAAATGAATAAAATACATGGTACTACTACCACTACTAGCTACTATTTCTAAAACAAAAAAAAATTCCCTGATGATTAATTTTGTCATAAAAAAATGTTGTCTTTCTCCGGAGGTGACTGTCAAATTTATCTCGAACACCCTGTACATACCTCTACTGTATAGTATTTGTTGCACAAATTTTTAAACAAAAAAATTACAATAATAAAACTTAAAAAGGACAAATAAGAACACAAATAAGCAATCTTTGTGTGGTGCCAACAACAGATGATACTAGTATCTCGACAAGTCGGAGAACAAGGGGAAATCCGAGTCACATTAGTCACATACACGTACCATCATCGTACACCGCACACATGTCGTCGTCTCAAGTGAATCATTTTGTTTTCTTCAAGCATTCTTTATCGAAGGGTTAACATGCTGAGTGGGCGCATTTAATCCACCACACAAAGACCATTCAATATGTTATTATGTGCTTCGGAAAAGGGGATCTTTACTTAACAACTTTTTTTTTCAAACTTCACGATTCAATGCTGTTTTACATAGATAGTTTTTCAATCGTAAAGCTTGCACTTAACTTTATGGCGAGAAATACTCAAAAATAATTTTGCCAGCAATTAATTAGAACGATTGCAAACATAACACGCTCGAATGGTTCATAATTAATGAGTTAGGTTCGTACAGGTTAGTTGCCTTACGGTCTGTTGTGTGTCCTTCTAGCACTAAACAGGAGAAGTAATTCAATATGATGCATGCCGCACCTTCGTGGTAAAATGGACCGAAGAAAGGCCTCATGTGCGTTCGTCTTTTTTTAAGCTACAGACATAGTAGAAAATGATCGTTTGTGCAAATTATTCAGTTTGGTAGAACCGAGCGAAAGGTTCTACTAACATCCAATAAGGCGTCGTGAAGATAACGAAATTGTTTCAATTCCAGAAAAATGAAGTGATTACAAATGGTACAGTAATGGGACGAAGAACGCCCAAATAGTCTGTCTCGGTTAAAATTTTACAGTAAATCTTTTATATTTAAATTTCAATGAAGCTGTATGTTGTTGACCGAAACAAATAGCCAAGACATAAGCTTAAAAGGCTACAATGTTTTTTGGCGTAAAAATTATACACTCTATTCCTTCTCCACTATTTAAAAGCAATTTTAACTTGGAAACGCCCGCATGTGACTCATGCCCTATCATTGAAGGACGATTCTTGGCAGTAAGGACCCTTTTCCCATAATAAAATTGTATGTGTGGGAATTTTAGAGGAAACATACGACTGTTATTAATTGCTTACCATCTACCACCTAACGATCGCTTACCGTTTTCTCACCACAGAATAGAATCTATTCCTGATAAAGAAATTAATAAACAAAAAAGCGGAAACGTATCATACGGATCCGATCAAATGATACCACCGATGGACCTAAAAGCAAGAGTAAGGAGTTTACCCTCACCATGTAAATGCTAATCGCCACTGTAGAGCAAGGTTCATATGCTCTCAACCGACCACCATCGATTAATCGATCGATGTTAAACATCGTAGGAATCGTCGTAGTAAACACTTATCCGACCCCAACTGAACTCTGCCCGTAACGATCGGAATGACACACTATTGGCGCCCGCGTCTAATTTCGTTCGATGCATCGATAGTTCCGAACAAATCGACCTCCACCAACCCGGCGACTATGATTAGACACCAATTAAAACGGACGACGCCATAGAGGGCCACAAGGGCTAGAATGCATTCGGTACGACGGTAAGGGCGATAAGGTAAACACAGAAGGCAAACAAGATTAAGCGCTGCATTTCCGCGCTACCAGACCAGGGGATGAAGCAATCATCGTAGGACGCCGACTCGATCGCTTATCTTCCTGGTTCCTCCTGTCTCTCACTCTCGGAGGTCCGATCCTTCAACGAATGTATTTACTAAACAAAGTCCAACGTACTTCCTGACCGAGACAGCACACCAACGATCGATTCGCAATTACAGCACCTTATCGGTTGTGGCACCTTCTATAATTATAGAGCGATCGTTTAGCATTGTGCATTGCGATTAGTGCTCCATTTGAAGGGCTTTGACTTAATCCTGCCATCCACTGTACAATGAGGAAACGCATCGAGAGAGTTAATCTCTTTTTAATTCCGGTTAAAAACAAAAGTTGACACCTCAACCTTCTACGATCTAAACCTTAAATAATGAATCTTCATCATGCTCTGTTGCTACCCCCTACCATTTCGATCAAGATCAATTTCTCTGTCCAGAAAATTCCGGATTCAAACCGTTTGACCCAGTGTCTTCAATTATTCGCTGACCAAGCTAGTTCACCACAGCGTAGGTCTAAGTTCGTGTGGCCAGAGCATTAAACGAGTTGACAAAGGCATTCCCGACCGCGGCGCCTGGATGAACTTGAACTTGAAACTTGAACGCCGTGGCGATGATGCTTGGCTATATGGTGGCGTGTGTGTGCCTTTCTGTTGTTGTTACGATTAAGAAGCTTTCAATTGGTCCGCTGTGTCGATGATTTAGTGTCGGACGGTCAGTCAAGTACCAAAAAAAAAACCCCCCACATCATGCACGAGCACGGATCGAGGATTGTGTTGGTCAGCTGACCACCACCACCACCACCACTCGCTGTCGATCATTTAGACTTTGACCGGAGGGTTTTTTTTACTCCTGCATCTTCAACGTGTCGCCTCAATTGTGTGTTTACCCAGTCTTTGTGTTCAATTGAAGGTTTTAGCACACGCGAACCCATCATCTTCTAGCAAGCCGATGATGGGTTGCTGGCTGTCTAACCAGGTTAACCGATGTGTGTTTGCGTGTTAAGTGGTTCGAAAATCGCGACACATAAAAATACGCACTAAAATGAAAGAAAATGCGTCGAAGTGTTTCTTTTTTTTCGCACTGATGATGCAACAAACCGGAATTCCACTTCCCATATGAACCATCCCCTCCTAACTTTGGCTGGCTTTTTTTTTGGTAGGCCAAACACCAAGATAATATTGACGAAAGATTACTCCGCATGAGATCGCAGCGGGAGACGCCACCGACACACGGCGACAACACACGCTCGGAGGATTTGCACTGAATGCTCTCGAACGGAACGTACCGAGATTTCTGCATGGTGCCATGCAGGGGGCTACATCATCGTCGATAGCCGGACAAACCGGAAAACAGTCAAAACAAAACGATTTATGTTTTGACAAAAGTTCATTCACCATCGCAAGATGGATTGGCAAAAACAGTTCGGAGCGCCAGGGATGACCGTAACCTAGGGCTATAAGCTATCAGACTGAAGTTTGTAGCCTTTTATTCGGGATGTTCTTTCAAATTTTGGTATTTTGCTTCTTGCATTAACGACTTGCTACGTCATCCCGACTCTATAATGGGTGACTGGAATTCTTAAGTCTCCTCTCTGTATACGGAACTGATCGTTAAGCTATAGTAAAATTACATCAAGGGCGTCTAAAAGGAAGAGTCATTCCTTGATACGACAGGAAATACTTCAAATATTGGCACTCAATTCCTTGCCTTGCTGTGTTTATAAATGAACAGATCACATAACTATATACCTTTAAAGCAAATACTAACAGTATGAAAGATAGGCAGGCACAACTACATCGTGGAGGCTCTTTTATGACTCTCTTACTTTCTCCGTACACTTAATAAAATCACAAATTGGTGCTTGCAGCTCACACCACCGTCCCGCCACGGAAGATTATTTAATTACCCAAGTAATTGTCAAGCGGGAAACCGGAGCGTTGATGGAAAGTGTCCCTCCAGCTAAGACACCTTACCTTTCTTTCGCAAAAACTCTCACGAAAAGAAAAAAAACTTTATTAAGCACGTCCCAAGGAAGTTAAGTATGTTTTTACGGAAAGCGCTAAAAAAAATGCAAACAGTTTGTACATACAACTAAACCGTTTTCATACACTAGTTCCGTAACGTGGCACATTTTGCCAAATCAATTACATGATCAAGTGAAGCATGCCGGTCGGCACTCCGATAATAAAGATGCCGCGCTACGACGACTTTGAACGAAAGAAACCCATTTTGATATCGCTCTAGAGGGAGAGTTACTTGCTAAGAAAATGGGGAAAACTTATCATCTAACTTTCCTCTTCTCCACACACACACACACACACATACACTTTCACTTTACCCCCGGCGCGCGAGCAGCGTGTTTCGCGCGGAAAACCCTCCCGAACACGTGATTACGCGATCGCACCGGTACTAAAGCGATCACTGCACTACTAATGAGCAGTCCACCAACGATATCGTAACGGTCGCAGCAGCGAGCACCGCCAGCCGACACGACCCGAGAGGATCAACCATTTTCTTGTCACGAGGTCATTCGTCTCGCGCGCAAGAGAGGGAGAGAGAGGGAGTAGTGATCCGACGCCGCAGTTACATCAGCAGCACTGAAACGGTCGACTTTGCTCCCGCCGCGATGCGTGCGATGCGAGATCAGGTAGGAAAAATGGTAGCGAAAAGCGAATGCGGTGGTTGGTTGTGGCGGAAAAATCTCGCTCTACCGCCCGCCAGCATCTTCATGCATGTGCCCCCGATAAGAGATATGGCGTGCGTAGTACTGAGAGGTCGACGAAGCGGGACACGGAATGTTTGGGACTTTTTTGTTGTTGTTGTTGTTGCTGTTGAATGAGCATACGTCTTTTGCAGACCAGCCCACCGTGTATGCGTTTGCGTACGTGCCAACCGATCTTTGGACTCATCGTACGACAGCGATGATCGAGCACTGACTGAAGGATTGGCGACGAACGAACGAATGAACGGGCAAATGCTTTTTGTCGCGCATTATTTGCATCCTACAGTGCTTGACTTATGTTTATCATTGATTTATGGAGCAATGCATCACTATTCATTAACAGATGTTTACAGTAATTATACTGCACACTAGCATGTTAGCTTAAACTAATACGATTTTTGTCAATTTTTTTACAAGACAAAAAATAATCAGTTAGTTTTGCCATTTTACAACCATTTTTGCTTTCCTCACACTGTGCACAGGTACGCATCGTGTGGCGCACACACATTTGTCGTTACGCGCACCAACCAAAAATTTCCTTCCTTCGGTTTGCTTCTTCTCTCTCTTCATCCATTCCACACACACACACACACATATCGACACGTAGTATGCTGCATTACGCAATACGACAATCGGTTGGTTGTGTGTAGGTTTCGCCGTGTCAGCGAAAGCCAGCACAGCATATCTTTCGATAACAACATTTCGACCGGCATCTCTTCACCGGGGTATTTGAAACGATCGCCACCCATCCTAGGGTGCAACAGAATGCACATGGCCGCATGTGTCCACCACGTACGTAGACGTCAAAAATAAACCACGTGCCAGCCAGCCAGTAGAACAATTATACATTGCGGCGTTCCGTTTCGCCTGTCCCGTGTGTGGTTCCGATGCGATTATTCTATCCACTGCCGTCTGGCGATAGTTTGCCGGCGAGCGGTAAGATTGAGGCGAGATGATGATGTTTCATTGCGTTGCATTCAACGCGTTAATTTTAGAACACCAAACGCACTTTCCGCCTCTTGATCGGCCATCAAAGGAAACAAGAAAACCACCCAAAAACGAGAGTAAATAGGGGTTCGTTTCCGTCGATTTCGATAGAACAGTTTCCTCTTCAATTTACCAAATGAATCTACAATAGAAAAGAATTACATTAGTGTTACGCTCATAAATAGTGTGGTTTAATTAAATCAGAATAGGAGTACAACAATAAGTGATATGAGATGCCCCCATTTTATGGTCTTAACTGCAAAACATGTTACTTTTGTCTAAGCTTGTCAAAAGCCATTAAAGCAACATTAAACAAGGATAACAGGTTTTCGAATTAACACAGTTCCTATAAAAGATAAACTTACATACACTGCTTAACGCTGGCTCTATTTAAGGCCAAAGGGAAACATGCAAAAACAAACCATAAAAAAGCAGAAAGAAATACATCAACATCATGTCGTTTTTCTTTGACCAAACAAGATTATGATGGCCTTCGTGCGTTTTCCCTTTTCAGTAGTGTGTTGCCCGCCCATCCGCCAGCCCTCCAAATGAATACTCCACTTACCGATTGTAAAAAGGTAACGTTAGGCCGCTTCAAATAGACACAGTACGCAGCGTCACGATTACCACACATCGGAGAAAATTGTCCCCGCACACCGAACACACCGAAATACAAAACCAGTGCACTAGCGGAGCTCGACCACGTGCAGAGAGACTCTTGGAGCAGGGGTTTCTAAACCCGTAAGGCCCGTATGCAGATGTCTGAACTTTAATTAATAACATATCAGAATATTTTTGTTCTTCAAAACCAAAATAGCTCACAAAAATCAGGTAATGGCGCAGCTATTTAGAATTTAAAATTCTTTAAATCATGATACATTCCAGTTTATTCCTCACTATACAACAAATGAGTAAAGTGGCAATATAAAGCATTTTTCCTCTATTGAATATTAGAAAAAAAACTGAGTTGAAGGCTGTTTGAAATAAGTTTCTTCACGTGAAGAGTGATATTTTTAACACTGTGTGAACATTATGGAAGATATCTTTCCCCAGGCTAATGATCGAGATCACAATTACATATAACTTGTATATGACTAGCTACTGTCTGAAATTGCTTCACCAATATTTAGGAATGAATTAAAAACTCGTTTTTACAAAATACTTATATGAAATTCCACATGCAAAGCTTGGGACCAATTTCTTATGTTTTATTGATTGATTTATTTATTGATCAATAACGTTAGGCCCGCTATAATATGGTTTTAATGTCTTTAGTTAAACACACATAAGTCTTGCTGGTTTTTTGTCAGTTTGTAGACAATGTAATGTCCAGCCATTAATGCCAATGTAATGCCAGCCAATGTAATGTAGCCATGTTCGAGAGGAAGATGCTCAGAAGGATTTTTGGCCCCGTATGTGTGGTATGGCAATGGAGGAGCCGCTACAATGACGAGCTCTATGGGCTGTACGGTGATCTCACCATCGTGCAGCAACAAATTAGGCTCGCCATAAAGCCTAAAAATCCAGCCGTAAAGTCCTTCTTTTAGGCTGTCTACATGAACAGAGGAGCACGCCTCCTAAGGCCTAAACTAAGATGGAGTGATAGCGTTGATACGTCCGCCAGAACGGTCGAGATATTGGATTGGCAGACGACAGCGCTAGACCGTGAGCGATATCGAAGAATGTTGCAGCAGGCCAAGACCGCAAAGCGGTTGTAGCACCTGATAAATAAGTAAGTAAGACAATGTCAACGAAAATAATTCAAAATATGAATTAAAAATAGGAGCTAAATTGTCCTAGATCCAGACATTATTGAGCAAAACTGCTCAAACAAATTTGCAAAATAAAAGCTAACACCACAGTGTCAGTGAAGCTTTTGCCCCGAAAAGTTTGGAGAACCCTGGTTTCCAAGCTTGTCGGCTTCTTGGTATGTCTAAATCAAGCTTATAACTAATGACGGACTACGTTGACTGGATAAAGGCGAGGTGGTAAGAGCAGAAATTAGAACACACAAATATCTCGGCCAGTCGGTGGAGACACACATCACTGGTCAACACGAACAAATGTTACACGAAACAAATAAATATAGCCTCTAGCTAACAAGTACGCTAAATAATGTCTCTGTCTTATTTTTCTCCATTTGTTGTTAGTTATGCATTCTACTACTCTTCGGTGACAGAAGAGCACAGTTGCCGTTTAGAGATCCAACTCAGTAAAGGTTAGATAAATTAGCACCTTGTACGGCTTCAGCAGAGTAGGGAAGCGAGCGTTCGCATTCTTTATCGCTAAACGTTGCTAAACAAACACTACCCAACTCTGGAACTTGCTATAAACAACAGTCATAAAATCGTTCCCTAACCTGGTGAACGAATCATTTATATTACTTCATTTTTATCACAATTAAACAGTAACTAAGCGTTTACGCAAGTAGAAAACCTGGCGACAAGTATTTTTATTCACTTCTGCTATAGTAAAGTACCAGTAATTACACTTACACACACACTGCCAGATGGATGCATCGGAATGGAACTGAAAGCAAAACAGCAAATCTTTGTGGTAGCTGATTAAACCAGGAGAAAGTCAAAGTTTACGGTCGAGTGGAAAAGAAACCGGCTCATATTTTATTCCTTTCCAATTCCATGAGTAGCTTTTCTACGTGAAGAGTGATATTTTTAACACTGTGTGAACATTATGGAAGATATCTTTCCCCAGGCTAATGATCGAGATCACAATTACATATAACTTGTATATGACTAGCTACTGTCTGAAATTGCTTCACCAATATTTAGGAATGAATTAAAAACTCGTTTTTACAAAATACTTATATGAAATTCCACATGCAAAGCTTGGGACCAATTTCTTATGTTTTATTGATTGATTTATTTATTGATCAATAACGTTAGGCCCGCTATAATATGGTTTTAATGTCTTTAGTTAAACACACATAAGTCTTGCTGGTTTTTTGTCAGTTTGTAGACAATGTAATGTCCAGCCATTAATGCCAATGTAATGCCAGCCAATGTAATGTAGCCATGTTCGAGAGGAAGATGCTCAGAAGGATTTTTGGCCCCGTATGTGTGGTATGGCAATGGAGGAGCCGCTACAATGACGAGCTCTATGGGCTGTACGGTGATCTCACCATCGTGCAGCAACAAATTAGGCTCGCCATAAAGCCTAAAAATCCAGCCGTAAAGTCCTTCTTTTAGGCTGTCTACATGAACAGAGGAGCACGCCTCCTAAGGCCTAAACTAAGATGGAGTGATAGCGTTGATACGTCCGCCAGAACGGTCGAGATATTGGATTGGCAGACGACAGCGCTAGACCGTGAGCGATATCGAAGAATGTTGCAGCAGGCCAAGACCGCAAAGCGGTTGTAGCACCTGATAAATAAGTAAGTAAGACAATGTCAACGAAAATAATTCAAAATATGAATTAAAAATAGGAGCTAAATTGTCCTAGATCCAGACATTATTGAGCAAAACTGCTCAAACAAATTTGCAAAATAAAAGCTAACACCACAGTGTCAGTGAATCTTTTGCCCCGAAAAGTTTGGAGAACCCTGGTTTCCAAGCTTGTCGGCTTCTTGGTATGTCTAAATCAAGCTTATAACTAATGACGGACTACGTTGACTGGATAAAGGCGAGGTGGTAAGAGCAGAAATTAGAACACACAAACATCTCGGCCAGTCGGTGGAGACACACATCACTGGTCAACACGAACAAATGTTACACGAAACAAATAAATATAGCCTCTAGCTAACAAGTACGCTAAATAATGTCTCTGTCTTATTTTTCTCCATTTGTTGTTAGTTATGCATTCTACTACTCTTCGGTGACAGAAGAGCACAGTTGCCGTTTAGAGATCCAACTCAGTAAAGGTTAGATAAATTAGCACCTTGTACGGCTTCAGCAGAGTAGGGAAGCGAGCGTTCGCATTCTTTATCGCTAAACGTTGCTAAACAAACACTACCCAACTCTGGAACTTGCTATAAACAACAGTCATAAAATCGTTCCCTAACCTGGTGAACGAATCATTTATATTACTTCATTTTTATCACAATTAAACAGTAACTAAGCGTTTACGCAAGTAGAAAACCTGGCGACAAGTATTTTTATTCACTTCTGCTATAGTAAAGTACCAGTAATTACACTTACACACACACTGCCAGATGGATGCATCGGAATGGAACTGAAAGCAAAACAGCAAATCTTTGTGGTAGCTGATTAAACCAGGAGAAAGTCAAAGTTTACGGTCGAGTGGAAAAGAAACCGGCTCATATTTTATTCCTTTCCAATTCCATGAGTAGCTTTTCTATGTGTGTTTACGCATTTCATGAACATTCCCATTCCAAGAACATTATCTGCATCTATACATGTAAGTAAAGACATCAACAGTAATGCAACTGGCAGACTTCCTTCCGTTCTTGTAAGGCCATGCAGACATTTGTTTGCAATGCGTCTCAAGCAGACAGGATCCATTTACATGGACATAACTTCTTTTTTAAACCTCACAAGAAATGCAACACAACCCCGCGTTTTCCAACATTATTCAGCCGTACTACACCATGCCCATGTGCAGCTTAAACTTTTTTTTTTTCGCTTCTTTCCACCTTTTTGCAATTCAAGAATAAGTGTGCACATAATGATGAACACATCCCCCCACCATTCCAACTGCAGAATATGGACAGTTGTTGGTAACGCATAAAAGGGAACACACACACACGAACAGGCAGGCAGGCAGCCAACTTCAGCCAGGCCAAGGCAAACTAAGGCGAAACAAATAATAAATTAAGTCCTTCGGTGCCGCAAACAGCACCACGATACGCGCGTATTCCATAACCTCTCCCACCAGGTTTTGCGTTGTGTCAGGGCCCGGTTAGGGAGAAATGGCATAAAAATGGCAACAACAGCAACTACAACAAAAACGGTGAAAAGTGAAAAACTGGTTTGGAAACTGGTTGATCATTCTACCTCATCGTATTCAGGATGGCGGAGATCCTGTGATCGCAAGTTGGAGAGAACTGAAGCCGCGCCGTTGCATGAAGGCTACACCCTTAAGCCCCTTTAGGCTTCTCAATGGCCTTGAATTAAAATAACAACAATAAACACGAACGGTAACCGAAAAGATGTACCAACTGCTGAAGGAGCAGCATTGGGGGGAGTCCATTTCTTACCGGAGGGGCATAGTGTAATAAATAAACAAAAAACGCAGGGCAGTGAGTTCACGCACACAACCACCATAAAATGTTTCACTACTAACCGGTTGCGAAATCGATCAAAATTCCCCTTTTTGGATGGAGCTTCTCCTTCACTCCGTGGAATGGAACGATCGGATGTTAAGGTAAACATAAAATTAGCAAAACTCACTGCTCCACCACTACCACTATTGCCCCCGTCCCGTTCGTTAGTTAGTTAGTTGCCCAACCAAATAGGGACGACGGTTGTGGAACGTTTCATTCGTGCGACGAGCGCACAAGAAGCCAACGGGCCATTTTGCTTGAAACGGAAGGAATACGCTGGAACACATGCTATAAAAGAGCTGGCGAAAAATTCCAGACCATTCCGAAGCAGGTGTCACACAGGTTTGGGGGGTTAGTTTTTGGGATGGGGTTTGTAAAGAAAAAATAATAAACAGCTATCATCTAGTCAGGCGATTTAAATTTACATGAAGTGACATCACCAAATAATAAGTAATATTCTTGGTACTACGACCTTGAGGCCCTGAAATCCTGGCCTGGTATTGAGAGCTTGTTTTACTATTTGTTTATCCGCAACGAATAATATAACAAGAAATATATAAACAAAACGTATGTAATAAACTTTACTTCCGTCGTTTACCAGTAGATGTCTCTTACGGTAAATGAAAGATAAATAAAAATCGACCAAAAATGTTGTCTGGCAACACATCTTCTAATTAAAACTTTACGGATATCTGTTTGCATCATTAACTGGCTTGTCTTGTGTTTGTTGTCTAAGCCAAATAATAGACATAGAGGTACGTGGTCTATCGAGGACTGCCGTTCTTATGAAGAAATTGTTTCTAAAACTATTGTCCAAAGTTCTGGACAAACAAAATATTGTCAGCCTTGCTTGGGTGTCTTTTCGGAAGTCAGCAGCTACCTTAAATGTTTGCATTACTATAACTCTTCCTCGAATCTTGAAGATCTATTGATACTCAACAATCTTGGCTTCTGAATAATTGGATAAGGTCCTCTGGGATATTCACTCACTAAGTTCTATCGGGTGCTGCTGAGGGCAGCTGAGAGTCCGCTTTGATCGATGTGACAAGGACTGATTTGTCACAGCCATGAGCGGCGAGTTTTGTAATAAAAAGACAGTTTGTTCCAAGATTTTCTACTCGATACGAAGGATGATCTTACGCCTGGATCGAACTTCGGTTTTATCATCCATTTCTACTGCTTTTGTAGCGACGTGTTACGCTAGTTTCTCCTTATTTTAAAAATGTTGTTAAATTAAAAGCACATATAATCGGATGTTCCGGAGGATGTGCCTTATTATTTTCAAATTCTTCGCTCAATGTTTAGTCCCACAGCTGCTCTGAATCTGCAATATTTTGTCTGTTAATAATAGACATGTTAAAAAAATGGACGTCCAACAGTTGAGGGAATCGCTAGGACACAACGTTCATCGGTTCAAAGTTCTGTCTATTTTATTGAGTGACAAAGGGGGTGAAATAGGGTGACAGAGGTTTCATCTGCATTTTTAGTCTACCGAGCGCGCTTCACCGCAAAGTTTTTCGTTTTATCATCGATTAAAATTTCATTAACTCAACTCACCCGAGTATTATGCCTTAACCAGAGAGCCGCCGAGTTCGAACGTTTGAGTAAAAGTAAATTATGGACGTTGTAAGAAGTTGGCCTACATTCTGTTTCAATTTAATGGGATACTCATGGGAAAAAGCGCATGTGTTGGTTGGGTGGTGTGGTGGGCTTAATCAGAAGTTAGTCTGTTTGAGCCTCTAGATCACCTTATTCTTCCCTACTTTTCTAGTACTTTAACATCAAAATAAATCAAATTCTGGTATTGTTGACCAAATAGTACTTTAGCAGTACATAAGAGGCACCAGAGAAACAACTTTGAGGAACTATTTTATAAAAAGCAAAGTCATCACACCACCAGCAGAACAGCCGCTTGAAGGGTTTCAATCGATATTTTTATGTTACGAAATGTGAATCGAACGAGCGTGGTCGGGGGGGCAAGTGTTACCTTTAAACGGCGATTTTTTTTTCAAGAGACAACCCACAGAAGCCTAGGGAAAGACAACGGAAGCATGGTAGTATAATGCTCATTTAACTGTGCTCCTCTCTCATTCAATTAATGATTGACATTGATGGAAGTTCTATCCATAGTAGAGGAATTTTAAAAGCTTAATACACTGCGCCTACGATGTCCGGGGTCCTCTGTTAAGTTCTTCTTTAGCTAATCGCTCTCCAGCGGAAATGCGGCATTTTCCACACCACCAGTTGGCACAATTTGTGCAATAAAAAATAAAAACAAAACAAAACCCATCCCGTTTATCCGTTTTAAGGCTTTATCCAGGATATGTGTATACACATCTGGGATTACACATTGCCAGTTGCGGATTTTGTTCGAACGACGCGACAGATAAGGCACGGGAACGGCACGTCATTCAGCAAGTGGGATGCACGGTGCCGGAAAAAAGGGGAGGCAAGCATGCTGGCCGGCCGCATCGACTGGTGATGTGCCTACAAATGGAAGTAGAAACGGTCGATGAAAATGAGGTCGCTAACTAACCATCGGCTTCGTCTACATCCTACCATACTGACCTCCTTAGTAGCCCACTTTTGTTTAACACCGAGGGAAACCTCGTCAATACTTCCCGTATATGTGTGTGCCCATGTGGCATGTTTCCAGGTTTCACGTGTTGTTCAAAAATTCGAATCTAATATCAAGCAGGCCACGATATTCCTCCGCAACCGGTGATTACAGCATAGAATTTAAAGAAAAAATGACAAGCAAACACACACACACACACACACACACACATACAGGATGTAGGACACGCAATACGAAACTGTCAAAATTGCATTGCCCCAGGTACCTGCTGCCCGCCACTTCCTTCACTTCTTCTACCACCCCTTACATCGATCGAGTGAGTGGGTGTTATGTTATTGTTCGGCAACAAATACACCAACACAGCACGGTTTGCTTTCATCGCTATCCCTATTCCCCACAAAACACACACACACACACATATACAACCCGTGTCTCAGGGACATGTCGATCGTACGTACACGCAGTAGCATCAGCAGCAGCAGCAGCATGTGGCGCGATGTTTTTGTTTCCGCGCGGCCGGTCCTGCGCCGTAACGTCACACGGCATCGTACGATATCCTGCCGAACCCCAAGATTCGCGCGCGCGGACTACGAACTACCGGCAATCCGGTTCTGCTCATGCTGCCCGTGAGTCTGTGTTTGTGTGTGTTTGTGGTTCTTGAGGGTGCGACCTGCCGGTATGTGTTTTGCAAGATGCATGCGAAGAAAGCAAAGAGAGAATAGAAAAAAAACATAAAGGTACATTAATGAGGCCACCACACAGCGCACGACGGTTGCAAGAATATGCGACTGTGTGTAGAGGCTGTGAGAAATGTGTTGCTGGCATGCAAGCACACGCACACACACACACATTGCTACACGTGTACAAATGCTTCCGAGCATGATGTTGCGGTTACTTTCTTCGGCACCGTGGCGGTATATGTGGGCGCTAGTGCAGTACCCCGAGCGAGAAAGAAGAGATTGCCCATCCACAACAGCCAGCCAGAGACCGACCTACAAAGGCGCTGCTCTCGCAAATGTCGTTTACGACAACCGACAAAAACAAACGTATGGGGCTGCATGGAGGTGCTCTAGAATAAGTTGTCAAACATCAACGAACATTTGTCGTAATACAAATCAGTTTGTATTTGTTAGTTGACATACCTTCACGCTAGCAATCTTGGTAAAAAACATTGCTGGTTGTCAAACATATATGCCAAACCGATCGGTTGTTCGTTGACAGTTTGACCGACAGCTATATGTTGGCCAACAAATGCTAGAGCACTCATAAGACATGTCGTTGTCGTTTGTCGTAAACGACATTTGCTAGAGCAGCCCCAAACCGGCCGGACACGACGTTGGCCTCTCGCCGCGGTAGCAGCGGACTTTTTCTTTTGCTTGATCGAGTTATGCACACACAAATCGGTAAAAGGAGGCCATGATATCGTCACAAACTGCACGCACTTTGCTTAAATGAAAATACACAGCGCGATACAAATGCATTTTTTTTTTGTCAAATTAAAGAACCAACTATTCTGGCGACGTGTTAAAATGATTCTTTCCATCTCTTCTATTTCTTGCTAGACCATTCTTCTTTTATCTTCGCCTAGCACCACCGGACAATAAGAACGAAGAGGCAAAGAAATGGTAAAACACCAATCCCACTCACACACACAAGCATATATACTTGTCTAATAAACACACAATCTTTTTCGGACCCAGCCTGCTAAGAAGAATAGTTCGATGGTATTCCCAGCCGGACACGTTTTCCGTGTACTTTCTGTTCACACACAGCAAGTGAACAAAAAAAGGTTCTTCAAAACTTTGAGGTTATGCAAAGAGTGTACACCACGCCAGGCCTTGAGATCGATCGGACCCCGTCCGTAGCGCTTCTTCTCTTGACGTTTATTTTTATCCAAAAACCTTCAACACACATCGCATCGGGTTCGATTCGGCGTATAAAAAAAGCGTGTATTTGCCCTCACTCAGGAGCAAAATAATTAGGTTGGCACACACACGCATAATCGAGACACAATTTTCGGCCAAACCCAGCGAGTAACCATCGTCGGCGGCCACCGGTATGGTCCGAGGGATCCCCGTGCATACCTTGCCCAGGTTTGCCAGTAGATTCGGTCGGGTTATATGACGACGTTACTACACACTACTGATGACGTTTCCGATATGGGTAACGCGCGATGTCGATAGTGAGGAGACGATGATGGCTTTTCTTCCTTTTCTGTGTTCGTAGCAAATAAAAAAAACGCAGCAACCACACACCACTTTTACACCACCAGACGGACAACAAACCACACACACCGTCTCAAGCGAGAAGCCTACTTTGTTCTTCTTTCTTATGATTAACCCGTTGTCAGCTTCATTCGGTTTGCTCTCCTCACCTCTAGGATGGAATGGGGGCCGAAAATTAGGTTGCAAATTTCCACAACCAACCCCTTCTTTTCTCACACACAAACAACGTTCGTTGTTTGCCACGGCGCGTCACAGTACTGCTACTTTTGTTTCACCAAGAGCCGTATGCACATAAAACAAAATGCCACGCCACACACACACACGCACAACAACCGTTGTGCGGTGAAAGGATCTGTGGAATTACGGAAAAATTGATTTTGCACAACGGGGCACAACGCCTGCTGCTTCGCGCTTTTCAATCACTCCACTGCCACTCGAAGCACATGGGAAACGTTGCGGACGCACACACACACACAAAACACACAAAACACGCACAAACCTTTCTTCGGGGGCTGTGAGATGTTATTCTGCTTGTTGATTTCGGGAAGATTTCAATTGTCACACGATAACACCACACACAAACACCAACGTACACGGAGGATGCACGCACGTAAGCCGTCTTTCATCAGCTACTCGTCAGCGACCCGTTTGGGGCGAATGGATGCGATGCAATGTGATGCGAAAAAACAATAGGGACACGACTAAACCGTTAAAACTGCTTCCCGAGAGCGAGAGACAGTGTGAGAGAGCGAACAAGCGGGAACAGTGAGCGAGAGCAGATTTGAGATAAAACGCGCGACCACGGCCAGAGAAGGAAGATAACAGCAATCGTGCCATTCAACCGTTAGCGGCACACCGAAACGTTCAACATTGGCAGAACACGGCTAGAACTGTGCGGTTTGTAAGTTCCATCGGACTGCGTGATTGGTATGGGGGAAATGGCCGAACAGCTCATCGATACACAAATTGGGAAAATCACTCCACGCAAACGGCGTCCGTTCCTCCTTTTGCTCCACAGACTAGCTTGAGTGTTTTGCTGGCGTAAGTGCGTAACCGTGAAACATCCGTAAAAATACACGTGTATGCTTGCGCTCGCACCGTGCTGCTGCTGTCTCTTTTCTTCCAACGCAAATGGATGGTTGCTTCACTGCTGTAGGCGAACGGTTGCAGTCTCTCATGAAAGATCCCGAGAGCTTCTCGGTGTACCGTCGACCAATCAGAGGGCCGAAAAAGATGGCGTGATTGCTTACGTCATCTTTTACGCTCACCGCTCTCAGTGGTACGCGCGTGTACGGCGACTACATATGCGACAAACGCACGCGGCCTGATTGTTTACATTTGCAACTGTCGCATGAGTCATTGGGAAGCGGGGCGGTAAATGTTCGTGACGTGGGCCGGAAGTAGCAATTTTCCGAGGGGTGGAAAACGGAAGAAAGGAAGTACTTACTATTCATTGGGTGATGCCAGCTCAGAATTTTAAGAGATTCATGTCTGATGCAATGTTCTGCCCCGAATGATTGTGACGCGCGCTGTTGCATTGATGCTGCAACAAATATAATTTGAATTAATTTGAAAAACACAAACAACCGGCTGACAGTTGCATATTTGAAGTTTCCCAATTGGCCAACGTGTATAGAGAAAAGATGGGTTCATGTACATGTAAACTTTCATTGAATAATGCGTAATTTTCGCTCCGCAGCAGATTTATTATAATTTACAATGCATTAAGATGATTTCGCTGTTGCGTTCTGTGTTGCATCTAGCAAAATTAGAGCTTTTTCATGAAAAATAGTTCGTTTTGAATACATGCCAGTTTGTTGTATACACCTTGGTATTATCAAATCCGTCACACCCCGGTGAAAAAGATGTATGGAATGCCGGTCACAATTTCATAACTTTGAAAAAAAAATATAAATAATTTTTCATCCCATAAACCAAAGACAGGATCCGAATATAGTGTATTAATAATACTTTTTCCCCCCAAAATCGCATTGTGGTTCTACAATCACCACAATCTTCTCACGTTCACGTGCAGCAACTGCTGAGCCGGCGCCGAAGATAACAAAGAAGAAGCGCGCGCGCGCCGGTCCCAATTGCATGTTTACATCGCGAGCAATCAAACCTCTTTTCGCCTCGGGCGTACACGTGCCCACAAGCTACGCTTTCTTCCGGCAAGCCACCTCCACCGCAATGGAGTCACCAAAGCCTATTCCGAACGGAGAAACAGCAGCTTCCGAGGATTCGGGCCACAACATTCCACCACCACTGCAATACCGCGTGACGGCCAAGTGTAGTGTGACAAAGGCGCGTGTTGGCGTAATGAGCGTACGACATGCGGATGTCGATACGCCGGTGTTTATGCCGGTTGGTACACAGGGCACGCTGAAGGGTGTGCTGCCGGACCAGCTGCTGGATCTCGATTGTCGTATAATGCTCGGCAACACGTATCACCTGGGAATGCGTCCGGGTACGACCGTGCTGGAGAAGGCGGGCGGTTTGCATCGGTTCATGGGCTGGCCCCGGGCACTGCTAACCGATTCGGGCGGATTTCAGATGGTGTCGCTGTTGCAACTGGCCGAAATCACCGAACAGGGCGTTCGGTTCCAGAGCCCGTACGATGGCAGCGAGTGTATGCTAACGCCGGAACGCAGCATGGAGATACAGAACGCGATCGGTGCGGACATTATGATGCAGCTGGACGATGTAGTTAAAACGACGACGACTGGACCGCGCGTGGAGGAAGCGATGCACCGGACGATCCGCTGGCTGGATCGAAGTATTGCGGCGCACGGTCGCGATAATGACCAGAGCATCTTTCCGATCGTACAGGGTGGCTTGCAGCCCGACTTGAGACGCGTGTGTGCGGCAGAACTGACCAAGCGCAATACACGAGGATTTGCTGTCGGTGGACTGAGTGGAGGCGAAAGTAAGGACGAATTTTGGCGAACGGTACATCTGTGCACGGATCTGTTGCCGGACGATAGACCGCGGTATCTGATGGGTGTTGGATTTGCGGCCGATCTGGTGGTGTGTGTGGCACTCGGGGTGGATATGTTTGATTGCGTGTTTCCAACGCGGACGGCTCGCTTTGGCTGTGCGCTGACCCGCGCCGGACAGATTAATCTGAAGCAGCGCACTTTTGCACAGGATATGCGGCCAATCGAGGACGATTGCGAGTGTTCCACGTGTCGTACTTATACGCGCGCTTATCTGCATCATATCGTTACCGTCGAACCGGTAGCATGCAGCATCGTGAGCGTGCATAATGTGGCCTTTCAGCTGCGCCTTATGAGCGATATGCGGAACGCCATCACGGAGGATCGATTTCCAGAGTTTGTGAAATCGTACATGGCTGTGCGCTTCCCGGACGACACTACTCCACAATGGATTCGTGATGCTCTTGCCGCCGTCAATGTGAACCTGTGAAGCTAGTCCACGTTCGAGTGAATTCCCCTTAAAAGTAAGCTACTAAACGATCCAGTTTCATTCCTGCTGCGTAATTTAAACCAAAACGGACGGATTTTATCCCTAATGTTTAGTTTTTGTTTCCTTTTCGAATGTGTACGAAACTTCGACCTATACACTGAAATAAAACAATCAATAATTTATTCATAATCTTTCCGCCTTGCCAGTACAGTTCCATTGTCTCTCTCTCTCCTATCCTGACCGTCTCACCCCATCACGTCTACATAAACTCATCCGAATCATTACCCGCGTCATAATTGGACGTCATGTTTTCCGGTTTCATCAGCGAATTGTAGCTCCGCAGTTCTGCCTCCTCCTGGCGGCGCTTTTCGTCCTCCTTTTCCTGCTCCCGTTGCTCTCTCGCAACCCGCTTCTTATCGGCACGCTCCAGTGCGTCTCGTTTTTCCCGCTCCGCCCGAAAATCGATCGATTCCTCGCGCTTTGTCTTGTTCAGCCGGTTCACTATATCGTTGCTGCGCTTTTCCACCCGAAAGATGCGCACCTCCTTCTCGCGGTGGAACGCCACCTGGCCCACCTCCATTGCGGCCGTTTTCTTCAGATTGTCCCACATGGTGTACACGATGTCGACATTGTTCATCTTGTTGCCGTTGATGCTGTTGGCCTTCACCAGCTGGCACGCATCCTCTAGCACGGTCGTCGGGATGTCGTCCAGCGTTTGGCCCGGCTCGAGCCGTAGGTACACGTGGGCCGACGATACCTTGTGCACGTGAAACCACACATCTTCCGGCCAACCCCATCGAATAAGATCCTCATCTGTGAGTAGCAGGTAAAGAACGGAAGGGGACAATTAGACGGAGATAAAACCCGGCGCATGTGATGTGACTTACTTTCATACTTATCCAAACCCATGAACAGTGTCACCGGTGGCTGAACAACATTGCTGGTGAAGTAAAATACCATCGTGTTCCGGAGCGCAAACGTTTCCTACCTTCCCGAATTACCTTCTTTACATTACGTGCTGGACGTGAAACAATGGTGCAAGTACTTCTTTTATTTCGAATAAGAATATTTGCGAAAAACGTTGTTTGGTTTGTTTCGTTTGCTTTGACACATCTAGGCAGTATGGCGTGCCGGTTGGTTCAGTTTGGTCTAGGCAAGCGCTGACATGCAATGTTGACAGTTGCGTGCAACCTTACTTCAAGCGCTTACAACAAATACACACCCGGTGCAGTGGGTGTATCAAAAGTTCTGCGGTATTTTTCTATTGTGATGGTGTGATGCCAAGCTAATGTTGTTGTTTAATTTGTGACCGTGATCGTAACGGTAAGACACTGCAACAGAATGCTTTCACCGTAAATTTGTCGGAAACCATCTTCGTGCTATTCTTTATCATGATATCCTGGCCAAACGTCTTACTTACTGCCCTTGAAATCTGAAATTTGCCGCCAAAACACAAAACTGCCGGTTTTACACACAACTCCTGTACAATGACTTCTGCGCTTTGCAGAAGTATGCATCCTGGAAGAAAAAGGACTTGAAACCGAGATCTGAGAGATCTCGTGATCTCTATACGCGAACATTGTACCTGGTTCGAGAGGAAGATGATCAGAAGGATTCTTTGCCCCGTAGGTGTGCAAGGACAATGGTGGAGCCACTAGTAGAATGACGAGCTCTATGAGATTACCGATTGCCTAGCGAATTCACCATGCTCCGGTTTGCTGGTCATGTCACGAGAATGGCACCAAACTATCTTTCCGTAGATCGTTCACATGGACAGAGGAGGCGTCGTAGTCCCATACTGCGATGGAGTGATGACGTTAATGCGTCCCCTTCGAAATAGGCCTGGAAATTGGATTAGCAGAGGCCGGCGCTTGATCGTGAGTACTTCTCCACCAGACGAAGACCGAAAATCGGATATTTTAAGAACTCTGAGTTGGTCCAAAATTTTAATCAGTAATGGATCGGCCATAAAGAAAAGGCTCGAAAATACTCGCGAGGTCGTCTAATTCGTGCAACATCATAAAAACATCATTCACCTCGCGCACACATTCTAGAAAGAAAACACTTTTCCTTCGATCCTCTTACCATAACCGGTCCACGGCACTTCGGCTGCTGCTGCTGCTGTTGTTGTTGTATGAAAGCTTCCTTTGGAGTGGTGAACGAAAAAAGATGATGCAATAAAGACAACATGTGAAATCAGCCCGCGTTTCTCGGCCGATATCTATGCGGCTCGTGCTGTACATTAACACACAGATGCATTTTTATATGCACCACTTGCCAGGTATCGTAATCGTGTAAAGCACTCCGAAACCTGAGAGCAACATCAATCTCCCGCATGCGTCATCATAGCGTCTAATGCAACATCAGCAGAACAGTACGCACCGGTTTATGCACAGTCTTATTCAAGATACGAATAATTTAATGGTTTTTATTAACACAAAATAATCTCCATACTTTCGCACTAGGGGGTTTGTCGGGAGGACCGCTCTTCGGTCTTCACCTGCTCACATGTTCACGAGAAGTGCATGCTGACGAAGTGGTCCCGATTCTTGAAGTGTGGTCCCCAGCTTCCATTACCGGCATTACCGTTGTTGGTGGTTTTCGTCTGCGAGGTAGGACTGGTGTAGCTGGGGGTGCTCTTTTTCATGTTTCCGCCACCCGGGGCTTTGGCGTAAGCCGACTGTTGGTTCTGTCTGGCCATCGTGCTTGAACGATCCTGCATTCTAGTGCGCTCGGTTTCGGGTAGTTACCTCTCTCAGGGCACGTACTGTATCTGGGTGAGCACCTGGAACTCGAGATGGTTGCCGGAATTTCCCGTACGGCTACCCTTGCGGTTGTTCAAGTTGTTGATAAGCCTACAAACAAGCAACAAACAGAGCGAAACGTTCAGATTAGTTGAGATCATCTTGGGAATTTTGGGCGCATCATTGGCGGATACTGTCAGAAAGTGTTGTTGCAAGAGGGCCGCGTTTTCGTCGGACCGAGTATGGGATTATCAAGCAGGGGAAACAAAATGCTTTCCCGCACTAATATAGTTCGCGACATCGCTGCTGAGGGAGCGGTGTCGAAACCGGAAAGCGGATACCTGTTCAGGTCCACGTAGTCACGCGCCGAGAGCGTGTGCGATTTGAAACCGGTTTACTGAATCATCCCTGAAATGTTACTTCTTGCTTGCCTACATGAAACAGGCACCCACTAGCGAAAGGCTTCAACGTTCGATCGTTCGTCCCCAATCGAACTGCGGCCGATAAAGGATTAAAGCTATCACAGATCACTATCACCACACACTTTTGGGAGCCGAATTGCTGGTGACATCTAGACACTTTTGCTAGATCAAACAGTGATCATCATCTATCTGGGTTGCAGCAGGACAGTTGGTTCGAACTCCTGTACCACAATTACGAACACATCACAAACTCCACCCTGCCAATTGGTCCTCCTCCCCCCCATCAACAACTTCAAACGATTCTGATCACGCAAAATTCTGCTGATAGTGTGTTAGCAAGGGTCGTTAATCTCTTCTCTATTTACCTTACGGATGGCAGAAACTTGAGCGTTGAGTCTGATTTAACAATTAACATTGACACCAATTTATTTTTTCTATACTTTTGAATTGAATCGAATCATGCAAAACCGAAAACGAATACTGCTGACGGTTCCGTACTGAAGGAGACTGACGGGACCGTGCGCTCTCGCACCTACTTTTATACGAACCGGGCCGCATTGGTTGGATGAGTTGGCGGTTGCGGTGAGCGAGAACAACCCGTCGTCATCTCATCACCTCGCTTTCCTCCTCCCCGTTGGTTCGAAGCTTGAAAACTGCGAATACAAAAAAAACTGGTTCCCATCAGCAGCAGCAACAGCAACAACAGGTCGCCTATCCTGTCCTGCCTTGCGTGGATCTTCGTCCCTTGGAAATCATGCCCGACGAGAGCGGCACGAACAAGTTTCTACGATGAATTCGTCAGCATCACCCGCGCAACAAACAAGAGGGACACCCAGACATTCAACGCCGTTTTGGAGACGTCTTCATAATCTTTGGAGATCTTCGGAGACGTTACTAATCTGCACTATTTTCTATCCCGTCTTTATCGGCGTAGAATTGGCGGATAGAAGTGTGTATGGTCATGGTAGCGATTGAGTTCTTTAACTGTTAGACCAGAACAATGTGTTAGGTGGAGCAGAGAAGGAGAGATCGTCCTAGCAAAAGTTGAGGATAAGTGAGAATCGTGGCAATGTTTTCCAGTGTTCACAGTCCAAGCCCGTAAAGATCACGTCATGTTATTAATCCTGTCGATCTTCATTTGAATATCGTAAACAAACTAAAAAAAGGTTGGATTTATTTTCGGATAGCTAGTTAAATTCCTGCAAGCAAAATGATCAAAGAATGATCGGATATCTGTAGAGGTCCTTCTATGAAATCAAAGGCATGTATTTTTCGTCCAGGATATCCATTTCAGGCGATCACGCCGTTTTTTTTGCTCATGGGCAGGACCTTAATTGTGTCGTCCTAAAGGTACTTGTTGTCCTAGTCTAATAGTAGTAAACGCTCACAAAGCAAGTCTAAATCTATGAACTAAAAGCGAACAAATCAACATTTTCTTGTGGCGTAGTAGCTGTCCAGCATTAATGCATTAATCAAGCATGCAGCCAAGCGGTAAGCGCGAGATCATTGGGGGGAATTATCAAGGGAAATTCCAGCATCCGTGCCACCCCTAAAAGGAAGCAAACGTTCTTGAACATTCTCCACAACGACTGCCCACAGTAAACTCTGTTCTCAGCCCCAAAACCCGAAATAGAATGCTTTGCTCTTCGGATAAAATTTACTTACATAAGCAACAGAGTAAGTGGTAAAAAGTTTCGGACCAAAGCTAATGCAGGAACACAAAATTCCTCTTGTTCACCAAAACCTGCACACCACTGTGTACCATCATATGCCAAAAATCGTACCCATTTTCTTCCCATTTTCGTAGTCATCGTTGTCTTTTTTTTGCATAAAACCAGATACAAATGCACCCACCATTCGCGGCAAACTATTAAAATGCAGAAATGGAAAATTTTGAAAACCAGCTCAAACCAGTTCCACAAATGTGCACTCTACATACACGCACCCGAAACCAAATAAAAAGATCACAAATAATGGGCAAAAGGCAAAACAAAAAAACTCAGATGAAAAGGAAAATTATATAAAAATGAGCAAAAGCTCAGCAGAACCAAAGAACCAACACACCCGTCACGGCTTTGGAAAGACAGAGATCGTACAGCAAGAAGTGTAAAGCAGATTGAAAAAAAAAACAACACGAAACAAAACACATAAAAACGACAGTTTACCGATTAATCGCCATCCATTCGGAACTGCTGGTGCCGCCTTGTTCATTGCCGATCCGGTTCGAGCCGGTTTCGCGAGCGGATCTGGGTCTCATCATTAAAAACACCAAAAGCTGCCACCGCCAATACACCATCATTCCGGTTTTATCGAAAAACCGGGTGGATGTCCCCACCCGGCCCGGTCCAGCCCGGGCCTTCCTCACCGCGTGCTAGCAAGAAAAAGGGTATGTCGCGTCTGTTTTCGGTCGTTTCACCGTTCACGCATCGCCCGCATGATCGGCGCCGAGCTCCAATGTCAATTCGCAGTGAACCACCACACCGGTGTGTGTGTGTGTGCGCGCGCCCGGCAGAAGAAAGGTGCAAAGAAAGGACAGAACCAGAAATGTGACTTGTACTAAAAAAAATTGCATCGAATGTACTAAAAGCTCACGGTCGGCGTCGTGTGTTGTTACAGTTTAAAAAAAAAATGTCTATAATTTTTATTAAAGGATCTTAAACGCTAGGAAAAACGGGGGTTTGAATTATTAAGCCTAACACCTACACGCAAAGTCGCAATCATTAATTGTCGTACAACATCATGATCATCTGGTGCATACCGGTTGGAAAACATAGCCGAAAAACACACGCACAGGATGAAGCATTTGTTTGCGGTTATCAATC
>KZ061565.1:361507-384378 GCA_002091835.1 Anopheles maculatus | reverse complement strand
GGACAGTTGGTTCGAACTCCTGTACCACAATTACGAACACATCACAAACTCCACCCTGCCATTTGGTCCCCCTCCCCCCATCAACAACTTCAAACGATTCTGATCACGCAAAATTCTGCTGATAGTGTGTTAGCAAGGGTCGTTAATCTCTTCTCTATTTACCTTACGGATGGCAGAAACTTGAGCGTTGAGTCTGATTTAACAATTAACATTGACACCAATTTATTTTTTCTATACTTTTGAATTGAATCACTTCAAACGATTCTGATCACGCAAAATTCTGCTGATAGTGTGTTAGCAAGGGTCGTTAATCTCTTCTCTATTTACCTTACGGATGGCAGAAACTTGAGCGTTGAGTCTGATTTAACAATTAACATTGACACCAATTTATTTTTTCTATACTTTTGAATTGAATCGAATCATGCAAAACCGAAAACGAATACTGCTGACGGTTCCGTACTGAAGGAGACTGACGGGACCGTGCGCTCTCGCACCTACTTTTATACGAACCGGGCCGCATTGGTTGGATGAGTTGGCGGTTGCGGCTCGTGAGCGAGAACAACCCGTCGTCATCACCTCGCTTTCCTCCTCCCCGTTGGTTCGAAGCTTGAAAACTGCGAATACAAAAAAAACTGGTTCCCATCAGCAGCAGCAACAGCAACAACAGGTCGCCTATCCTGTCCTGCCTTGCGTGGATCTTCGTCCCTTGGAAATCATGCCCGACGAGAGCGGCACGAACAAGTTTCTACGATGAATTCGTCAGCATCACCCGCGCAACAAACAAGAGGGACACCCAGACATTCAACGCCGTTTTGGAGACGTCTTCATAATCTTTGGAGATCTTCGGAGACGTTACTAATCTGCACTATTTTCTATCCCGTCTTTATCGGCGTAGAATTGGCGGATAGAAGTGTGTATGGTCATGGTAGCGATTGAGTTCTTTAACTGTTAGACCAGAACAATGTGTTAGGTGGAGCAGAGAAGGAGAGATCGTCCTAGCAAAAGTTGAGGATAAGTGAGAATCGTGGCAATGTTTTCCAGTGTTCACAGTCCAAGCCCGTAAAGATCACGTCATGTTATTAATCCTGTCGATCTTCATTTGAATATCGTAAACAAACTAAAAAAAGGTTGGATTTATTTTCGGATAGCTAGTTAAATTCCTGCAAGCAAAATGATCAAAGAATGATCGGATATCTGTAGAGGTCCTTCTATGAAATCAAAGGCATGTATTTTTCGTCCAGGATATCCATTTCAGGCGATCAGGCCGTTTTTTTTTTGGCTCATGGGCAGGACCTTAATTGTGTCGTCCTAGAGGTACTTGTTGTCCTAGTCTAATAGTAGTAAAAGCTCACAAAGCAAGTCGAAATCTATGAACTAAAAGCGAACAAATCAACATTTTCTTGTGGCGTAGTAGCTGTCCAGCATTGCTGAATGCATAATCAAGCATGCAGCCAAGCGGTAAGCGCGAGATCATTGGGGGGAATTATCAAGGGAAATTCCAGCATCCGTGCCACCCCTAAAAGGAAGCAAACGTTCTTGAACATTCTCCACAACGACTGCCCACAGTAAATTCTGTTCTCAGCCCCAAAACCCGAAATAGAATGCTTTGCTCTTCGGATAAAACTTACTTACATAAGCAACA
The DNA here is from genome assembly GCA_002091835.1 of Anopheles maculatus. Taxonomy (NCBI): domain Eukaryota; kingdom Metazoa; phylum Arthropoda; class Insecta; order Diptera; family Culicidae; genus Anopheles; species Anopheles maculatus. Next base: position 382,736 of record KZ061565.1, on the reverse strand, counting down.
GAGTAAGTGGTAAAAAGTTTCGGACCAAAGCTAATGCAGGAACACAAAATTCCTCTTGTTCACCAAAACCTGCACACCACTGTGTACCATCATATGCCAAAAATCGTACCCATTTTCTTCCCATTTTCGTAGTCATCGTTGTCTTTTTTTTGCATAAAACCAGATACAAATGCACCCACCATTCGCGGCAAACTATTAAAATGCAGAAATGGAAAATTTTGAAAACCAGCTCAAACCAGTTCCACAAATGTGCACTCTACATACACGCACCCGAAACCAAATAAAAAGATCACAAATAATGGGCAAAAGGCAAAACAAAAAAACTCAGATGAAAAGGAAAATTATATAAAAATGAGCAAAAGCTCAGCAGAACCAAAGAACCAACACACCCGTCACGGCTTTGGAAAGACAGAGATCGTACAGCAAGAAGTGTAAAGTAGATTGAAGAAAAAAAAAACAACACGAAACAAAACACATAAAAACGACAGTTTACCGATTAATCGCCATCCATTCGGAACTGCTGGTGCCGCCTTGTTCATTGCCGATCCGGTTCGAGCCGGTTTCGCGAGCGGATCTGGGTCTCATCATTAAAAACACCAAAAGCTGCCACCGCCAATACACCATCATTCCGGTTTTATCGAAAAACCGGGTGGATGTCCCCACCCGGCCCGGTCCAGCCCGGGCCTTCCTCACCGCGTGCTAGCAAGAAAAAGGGTATGTCGCGTCTGTTTTCGGTCGTTTCACCGTTCACGCATCGACCGCATGATCGGCGCCGAGCTCCAATGTCAATTCGCAGTGAACCACCACACCGGTGTGTGTGTGTGTACGCGCGCCCGGCAGAAGAAAGGTGCAAAGAAAGGACAGAACCAGAAATGTGATTTGTACTAAAAAAATGCATCGAATGTACTAAAAGCTCACGGTCGGCGTCGTGTGTTGTTACAGTTTAAAAAAAAAATGTCTATAATTTTTATTAAAGGATCTTAAACGCTAGGAAAAACGGGGGTTTGAATTATTAAGCCTAACACCTACACGCAAAGTCGCAATCATTAATTGTCGTACAACATCATGATCATCTGGTGCATACCGGTTGGAAAACATAGCCGAAAAACACACGCACAGGATGAAGCATTTGTTTGCGGTTATCAATCTGCCCTGACAACACAACTCGAATACTCGAAGCATCGGAAGAACGAAATTGAGTATCTGCCGTGCGTCATAGCGCGCTAGCTGCAGCAGCACATCATTAAGCGAGACGCAATCCGCAAAGTTGATCGACCAACACAGTCCGTCCGTCGTATGTCGTCTGGCTGTCCTTGATGCTGCTCTCTGCGTATCTGTGAGTTGCTTCCGCAGACCAGCCAGTTGGTGGTGGTCTTCCTATACATTGAGTCCAAAGTCCAACGCAATCGCTTCGATAGTGTGTCCTTACTCTTCGTTTGAAAACAAAAAAATCTTAAGTAAGGGGAAGTTGGTGAAGTTCACTTTTATCAGCTCCATTTGTTTGTACCACCCTCAGTCAGATGGATGCAACACAGAATATATTGTGGGATTTGTTTCAATTCTTTACACACGATTGATGATTGTTTCTTCGGAGTAGCTCTGTATTAGAACCTCCTGCAGTACAGCTTCCTATTCGTCCCACAGTGGCGTCGCATCGCCGAGCGTTAAGGAGGCAGCGGCAGCAGCAGCAGCAGCAGCAGCAGCAGCAGCAGCCGATGCCGTCTGGGACTGTTGGGATGGAGTCGCCGAGGATGGTGGCGGTTGGGAGGGTGGCGGCATCGGCGATCGGCTGGCCGAATATTTGGACGATGATCTGGGAGTCATGCGATGGTCGTGCGAGTTGGACGAGGTCACGGAATCACTAGATCTGCCGCCATCACCACGATGATGATGATGGTACGATCCACCGGAGCTATGGGAGCAACGAAATTGGGGTTGAAGTTAGTACACAAGCTTCCCTTTTTTATCGTAAAAGCCATGCCATTTACTTACCTTCGGTCTGATGAAGCGTGATGACTCTTCATCATACTGCTGCTGCCACCCCGGTTGCTCCAGGAATCCGTTGCCTTTGACCAACTGTCGTACTCGTTGTTGCGCGAATGGTGCACCTGCTGCTGGGCCGGTTGCGTCCGGTAGTGATGGTCACTGCTGTTAGAGTACGGTGAGGGTTGCTGCATCATTATAAGGCCGCTGCTACTACTGCTGGCCGCACTGCTCGCACCGCCCATACCACCACGTGCCGACGATGACGTTTTGTACCCGTGGTGGCTGGCGGACGGTGGTGGATGGCCGGTCGGGATGCCAGTGTACGAGGATTTGTTGGAGTACTGGGAAGGTGTTGAGGTACCGTAACGGGGCGTTTGCGAGAAGTGAGGCGTTTGCTGGTACGGCGTCATATACGGTGTCTGACCGCTCGGTGTGTAGGGCTATAGGGTGGAGGATGGCAATAAAACAAAAACGTAGGACTATTAACGTCTAAATCGATATCGAATGTAGAAATTACAATAATAATACTGTTGAATACCGTCCATAAGGAATACTCCCAAAACTAACTGCAAAACCGACCTGTCGTATGCGTAAAAGAAGTAGTCGGAATCTAACAGAGAGGATTCTGATTATACAGTCGTTGCCGCGAAATTTTAACTCTAAGTCACCAATTTTTGACAGAGCGCATCAATTTTTGACTCGAAGGCACCAATTTTTGACAGAGCGCATCAATTTTTGACTGGAAGTCAACAATTTTTGACTCTGAATAAAAACAGGAAAAATTTAATAGTTTTTTTATGGACAATTGAAGAAAATCAAAGCAGAATATAATAATAGTAGTGCTAAAGTATATAATTTAGTATTTAAATACCCAAACAAGTGAAAAAAAATATTTTTTTTTGCATATTTTGTTTTGAATACATACAATGTGTCTATCAGAAAAATCTAACTTCCCAATTTTCCACGCGCTAGTTTGCTAACACACAAGAGATCTACCGAACTATCGGCACAAAGCAGATTGGACGAAAATCGGCACACTGCCGAAAACTGCTACAGTTACCCTACTATATACATGGCTAAAATAAAATTTCAAAATTTGATTATATATTAGTTAAATGAATTAAATAGAACTTGTTTTGATTGAACACACATTGAATAATGTTAGTTTTTCATATCTGCGATGCAACAACATAAAATTTACTGTAATGTGACAATATTTGATGACTTAGAGTCAAAAATTGGTGCGTTAGAGTCAAAAAATTGATGCGCACTGTCAAAAATTGGTGCCTTCGGGTCAAAAATTGATGCGCTCTGTCAAAAATTGGTGCCTTCGAGTCAAAAATTGATGCGCTCTGTCAAAAATTGGTGACTACGAGACAAAAATAGGTGACTTAGGGCTAAAATTTGACGGCAACGACTGTAATCTGTTGTGTCAAATCTTAGAGAAATTACAGAGCAGTAGCGTCACTGCTACATCATCAGTTTGAAGCTCTCTTTATGGCAACAGTCTAGAGATGTGTACACTGAGTAAGAGTGAGTGAGTGAGTTAAATACCGCAAGTGAAAATATGGTTTCAAATCAGCAAAAAGAGTTTATTTCACTCTTTATACTAACTCACTCTCTTTCGAAGGCGGCCCGGTGGTAGATACGATAGCGGCGCCGGTCTTCACAAGGCAGGACCGGGGTTCAAGTCTCATCTGGGCCGTTCCCCCATAGTGACGACTGACTATCCAACTATGCGGTAACAATAAGTCTAGTAAACCAGAAATGGCAGGCATGACCTCAGAGGTCGTTAGGGCAAGAAAGAACTAACTCACTCTTTATACTTACTCACTCACTCTCTGTACCGACTTCTAACTCACTCTTTTCGGTTTATACTCACTCACTCATTCTTTTCGGTTTTAACTCACTCTTTTCATATTATAATTACTCTTTTCTAATACGAAAAGAGTGAGTTAAAACCGAAAAGAGTAATTATAGTATGAAAAGAGTGAGTTAAAACCGAAAAGAGTAATTATAGTATGAAAAGAGTGAGTTAAAACCGAAAAGAGTAATTAAAGTATGAAAAGAGTGAGTTAAAACCGAAAAGAGTAATTATATGAAAAGTTATAAAAAATGTAATTATATTAATATGAAAAGAGTGAGTGAGTGAGTATAAACCGAAAAGAGTGAGTTAGAAGTCGGAACAGAGAGTGAGTGAGTGAGTGAGTATAAACCGAAAAGAGTGAGTTAGAAGTCGGAACAGAGAGTGATTATAAACAGGATATTAAATTTTGTTTAGAAAATTATTTTTTAATGAATCTTTAAAGAGTGAGTTAAGGATTTAAATCGTTATAGTTACTCTTTTACTCTGATTTAAATCACTGAAAAGAGTGAATTTTCTCATCTTTAAAGAGTGAGTTAAGGATTTAAATCGTTATAGTTACTCTTTTACTTTGATTTAAATCACTGAAAAGAGTGAATTTTCTCATTTCTACAACAGTCATCCCAAGGATCATGCAGGCGCCTTTGAAGTCGTCCAAAACCTAACCTATCATTGGTCAACAGTCCACAGCATCAACAACATATGGTTGAGATACACCACCAGGATATACCCAACCTAAGCTGGAACTCTACATTTATAGTCCCAGTGATCAGATATATGAGACTTGGACTCTGTCTAAAACTGACGAATCTTTCTTTGCCACGATTGAGAAGGTGATGCGCAAAAGGATTCATGGTACCGTATGTGTGTAAGAAAAATTGTTTTCTTTATCATATTTTTTAGATCTTAAGACATCCTACACTAAATAATAAAATGATAACGATAACGTAAGGATATGAGAGGAAATGAGGCAAAGGAATAGTGAAATAGGAATATAAATTGAAAAACACAAAAACGGACCATGTGCACCTGAATCCAGATACATCTGGGGAGATCCGCAAGGAGAGTGCGAAATTTAAGGGTTCTAAGGAGTAACGAAAGACCAAGAATTCCGATGAGCAACCGAATAATACCGAATAACCGAATAGAATAATAGTAAAAAGAGCCAAGGCGTCTTGCTATGAAATCCAAACCGGGGTTTTGGAGCCAGCGCAGCGCACTTCATAAGAAGGCAGTGGGATGAAATTGCGACCCACATAATATTGATTGAAATTGAAACGATGCTTGTTAAACACCACTGTAGTTAAGCAGCAGGGTTCTAGGCAATACAGGCATACCCCGGACACGTTCAAGACTGATATTAGTCCGTATATGCTTTTAATGCTTTAAATTTTTAAAGTGATTTACAACAAGGACGGACGGACTTCTATAAGTCACTCCAGATCAGGGATACGCTGATGACATAGATTCATTGGTTCGAAACTCTCCTATGTAGCAGAAGCTTACCAAAGGATCGAGCATGCGGCACTGAACCTCGGGTTGGAGATCAACGAGGCAAAAACCAAAATGATGGTGGCACCACAAGCGGCCCTGCTAACAAACACTAATTTACGCAGGGGTGATGTAGCACTTCTGGGATCAAAAGTCGACACCGACAACAACATAGAAGCAATGCAACATAGTTGAATTGCACGCGATGCTACTCTATCCAGGAGATAGTTATAAGGGATAGCTGTCCAGCTCTACAAACTGCTCAATAATCTCGCTGGTTCAATGATTATTAGAGAGATAATTGCGAGATAAAAAAAATCTGCTGGAGAATAAAACCTCTAAGAAGTCAGTCTGAAAAGTGCTTACTAAGTCTATTTAGTTATTTAGTTGTTATATAAAATAAATGAAATAATTAAATTGATACGCTTTAAATAATTAAAGTCTGATATAAGGTATTAAGCTATGGCTTTCCCATCATCAGATCTGCAAGGTTGAAATTCTTGTTCGTCCTAGTAGTAAGACTCTAAACCAAATGACGCTACGGTACACACGGTTTCATGGTTACTTTAGTATGCAACAGTTCCAAAAAAACTTACCGTGGTCACGAAATTGCTCGATCCATACTCGAGCGGTGTGAAGGAATAGTGCGGCGTCCGGTGTGCCGCGGCCGACAACGAATTCAGCATATGCGGAGGCATATTTTTCGCAACCGACTCGATTGTTTCACCTGGTGTGGCGGCGGATGTGCACAAACACAAAAGCGATAGAAATTAATAAAAGACTCTTTCGAAAACGGGTAAATTCCAGCCAATACTCACTATTAATATCGCTAAACTTGGGCGTGCTGCCGTACGGTGTGCGCGACGACATCCCACCCACCTTGGGCGTACTCTTCGGCGTGTCGACCGGTATCGGATCGCGAAAGTGTTCCTTAAACCATTTGAGCAGCGAATTTACCGAATCGAACGTTTGGTGCCGAAACCGGTACCCGTCGGGCGTTACCGTCACGTACTCGTGCCGGAACTTGTTCCGTGGCAGGTACGACAGCAGAAACCGGCCCGGGTACGTTTTCGACACGGAAAGGATGTAGTGGATTTTGTTAGGGTTTTTCTGCTTTTCCGCCTTGATGATCTCTTCCGCCTTCTCCTTCGAGCCACCGTCCGTGTCCCGGTAGTACTTGTAGTTGAGCAAATCGCGCACATAGATTGCCATCGGCGTGATGTGCCGGGCAATGATTTCGTCCAAATCTTCAAACTCATCGTTCCCAATCCATAGCGATTGGCCGAGACTAAACACGTTCTCTTTGCCCTCCTCGCGCACATCGATGTGTTGGTAGATGTCGTCCGTCACCTTCCAGGTGGCCGTCAGATGGTCGGATCCCTTGCTCGATGGGCGCACGATCACATCGCCCTGGTCGTAGCCCTCCAGCAGCTTCAGCGCTTCCGCGTACGAAATGTTGTGAAAGGAAGGATGCACAATCACCCGCTTCACGTACTGTTGCCGTGCCTGTTGCTTCTTCGAGTCGGCCTCCTTCCGCGAGTCCGCCTCTTCCGCGTCCTGGTCGTAGCACGGATCCTTCCTCGGGCGCCATTCCTGCTTTCGATCACACAGGTCCGAACTTTTCGACGAACACTCCAACGAAAACCGCTCAATGTCGATCTTCGTCACGCGCACGTGCACCGTCTGTCCGATCTGCACCCGTTCCTCCGGGTTCTTCACATGCTTGTCCGACAGATTCTTGATGTGTATGAACCCATTCAACCCATTGTCGAACCGTACCCGGACGCCCGTTGCCTGCCCCGGACACTCGCCCGCATCGAAGTGATTCCACACCTCGGACAGTTCGGGAAATTCCGTTTTCATACAGAACGGACACTGCCAAAAGCCGGTCTCATCGTTTCGCACCGGATTTGCCTGATCGAGCTGCTCGCCCTGCGGTTTCCGATAGGTAAACCCGGTCACCGTAGCCAACATCATCTTCCCGACGTACAACGATTCGGGCGTTTCCTTCGTGAGGTAATCGAACAGCTCTTCCGCCGTTACCGAGCGGAACGGTGTGCGCAGATCTTTGTAGCGCGAGTTCAGTTCCGCCCGGATGTCGTACAGCGTAATACTCTTATTGCCGAACCCTTGCCGATCGAGCTCGATCGCAAACGCGTCCAGATCGAGATCTTTTAACCGTTCCGGTGCTTCCAAAATTTCTTCCAACGCACCGGCCGGATTCGCTTCCTCGTCGTCGTACTCCAGCGCGTCCACAGCCATCTTGCGTGCCCATTCGTACGTTTCCGGATGGACGCGCGACCCATCCAACACTTCCACGTACGTTTCCGTACTATCGCCGAGCGAGTTGGTGTCGATTTTGATAAACCCGGAACAGTTGATGAACACCTTCGGACCCATGTGACAGGTCGTAACGAGCTGGGTGCGGTTCTCGAGCCGTGAGTTCGTTTGCTTCAACAGCTTCAACATTGTTTGCCCTTTGCGTGGACCCAACCCACAGATAAACTGTACCAGGTTCGCCGTCAGCGGGTTCTGTACGGCCAGATTCACATCCACGCCCACCTCGTTCGTGCGATTGATAAACTCGAGCTGAATGTTTTCCAACAGCTCTTCCTTGCCCAGCTGCTCCTGTAGCGAATGGTACCGCAGGCAAAGGATTTCCTCGTCCGAGTTGCAGAGCTGCGAAAACTCCACCAACGGATCCTGCACCCGCCGTGCGATCGAGATCGCTTGCCGAAGCAGCGGCGGATACTCCTTAAAATCGCTCGTACCCTTGATCGAGTTGGCGTACACTTTGGCCAGCTCGTTGTCCACTATCTCGACCGCTATCTGCGGAAACTGTTCCTCTTCCTGCAGCCGCTTCAAACACTCGACAAAATCCTGCTGCACCATCAGCGCATCCTTCGATTCGCCGCCGATCACGATCACGTGCGGCTTCTTGCTGCGGATAAAGTTGGTGATGGTGCGCAAATCCGTCTCTTTGCATTGCTTCTCCGACTCACGGTACGCGTTCTTCTTCTTCAGCAGGTGCGGTATGCGCAGATAGTCCGTCACTTCTCCGTCCGGTGCGATTATCGCACCGAAGGCGGATTGTGTGTAGTCCGGTACGTAGGCAACACCCATCACCCGAACACCTCGGGTTGTTTCCCACTCGTAATCATCGAAATCGGGCACCGGCGGTCGATACGGTGCGACTTTGATCCAGTTGTACAGCTTACGGCAACAGACGCGCAGCACCGCATCTTTCGCCTCGGTTAGCAGCGTGTTGTGTAGTTCGCGCTTTAGATCCGGAATGACCATACGGTTCACGGCCAGCACGACACATTCCGCCCGCACCTTGTTCCATTCCTGCACGTTCTTGGCAAACTCGTCGCGGTGGTAGAGCGCCTTCAGTTCCTCGAGAAAATCGCCCGATGTGTTGCCCTCGATCCGATCCACCAGCTCCATCGTTAGCAGCTTGTCTTCCTGGGCGATGTGCAGCTTCAGATACTGATCGCCGGTTAGATCGCGCACCGGTTTCTCCTTCAGATACTTCATCGTGTAGCAGTGGTGCGTCTCGTCGATCTCTTTCATGCCTTTCTTCGTTGGGCGTACGTTCAGTTTGGCCCGCTCGAAGTACAGCTCCCTGATGCACTTCCGGAACAGTGGTTCACGGGCGAGCTGTCGTGCAACCATAAACACGCCACCCTGCAACACCTCCTCCGGCGACTCGAACGTCGTTCCCATGTACTCTTTGGCCACCTCGAGCGGTTCCTTCGTTTCCTGCTCGACCTCGTGCCGCTGGTAGCTGTCGCGCACGTTCTCCGCGTACTGTTCCGGCGTTAAACCGAACCGTTTCGTCAGCCCGGTCAGTCCCCGCTTGCGGCAGATCTCGTACGGACCGATGTCGATGTTCAACCGCACGCGTTCCTTCCCACCTTGGTCCCCCTTTCCGACCGCTTCCTCCCGCTGTCCGACTACCTTTGGCTTCTCTACACCCTCTTCGTCTCCGAGCTCTTTGTCCTCATCCTCCTCCTCCTCCCCATTCTCATCAATCTCGTTCTCATCAGCTTCCCCATCCGCTGCGCTTTTCTTCTTAACGGTGGCCGCTTTTTTCGACACCGTTGCATTCTGTTGGCGTGACTTTTCGCGCAGCTTCGTCCGCATCGGTACGATGTCATGTGCATAGTAGAGCAAAAAGTGCAGATGCACATCCTTCAACTCTTCGTGCGACTGCACCAAACGCAACCGGGCCAAATCTTCGTCCCGTATCACGCGCATATCCTCCGGTATCGGTGCGTCCGGATTTTCCATCAGCTTGTCCAGCTGATAGTTGCGCATGTTCTCGTACAGCCGCTGGAGTGACGTTTTGCGTCCCAACAGCTGGCACCACATCGAATCGAACTTGTAAATCTTCCACAGATCGTTAATGTTCAGATCCGGCTGGACGTACTCCTTCCGGTAGAAGGCAATGAACGGCACCTCCAGATGTTGGTTGCGCATAAAGTCGAGCGTATGCTTAATTTTCGGCACGTTCGACGGAGGTTTGCGCGTTACCGTGCCCTGGTCGGATACGTGCGGTTTGCAGAACGCCTGCTGATAGATCCATTCCGCTTCCTCGTCCAGCTCGCTCGATCCTTCCGGGACGGCCGTTACCGGTACGTCCCGCAGCTGCATCCGTTCCGGCACATCGAGCTTCCGGATCACGTTGTCCATATCGGTAAAATGGCCACGCTTCAGTTCGCTCGGTTCGTAAATTTCATAGATCGATTTTTTCAACATTCGCTTACGTGCCGCCGGTTTAGCCTTTTTGCCCCGATCGCCACCGCTCGGCCGATCGACCTGCTCGAGCTGTTCCTCCTCGTACTCATCCTCCGCTTCCGAACCTTCCTCGTACTCGTCGTCATACTTCTCGAACTCGTCGTAATCGAAATCCACGCCAAAAATGTCCTGTCCCTCCTGGAGCGATGCATCGGTAAAAATGTGCCGTCGCTTTTTGCGCTTATCGCTAATCGGCACACCGTCATCGTCCACTATGAAATCGTCCGCGTCCGATTCTTCGTCCTCCTCCTCGTCGTAGTGCTCGCGCACGTTGGCCATCGTATCGCGCTGGCCACCACCGTCATGATCCGAGGCACGCTCTTCGTCATCGTCCGAGGCCGCATCGAATAGCCGATTTTCGATCGTTTCCCGTATCATGCCCTCATCGCCCGACTCGCCATCGCTCCCATCATCGTTGGTGAACTTTTTCAAGCGCTTGAAGCGTTTCTATAGCAACCGCAAAAAAGAAGAGCACATCAATCGAACGATTTTAGGCTGTGCAACCATCATCACCACCCTTTCCCAACTTACCCGTTCGACTTTGACGCCCAGATTCTCCTCGATCAGCTCGTAATCTTCGTCCTCGAGCCGATCGTCCAGCTCGTCGTCGCTTTTCTTGCGCTTCTGATGCCCTCCTTCGGACCCATCGTCCGAATCGTCGTTATCGCTTTCCTCCTCGATAGGATTATCATCGATCAGATCCTTCAGCTCTTCGCGCAATCGATCTTCATCATCTAGTGCAAGGATATGGTAATTAGAAAAAAAGGACATAACATTAGATGAGCGTGTGGCTTATGCAATAATTCGCTCAATTTCATTGCCGCTTGCATTCTACGTATTTCCGATGCTACTAGCAAACACATTTCATTCAACCGGTACGACCAGTTCACGTGCATCAGCCGGGAGAAGGGTTCCGGTTTTTCCATCGCACCGCCGGTCTAGACTGGAACGTTGTGGGATATGGCGGTACGTGCCTAACAGCAGCACGCCATCGTATGCAAATCGTGTGCAAACTTGCTTGTACTTTCCGTCTTGCTTGCATTTTACATTTACGCATTCGCAAAACCTGATGCGACATTGTGGCACATGGATATAAATAAATGTAAACGGGTGGGACAATCTGTCCACCGTTTCCGGGTGGTTTTATCTGGTTCGAGCCAGATGTTTCTTCTCTCCAGATTCCGGATTTCTAAGCGATAGGAGTAGTAAATCAACAACCCGCGGTACCGTTCGGTATTTAAGCTCGCGTGATAGTCTGGCAGTCGTGAGAAATGCATTCGTCTGGTGTAGCATGGGGCACCATTCGCTCTTGGTGGGGCTGATAAGGTTATTGAAATGAAAGATGCAACCTTCTGTTTCGACATATGGGATAGTTTTTGGTACTTTCTTAGGGCGAATGCTCACATAGGTTGTTTTGGTAATCAAGGTGCTCAGCATGATGTTGTGGTACAAAATCGAATAATTCTTGACCGTTGCGGGAGTAATAATGTCGTGAAAGTGTGTATCTTCTTGGCTTAACAACCTGCTAGGTTACACAGACCATCCCGAAGCTTACGAATAAATGTCCTTCGTGTCCTACACCGGGGTTCGAACCACAACATCAACACAGACCATCCCGAAGCTTACGAATAAATGTCCTTCGTGTCCTACACCGGGGTTCGAACCACACTCACCTTCCTCTTCATCTTCGCTGTCCGATACGGCCTTGTTTTTTCTTAGCTTTTTACGCTCATGTGGTTCCAACTCCTCCTCCTCCTGTGAATAAAAAAAACAGGGATATATTTAGATCATACACTGTACACCATTATTCACAACCGCGAAGGTTATCATATAAATTATGTCTGGTAATCGAAGTTTACGGATTTTACGCATCCTTCATATAGGTCGCATGCACAAACACACACACACACACAGTCACATACGCGCGGCCTTGCGCATTACTTACCTCACTCTCCTCCGCTTCCGAATCAATGAAATCGGCCATCGTTTCTACCGGTGATTGGTTCCTATCTCAGGTAGCTCTCGATCTATCGAATTCTCCAGCTGCAGGTGGTTTTCTTTCGGGAGGTTTTCACCACGAAGAAGAAACCTGCCCCTCTTCTTCTCGTGCACTACGTCTTTACTTCCTTCGATGACACAACGCAAAAACACAAAACTCCCAGTTCGGTTGTGCTATTTTCCGCTGTATCGTATGGGACACCACCGTTCGGTGCACCGTTCTTCGACCAGCTGATACAGTGGGTTCAAGGACCGCTGCAAAAAGATCCCCGGTGCTGGAAAGTGCAACGTTGAAATCGATGCCGACAGCGATGATGCATCAAGTCGCGCGTTTCCTGCTTTCGGGAACAATAGTACACTTTACCCGCGACACAAGCCTAGCGCGAGGACAAACGCTTCCGCGCGTCAACCTATACTTTGTGTTGTGTTCAGACCGTATATTTTGATTCACGTTTTTCACAATTAACACGATAAAAATGAGAAAAATGCCGTTCGACGGCGATTCACCACGATGTACCACAAAGTTTTGGATCGGCCATGTTGGATCGTTTTTTTTTTGTGTGTGGTTGTTTTTGACAGCTGCTCATGTTTGACAGAAGGTGGTGTTTCCAGCAAACGGGTTGGACAATTCGGTAATGTTGTACTTTAAATTTTCCCATTTTTTAGTTAATTCTTCTCGTGAAAAACAAAAAAGCGGATGAATCTTACGACCCCTCCATTTCAAGGAGTTGTAGATAAATATAAAAAAAACACAGTTTTTCGTCAAAAATGAGTCATTCAATCAAAAGTTATTGCAGCTCACAGTTCGATTTCATGAATATTACGTAAAGGAAATGATTAAACATTTACAAAACCATCTCTATTTGCTTTCTCGAACTAAAAGCATTAGCAAAAACTATTCAGCAAACATTCAAATTGTCAAAAATTTACGACACCGCACGTTTATAGCAGCGAGTTCGGTTCCCGTACGCAAGTTGAGCACGAAATCGGTTTCTACCTCGGCTGCTGCGGTTTTCAGCAGCCCCGCAAACGTATTCAGCTCCGACAGTGTCGGAATCGCTGAAAGCGCAGTGCCCGTGCGTGTGCGTGCGTATGTGTGTGCCTTTTTTGTGTTGTTGATAAACGTCAAAACTACAAAAATTCGATATTTTCGTGACGAGAATTGCTGCTCGTGAGCAACGACTACTGCTGTTCCCTCGCGATCTGCTGTGAAACGCGCAACCCACCGCAATATTTGCCAGTGAAATATGCGAAGGTAAAATTTTGTGGCCCCGTTTTTTTCCATCCTTCGTTCATTTCATTCGCCCTCCACCGCACCCCGCACGGTTGATTTTTGCTTCTACCAACTCTCGCACTGTCTCGTGTGTGCTGGGTTGTCATCCTCGGCTGTGCGTGTGCGTACGTGAATGTGCGATGAAGAAGAGGACGTGCTTGCGTCCGTGATTGCGTGCGTGCGTTCGTGCGTGCATATATCTCTTGGAAAGAGGGTCTCCCGAATGCCCCCGTTGTCTGCGTAAGGTGGTGGTGGTGGCGGATACACGGAAGAAAAGGGCGAAAAAATGTGCCCGTGAAGAGTGGTGTTGGTGGTGGTGGTGCTACTATAGTGGTGTGTGGAATGAGAAGCAGAAGAAGCAGAAGAAGCGAAAGAAAAAAGAATGAACGCACAGACTGTGCGGGAGAAGAAATTGCATTGGTATGTGGAATCTTATTTTCGTCGAGATCAAAACGCGTGTGTGAAATGGCAAACGGTATATGTATGTGTGTGTGCGAGGGAGAAGAGGTGAGGGTCGCAGTGTGATCATGGTGATATTCTAGGGGCAAAAGACACTCACACACACACATACATGCACGGCAGCGTTGCTACAAGGAGAAAACGCAATGGAATATTCGATAATCGCTGACCGAAGGGATTGTGGAATGTGGAATTGGAAGCAATCCCATCGTGCAGCAGTGTGTCTCCGTGTGTGAGTGTGTGTGTGGCGATGTTTGTACGCGCGCGCGCGTGTGTGTTTCTCTGTGTGTACATGTGTCGTTTTTTTTTTGGTTGTGTGTGGTGGCTGCTACTACGCGCGATTCCCTGAATCGGATTGCATTAAAATTGTCCCCGCTTAACCCGCTCGTGGGACTGCCCTGTGCCACGGTTGGGACAAAATGCGGATCGTGCAGATCACACACTCACCACACGAAACAGGGGGGTGGTGATGGTGGGGGGTTTTCATCTCGCGTAAACAAAAGTTCGATGAAAATGGAGTAGTAGTATGGTGATGATGATGGTGTGTGATGGCCACAACAGCACCAGCACCACATTCCAACGCTCGAAGTGCAGAGGAATGGGAGTGTGGTGCGCGGCGGTGGGCGATGGAGGCAGTGTGTCGATCAAGCAATGATTTTGTAGCGGAAAGCGAATGAAAGATGTCGTCAAATCACTCACACGGAATCTTTGCCGAGCAAAAGGCTCGAGACTACTGTGATCGTAATGCATCAAATGAATGAAAGTTTTTAGTACGGATCCATACTAAGGCGTCAAACGATTGTGATAAAGAATGGTAGAAATTCTGCTAGCAATCTAAACAATATTCCCATGGAACTTCACACCCCTCTAGTTACTGTTCCAATTTCCACAAGGAGAAGACGGATTCGATGACATTTGCCTAAAATGCTTTGCTTTGTTGTTGTACAATCCAACAAAGTGCACCCACCTGTGTGGCCAGTACATCTGTGCAGAACGATGGCCAACGATAATCATTGTGCTCCAGCTATCATAGTGCATAACAGCAACACAACAGAGCGATCTTTTCGTTCTTTGTAGTACGTACGTTTCCATCTCCAAGCAAAAGGGGATCACAATCCCATTCACACCGGTTGTGATACATAATTCGTCGAAAAATAGACAAATTATGGAACTGTTTTCGTTATTTATTGACCGTTCTTCTTAACACCTTTTAAGCTTAAACTGGCAAAAAGAATCATTAGAAATGTTTCTTTTAGTAAACTTTTAACTTACACTGAAAAAGTGTACGCTATGTTGACATTTAATTTTCACCTGCCAAAACCCTGCCCATCCATGGCATACTAATGTGCAAAAAGCAGCACACACGCAACAGAAAAAAAAAATCTGCGCACAGAGCCGTACGTGTGTGACGTCTTCTTATTTTTTCTCCTGGTCGGGTTGTTCCCTCTTTTCTTTTTTTGTTTCGTTCTTTCTACTTTGCATTCCGTGCATTCCACGAATAATTAGAATAAACACGCATCTGTGAGCGTGAACCATGTGCATGTGTGTAGTGTGAGAGAGGGGGAGGAGAGAGAGAGAGAGAGAACGAGAGACGAGCGCGCGCGATGGTGATGTTCTGCGTGAGTCACGGTTTATGCAGCTAAAAGATGATCTGCCTTCTTGCCGCGCGCGGGATTGGTGATGGTTCGAGCGTTCTTCTTCCTCTGCTTCTTTTCCCCGTGCTGTGATTTTCCGTGTCACTTCAGTGCGTGCGCGCGTGTGTTTATGTTAAGCAAAATCACGGCAGGGGAGATTTTTCGTATCCTAGAAGAGAAGCGGGTTTTACTGTTACTGTGCCCCGGTATCCTTGGAAACATTTGCATTCTGAGATCGTCCTGCAAGGGATCGTCAATGTTCATCCCTCCCAGCGATTGTGATTTGTCCGTGACAGGATTTAACGATATACAACTCGGTTGCAATGAAATAGATTTTCTAATTCCCGTTTACCCATTTCGTTGCAGATCTAGGAAATAGCAGTAAGTTATGCATATTATAAACCAGCATGAATGGAAAAGGCGGCAAAGTTCCGTTGTCAGTGGCGCGCCACTCGACGTACAACGCGATAGCACTGGAGCAGATCAAGAACGAGTTGATGCCGTACGAAACTGGCCAAGCGTTGGGTGGTAGTCAGCAGGTAAGTGTCATAAGGAGCACTTTCATCCGAGAAACCCCCTGTTTAACGCATTATTTGCTTCATCCGGTGTTCCGCAGCTCGTCGCACCGTTGAAGCGCAAACCGAGCATCGAAAAGGATGCACCGCAGTCGCCGCTGCACATGCAGCGTACCAGCCCGGCTCTCGATTCCGGTGCCGGCAGTTCGCGCTCCAACAGTCCCCACTCGCAGCAACCGTTCTCGGCGGCCCTGGTGGTCGGGCGCAGCTCGCAATACTCCCCATCGCCCTGCCCGACCAACTTCAGCGATGCACCACCGATACCGCCACCACGCTGCTCCTCCACACCGTCCACTCCTCAGCCCCCGAACCCGATGCATCTGCTGAAGCGTATGTCACCGGCGTCGGTTGCGTCCGGCCGGAATGGGCAGTTTGGTGGGCCCGCTTCCCAATCACCTGCCCGCGGTTCGTCACCGATTGCCAGTGGCGGCAACCATCAGCTACGGCAGCCAATCATCGTGCAGAATGGGCCGCAGGTGCAGCAGCAGCTTAGCCAGCAGATGGCAGTGTACACGGGCAACGAACCACCGCCACCGTACCCGCAGCAGATCGGGCCGTCGTCACCACCCAACTACCTGACGTCGTTTCACAGCCGCCAAAGTCCGACCCAATCGTCGACGCAGTCGGACTTTCGCAAAAGTCCCAGCTCGGGCTTCTACTCGAACGCCTCGATCGGCTCATCGAGCCCGATTACCGTTTCGCAGGGCAGTGGGGGAGGAGGTGGAGGAGGAGGTGGTGGTAGCGGGATGGGTGGCTCGATACAGCGACCGATACCGCTGCAGCCGAAACCGTCCACCGTGCATACACCTGCCTCGAAAGCGGCCCAGCATCCGATCATAATGCACTCGGTCAAATCGACCCAGGTCCAGAAACCGATCCTGCAAACAGCCGTCGCACCACCAGCACCGGCCGGAGGTGTTTCTGCTGGCGGTGGTGGTCCGCCCCCACCTTCGTACGCCGTCTCGGTGCAGCACAAGCTGAATAAGGCGGCATCCGGGTATGCTACACCGCCACCACCTTCGCCATCGGCGCTCGCGCACGATGGTACGTCTAGCAGGCACACCGGCGGCGGTCCACCAGGAGGAGGAGGAGGAGGAGGAGGAGGCGGAGGAGGGGGACCGTCGGGAGCGTCCGGCAGCAGTGTCGTTCCGAAGCAACCGCTGCGAGCGAAACCATCGCTGCCCGGGCTACAAACCGTGCTTCCTTCCAATGTGCCAGGCGTGCAGACCAACGGAGGTGGTGGTGGTGGTGGTACTGTGAATGGTCATCAATCGTCTCCCGCCCAACCTCAGGTGCTGTCGAACAGTGGTGGCAATAGTGGTAGCAGCAACGGATCCCCCAACGATCCACCGTCGTACGATTCGACCATGATACTGCTGCAGAAACATTCATCGCCGAAGAAGGAACCTCCGCCGGCATATTTGCTGGACGGTGGTGGAACGCCCCCACCATTACCACCCTCCCCCCACTGTCCCCCGTCGGCGATCGAAATAGAACAGCAGCAGCATCGAAACAATAGCGGCAATGGAAGTAACAATCACCACCAGTCACATCAGCAGCAGCAGCACCACCTGCAGCACCATCTGCACCACCAACAGCAGCAGCAGCAGCACCATAACGGACACGGTGACGGTGGTGTGAATGGCAGTGCGAACGGTGGTGGTAACCTGTCCAGCAACACCAGTACCAACGGTAGCAGCGGCGGCAGTAGTCATAACGCGAACGCTAACACTATTAACAGTAATATGAATAGTAACACTAACGCAAATGCAAATAATAATCTAAAAAATAATATGCACAACAACAACAACCACAATCACGATCATCATGCGAGCGCGATGATCAGCAACGGCAAACCGTCCGGTTTGTCGCGAACGGTGGTAGATGACGATCGGCTGGCACAGCATCATCATCACCACCATCTGCAACACCACGGTGTCGCCGCTAGCAACGGGCTGATGCAGCAACATTCGGCCGATCCGAAACAGTTGCCGAAGGCACCGCCAAAGTCGAACAATGGTAATGCCGGCTCGCAACACGCCTTTACCGGTGCACTTAAAAGTCTTGGTGCACTGATGGGAGGAGGCGGCGGACAGCAGCAGCAGCAACAGCAGCAACTAAACCATCACCAACAACATCATGCTGTAACGCACGACGCTTCTAAGCAGCGCGTCGGCATGGCAACGACGGCTGCTGGCAGTGGCGTTCGAAGTAGTCTCATGAAAACGGTCCGTTTTCCGGCGGGCAACACTAGTAATGGACCGTCGGCGGCAGCACCCCTACACGAACGGTGCCCCAGGTATGGATCATGGACCTTCCGGTGGTAGCAACGAATCATCCGCGTCTGCAACAACACCGACCGGTGGTGCACCGAGCACGGCAGTCGTTGGAAACGCTTCGTCGAGCGGTGGCAGTGCCGGCGGTGGAGGAAATGGTGGTGGTGGTGGTGGTGGCGAGGATAATCCGCGAAAGATTAAACATCAATCCCCCATCCCGGAACGTAAGAACCTGTCCAAGGAAAAGGAAGCGGAACGGTCCGAATGTAAGGTGAAGCACTACTCACCCCAGGCGTACAAGTTCTTCATGGAGCAACACATCGAGAACGTCCTTAAGTCGTACTCTCAGCGCAACTTCCGCATCAAGCAGCTCGAAAGCGAAATGTCCAAGCTCGATCTGCCAGAGGAAACGAAGATCGAAATGCGCAAGCTACTCTGCCAGAAGGAAAGCAACTACATCCGGCTGAAGCGTGCCAAGATGGATAAATCGATGTTTGCCAAGATCAAAACGATCGGGGTCGGCGCGTTCGGGGAGGTGACGCTCGTGAAGAAGATCGACACGACCAACCATCTGTACGCGATGAAAACGTTACGCAAAGCGGACGTGCTGAAGCGAAATCAGGTGGCGCACGTTAAGGCGGAACGGGACATTTTGGCCGAGGCGGACAACGAATGGGTGGTGAAGCTGTACTACAGCTTCCAGGACAAGGATAATCTTTACTTCGTGATGGATTACATACCGGGTAGGTAGCGCAGCAAGCGGTATTGCTGATGTTCTGCCAACGACGAATTTTTATGACATTTATGATTGCGATTTCCACAGGTGGAGATCTCATGTCGCTGCTAATCAAGAAAGGAATATTTGAGGAGGATTTGGCCCGGTTCTACATCGCCGAACTGACGTGTGCGATTGACAGTGTCCATAAAATGGGATTCATTCATCGGTAAGTGAGGAACTTTTACTCTATCATGTATACATAAGCTCTGGTTGACGAACGGAGCGGCCGATCTGACATCTTCTTGAGAGTGTAGTGACCTTAAGAATCTGATCATCCACTCCATTTCTGATGTACGATTTAACGCTATCAATCCATCTAAATTTGGGCCTACCATTTCGCTCCTGTTCTCGTCTAGACCGTTCAAACAAGACTTTATGGATTGGATGGGTCGTCCAGTGACGCCAGCAAATATGCCGGCGGAGGTTCCTTCTTCGGCGATGAATGTTTCTGCAGCAGTATCATGGTCGAATCGTACGACGGTGGATCGTTGGGGGATCCGTTGCTGCTACCACTATTGCCACCACTGTTCGACAGCACCTGAGGTTGGGCGGGAGACGATTGATGACCATTCACAGTACCACCACCACCACCACCTCCGTTGGTCTGCACGCCTGGCACATTGGAAGGAAGCACGGTTTGTAGCCCGGGCAGCGATGGTTTCGCTCGCAGCGGTTGCTTCGGAACGACACTGCTGCCGGACGCTCCCGACGGTCCCCCTCCTCCGCCTCCTCCTCCTCCTCCTCCTCCTCCTGGTGGACCGCCGCCGGTGTGCCTGCTAGACGTACCATCGTGCGCGAGCGCCGATGGCGAAGGTGGTGGCGGTGTAGCATACCCGGATGCCGCCTTATTCAGCTTGTGCTGCACCGAGACGGCGTACGAAGGTGGGGGCGGACCACCACCGCCAGCAGAAACACCTCCGGCCGGTGCTGGTGGTGCGACGGCTGTTTGCAGGATCGGTTTCTGGACCTGGGTCGATTTGACCGAGTGCATTATGATCGGATGCTGGGCCGCTTTCGAGGCAGGTGTATGCACGGTGGACGGTTTCGGCTGCAGCGGTATCGGTCGCTGTATCGAGCCACCCATCCCGCTACCACCACCTCCTCCTCCACCTCCTCCCCCACTGCCCTGCGAAACGGTAATCGGGCTCGATGAGCCGATCGAGGCGTTCGAGTAGAAGCCCGAGCTGGGACTTTTGCGAAAGTCCGACTGCGTCGACGATTGGGTCGGACTTTGGCGGCTGTGAAACGACGTCAGGTAGTTGGGTGGTGACGACGGCCCGATCTGCTGCGGGTACGGTGGCGGTGGTTCGTTGCCCGTGTACACTGCCATCTGCTGGCTAAGCTGCTGCTGCACCTGCGGCCCATTCTGCACGATGATTGGCTGCCGTAGCTGATGGTTGCCGCCACTGGCAATCGGTGACGAACCGCGGGCAGGTGATTGGGAAGCGGGCCCACCAAACTGCCCATTCCGGCCGGACGCAACCGACGCCGGTGACATACGCTTCAGCAGATGCATCGGGTTCGGGGGCTGAGGAGTGGACGGTGTGGAGGAGCAGCGTGGTGGCGGTATCGGTGGTGCATCGCTGAAGTTGGTCGGGCAGGGCGATGGGGAGTATTGCGAGCTGCGCCCGACCACCAGGGCCGCCGAGAACGGTTGCTGCGAGTGGGGACTGTTGGAGCGCGAACTGCCGGCACCGGAATCGAGAGCCGGGCTGGTACGCTGCATGTGCAGCGGCGACTGCGGTGCATCCTTTTCGATGCTCGGTTTGCGCTTCAACGGTGCGACGAGCTGCGGAACACCGGATGAAGCAAATAATGCGTTAAACAGGGGGTTTCTCGGATGAAAGTGCTCCTTATGACACTTACCTGCTGACTACCACCCAACGCTTGGCCAGTTTCGTACGGCATCAACTCGTTCTTGATCTGCTCCAGTGCTATCGCGTTGTACGTCGAGTGGCGCGCCACTGACAACGGAACTTTGCCGCCTTTTCCATTCATGCTGGTTTATAATATGCATAACTTACTGCTATTTCCTAGATCTGCAACGAAATGGGTAAACGGGAATTAGAAAATCTATTTCATTGCAACCGAGTTG
>KZ061565.1:338885-353825 GCA_002091835.1 Anopheles maculatus | reverse complement strand
CGCACCCACGGCTCCGGAGCCGGCTCCGCACCCACGGCTCCGGAGCCGTTAGTTTGCCGTTAGGCCGTAAAGAGTCCATTTTTTGATGCCGTTATCACTATGCACTTTGCAAAATAATTATCGTAACAATATCGTAATATTTGCTTGATGCATATTATTTTTCTAATGATAACCTTAAGAATCATTTAAATTGTCCCGTTAAATTAATTAAACAAAAGCAAATAAGAATGCATCTTTCCACGATGCTGTGACCGTCTAAATTAATTGATTGTTGTATTATTTTTAATCCAACTACGTGCGCACAGATGAAAAATTGTCTTGTAGAATGGGTTTGCTTCGTTTGTATGATTTTGCTACTTTATTGCGCGAGTCTCCGTAGCCAGTAGTTTGAAACCGTCTCAGGAGCCGTGGGTGCGGAACCGGCTTCGGAACAGTGTTTTTCCCGCTCCAGAGCCTGCTCCGAACTAACGGCTCCGGAGCAGGCTCCTTACGGCCTAACGGTGAACTAACGGCTCCGGAGCCGGCTCCGAACTAACGGCTCCGGAGCCGGTTCCGAAAATTATTTGAACCGGTCGGAGCCGGCTCCGGCTTCGGAGCCGTTTTTCTCATCACTATTGTACAGTACATAGAGCTTCTTGGTAGAGCGTCTCCTCCAATGTCCTTCCAGTCATTCAGAGCCTAAACTTCGTAGTTGGATAGTTAGTCCTCACTATGGGGAACGGCCCAGATGAGACTTGAACCCCAGACTTGATATCACTAACAGGGCCCTTAGTGATATCTATCCACAACTATCTGATATACGATGCTGGTTACTGTATTGCGTACGGGATTCGATACCCGATCCCGCCGTGTGAAGACCCAGCACAGCCTGGGTCATATTCTTTTTAAATCAATCAGAAGATGGTAAGGCTGTAGCCGGTACTACTCTGCCAACGTTTTCCTTAATCGGTGGATTACTTCCTGTTTTGGAATCCACTCTTATAGTTTCCTTATAGTGTTAAGGAAAGATCTACGCTATAATGCCTCTAGATTCCAATCATAAGGTCTTCTGGCTGTTAACTGATTCCCATTCCCATCCTTAATACGACAGCAGGTTACCCCTGATCTATATTAGGTCAAGGTGTCATCGAATTATCGGCATCCCCTCCATGCTATCCATTACTCAGTGACTCTCCATGATTACCTGATGAATGCTGATCCATCTGATTAATTATTTGTTAGTAAAATAGTCAGAAATTAATACTAAAACGACTTACATACACAAATTACAGAGACATCAAGCCGGATAATGTGCTGATCGACCGTAAGGGACACATCAAGCTGACGGATTTCGGTTTGTGCACCGGTTTCCGCTGGACGCACGATTCAAAGTACTATCAAAAGAACGGTATGTGCTGCTTCCGGCAACATCGATGGGTGTGAATGAGATTTGTTAATTTTCTAACTTCTACTTTACAATCGCAACTTCACAGACCATGCAAGGCAAGACTCGATGGAAGCGTGGAGCAAGTTTGGTTCGGAAATTCCCCCACCACTGGAAAGGTGCGTGCATTGATCGGTATCTCCTTCCCAGAGGGCCTAAATAATATGCCGGTTCCATTCTTTTCTTTGTTAGGCGAAAGTTCCGGGAGAAAAACCGCGCCAAAGCACACTCAATCGTCGGTACGCCCAACTACATTGCACCGGAGGTGTTGCTGCGTAGCGGCTACACGCAGCTGTGCGATTGGTGGAGCGTCGGCGTCATACTGTACGAGATGCTAGTCGGACAGCCTCCCTTTTTGGCAAACACGGCAGAGGAAACACAGATTAAGGTAGGCCCCACATCGCCACAATCAAGTTTTACGAGCAGGATCCCTCAATGTACCGTCTACTGCAGGTTATTAACTGGCGGCAAACGTTGCGCATACCGGCGGAAGCGCAACTGACACCGGAAGCGAAGGACATCATACTGCGGCTGTGCAAGAACGAGGACGAACGGATCGGGCGGAATGTGGACGAAATTAAGTCGCATCCGTTCTTCCGCACGATCGACTTTAGCAAGGATCTGCGCAGCCAGCAGGCACTGTACGAACCGAAAATCAAGTACCCGACCGATACGTCCAACTTCGATCCGATCGATCCGGGCCGGTTGCAGGATTCGTCCTCATCGTGTGACGAGGGTGGGCACGGCAATTTGGACGAGGTGTGCGACAGTGGGAAACCGTTCCATCACGGGTTCTTCGAGTTTACCTTCCGGCGATTTTTCGACGACGAATGTGATCACAAAATCACGCTCGACTCGAGCGAGGGACAGGCGGAAGCTATTTATGTATAAAATAATATCTACTAATATTATTAATCTATTAATTATTACCGAACACACACACACACACACACACACACAGACACACATAGACACAAACCTACAAACACACGCACACACACACAAACACCTACTAAGCGCTAAATCCATAAATATTATTATCTTCTCTACTAATCACGCGTGCGCACGCAACGGGCTGCCACAGACGCGTCTGTGACGGGTGCAAAAGGACACACGTTCTCTCAAAAAGCTGGAAGGGTGAAGGGGGAGAACGGGACAGGGTGTGGTGTAGAGATCGAAACGTAACGAAATCCCGAAAATTTTCGGTGCCGTGGAACGGGATTCTAAACAGAAAGCAGGACTCTACAGTTAGAATTTATGAAAAGTTAACACAATGAAGTGCTCTTATTAAATTACACAAACACACACACACACCGAACACACATCAGGACAAAAAAATTTGGGGCCTTTTTTGGGGCAAGCAAAGGAAAAACAGGATAGTAGCAGCAAGGCCCCTTTGCACGTGCCTAGTGAACACACAGGGGGTTAGAAACAAAAAGGAATCTATATCGGAGAAGGGGTCAACGATCGAAACTAGGGATTATGTTGGTAGGGGCAGGACAAGCCGTCGCCGTTGCCGCCGACGGGTGCCTTCATTTTTATAGTAGGGTTGTACACATCAGTGCCGCTTGAGATATATTACAGGATTTTCGTGTTGTCGATGGATGGATGATTAATATAACTATAATTATTTTATTACTTTTATACGCGAATTGTTGTACAGTGCAAATATGTGTGATTCTGGATTTACAGAGTATTTAGACAGTAAGATTGGGAGGGGGGAGAGCGAACGAGAGAGCGAGAGAGAGAGCGAGAGGCGAATTAACAAAAAAAAAAGAAGATAATACAAAACAATCGGAAAACACCTAGGTAAAACGTATTCTGAATCGTAATACTCTCAGTAGAATCGAATTTTGTCACGAAACACGCAATATGACGGGACAAATAAACACACACACACACTGCAAGCTGCAAAACAGATAGAACAAGCAATGGAAAAAAAAATGAAAATTTCCCCCGAAAAGAGAAAGAAAGAGCACAGTGACAGACAATCAAAACCATAAGGTGTGAGAAAAAGGAAATTTACATCAAAATATATAAACTAAACACACATTTGAAGAAAAAAAAACGAGAGAAAGAGATAGAAACAGGGAAAGCTCAAGTGAAACAAATTAATTATGAAAACAGGAAAACAGGTTTTATTGTTGTTGTTGTTGTTGTTGATGTTATAAACACCGATGATAGCGCGGATCAGGGACAAAAGAGAAACACAAGGAATTAAAAAATTTTGAATAGATAAAAAACAAACACACACACACTCATACACACCAGGTAACATCAGGAGAAGCATCAGTTAGTTTTGGCCTTTGACCGAACTATTTATGTGAGTAGTAGTAATACACCAAGTGCGCGAAAATTCGGAAATGGTACGGTGGCCACAAACACGCGCTTCACCTTTTTCTCATCACAAATAAAACAAGCGGAATAAAATCAAAAATCGATCGAATCGAACGGTAGTAGTGCTGGGCGATTTTGGCCTGTGTGAGATCAGCCGATCCGAAATGATCATTGAATGTGTGAAGCATTACGTTTTATAGCATTAATAGTTGTAGTGTACTCACCATAACGCCGCTGATACATTGACTACGTCCAAAGACCTATTAGTCATGGTCACGCCATGAAAATAGCACCAAACAACCCTTGCCGTAAAGTGATTAAGGTTTCAAGACACAAACCACAAAATAAAAACCACGGCAGAAGGTTACTATGGATTTCGCAGCCACCTTAGATCCAGAAAGTGTCATGGCCTGTTAGATTTATCGGTATGCTGCTGCTGTGTACTATTGCGGCAAACGATTGATGTACACTACACCATAAACTGAATACTTCTTCTTCTTCTTTCGTGGCCTGCTCCTAGGGAGCACGTCTAATAGACATGACCTGGTGTCCAATCCGTTTCCAGGAAACTCGGTCCATGGCTGAACTCCTCCACCCCCGGCTGCATCCGATCTCCTTCAGGTCCGACTCCACTTGATCCAGCCAACGAGCTCGCTGTGCTCCTCTACGTCTCGTGCCGAACGGGTCGCTGATGAGCCCTAACCAGCGTATCCTTCCGGCTTTGACAACCGTCAGGATGTTTGCATTGTCAAACAGCTCAGCTAGCTCGTGGTTCATTCTCCTTCTCCACACGCCCTGCTCGCTCACACTGCCAAAGATAGTTCGTAGCACCCGCCGTTCGAAAATGGCGAGTGCATTGGCGTCCTCTGCCAGCATAGTCCAGGACTCGTGCCCGTAGAGGACTACCGGCCGTATCAGTGTGCGATATATGGCGCATTTCGTGCGTTGTTGGAGTCTTCTGGATCTCAGGAGTTTGTGGAGTCCGTAGTAGGCACGATTCCCCTGAACAATGCGCCTTCGGATTTCGCTGCTTACGTTGTTGTCCGAAGTTACGATCGTGCCAAGGTAGCAAAACTCCTCTACTACCTCGAGATCGTCGCCGTCAACTAACACTCTGCTTCCGAGTCGTGCTCTATCACGGTCAGGGCCTCCGGCAGGCAGGTATTTTGTCTTCGTCGCATTGATCCTCAATCCAATCCTATCGGCCTCGCGTTTCAGTCGGGTGTATGCTTCGCACACCGCCACAGATGTTCGCCCGATGAGGTCGATGTCATCCGCGAAGCCAAGGAATTGGAGAGACCGGGTGAAAATCGTGCCCCGGATGTCGAAGCCCGCGCTTCGCATGACACCTTCCAGAGCGATGTTGAACAGCAAACAGGAGAGTCCGTCCCCTTGCCTCAGTCCCCAGTGAGATTCGAACGATTCCGACAGCATGTTCGACACTCTCACCTTGCACTGCACACCGTCCATTGTAGCCCTCAACAGCCGTACCAGCTTCGCAGGGAAACCGTACTGCCGCATGATGTACCATAGCTCGGTACGGTCTATGGTGTCGTAGGCTGCCTTGAAGTCGATGAACAGGTGGTGCGTGGGGATCTGGTGCTCCCGGCACTTCTGGAGGATCTGCCGTAGAGTGAAGATTTGGTCGGTAGTGGATTTACCTCCAACAAATCCAGCTTGGTAGCTCCCGACGAAATCTGTAGCAAGGGGCGCAAGTCTGCAGAAGAGTATTCGGGACAGGCATCTTGTAGGCAGCATTCAGGACTGTGATGGCTCGGAAGTTAGCACAGTCCAGTCTGTCGCCCTTTTTGTACACTGGGTGAATAACACCCAGTTTCCAGTCGTCCGGTAGTTCTTCCTGGTCCCATATCCTAACAATCAGCCGATGCATGATCGCGGCAAGCCTCTCCGGGCCCATCTTGAATAGTTCAGCCACCAGCCCATCGCTGCCAGCTGACTTGTTGCATTTCAGCTGTCTGATAGCACTGATGACTTCATCTAAGGATAGCGGGGGCACTTCGTCATTATCATGCTGGCTGTTGTAGTGTTGCTCTCCTCTGCTTTCTGCGCCTGGTCCGTACTCTCCTGTATACGCTCCGTTCAGGTGTCTGTTGAAGTAGCACTTCCACCTATCGATCACCTCTCGCTCGTCCGACAGGATATCTCCCTCCGCGTTGCGGCACATGGCGATCATGGGAGTAAAACCGCTTCGTGCCGCATTCAGCATCCTGTAGAACTTACGAGTTTCCCCCGACTGAGACAACTGCTGCATCAGCTGCTCGTCCGACTCCTCGAAGCTGCGCTTCTTGTCCTGGAAGAGTCGCGTCTGCTGCCTTCTCAGTCGTGTGTAGTTCTCCACGTTCTGCCGGGTCTCGCGCTGGAGCATTCGGGATCGCGCTGCATTCTTCTCGGATAGTGCTCGTCTGCACTCGTCATCAAATCATTCCTTCCTCTGGTTACGTGCTACGCGGCCAATGGTTTGTTCGGCTGTGGTGCTGATGGCTTGTTCTACCGTACGCCAGTGGTCATTGAGGGACATCGCCTCGGTAGTGGTGTCCTCCGGCAACGCTTCCCCAAGCGCGAACGCGTAGTCCCTCGCCACATCAGCTTGTCTCAGCCGATCCGTGTTGAGCCTTGGGGCGGGCTGATAGCGCAGTGTATTGGCTACGCAGAGTTTCTGGCGTAGCTTAACCATAACCAGGAAATGGTCTACACTACACCATAATCTGAATACTTACGCTGGAAAAATATCAAATGAAGTAATCACTTACTTACTACTTACTTATCAGGCGCTACAACCGCTTCGCAGTCTTGGCCTGCTGCAATAATCCTCGATACCGCTCATGGCCTAGCGACGTCGTCTGTCAATCTAATCAACGCCATCACTCCATCTCAGTTTGGGCCTACCACGCCTCCTCTGTCCATGTGGATGGCGTATACGAGTACAAGGACCTTAAATGTTCGGTACAGTCCCAGCTTTGTCGGCCGCGACAGACATTTTGAGTCGAACTGTTAGCTCAGGCTATTGTATTGGCTGAATGCCATCTGTTCATGCCCCTACGTTAATCGATATTTGTAAGTAGGGCCGCTGGTGCTTTTCACCTCGTTAATCTCCAACCCGCGGCTTAGTGTTACTTGTCACCTTCAAATTTTCCACATTTGTCCAATAATTTATTATAAGTAACAAAAGCCCGGTCACAGGACGAAGCAACAAAACTCCAGGGCAGAGAAGAACCTTCTAGAAAACCCAATAAGTATTACCAACCCCGAGGGAAATGTTAAATCCACTATCTTTTATTGGCAGTTTCTAAGCAATTGTTGCTACGATTAATGCCGGTGCCGGTCAACGCTCGAACTACGGCGACCCAGAATCCACCCGAAATGACGATCATTCAAGCACGATCACATCCATCGAATCATCGGCGGGCGGTTTCGGTTTTGTGGTGGTGTTGATGGTGGTGCAAGCGGCTGCTGAAGCTCCCTGACCCGATCCTCCACCGGCCCCTTCGCTTTCGCGCGCCTTATTCGCTTTCTGCCGTTCGGCAAGCTTTTGCTGTAGCGTTTTCGCTTGTTGCGGGTTTGAACTAAAAATGCGATAGTAAAGAAAAACAGAAGCTTATAGCGAGAAACGTATTTGCTGGCCGCAAGTTTGATCGCCTTACCCAACACCCATCGGATGCAGTGAGATAGAGGAGGTGGGGGAACCAGTGCCAGGCCGAACACCCGCAGCACCAACACCGATTATCGCCGATTGTCTGCTGTAATTGTCGGTGGGCGGTAGATAACCGGAACTCGTCGGTACCGGTGTTATTGTCGCACTGATTCGCGGAATACCAGCGGCCGTAGGGCTGGAAGAAGTGAACCGATTGCCACCCACCGGTTGAACACCACCGGTTGTGGCCATATTTGCCATGGCGCTCTGCATTGCCAGTGTGGCAGCTGCTTTGTTGGACTGCTTAGCCGATTGCTTTCTGCCTCCCGCCGTTGTCGTTTGTGCGGATGGTCCGGAAACGCTGGATGAAGTCGTCGCTCCTCCGGTTCCTCCCTTCATGCTCATCAACCACGACCGTGCCATGTGGGGATACTTTTGCATCAGTTCCATATAGGACGCTAGTAACTCATGCGGAACACCGGCATCGAACATGCCGCCGGTGTTGAGCGTTTTATCCGTGCGGCCGGTGTTTGCCATCGATCCGGAAGCTTTTCCTCCCAGCGGTTGCATT
The DNA here is from genome assembly GCA_002091835.1 of Anopheles maculatus. Taxonomy (NCBI): domain Eukaryota; kingdom Metazoa; phylum Arthropoda; class Insecta; order Diptera; family Culicidae; genus Anopheles; species Anopheles maculatus. The sequence goes on along the minus strand of KZ061565.1, from coordinate 345,842 downwards.
AGCGGACCCATCACCGGTTCGATCGACAGTCCGGGAACGCCGAGCTGCGGTATGGTGGTAGTAGCGATGGGTGGTCTACCGTAAGGTGATGGGCGTGTTTGTTGTCCGGTTCCCGCCTTTCGGCCCTTTATTTTGCGTCCTCCCGGTGGGTCTTTGTTGCGTGCCGGGATTGGTCCATCCGAGGGTGTAATGGTGAGGATCGGTGATGGTGAAGCGACACGTTGCGCTGTACCGCCGAATGGAGAGGAAACACGGCCCTCTTTTTTGGCCGGCAGTGGAACGTTACCGGTCAGCGTGGACATTGGCGTCAGCGTAATGGTAGCGAGCTGCTGATCCATTTTCAGCGCACCGGCAGACGCTTTTGTGCCGGTAGAAGCTTTTTTGTTTCCACCGAGGACGGTGCTAGCTGTGGGAGCAGTCGTTTGCTGGCTGGTGCTAGCCAGATTGTACTCTTTACCACCGGAACTGACCAGCTGACTTTTGGGTAAGCCGGCCAGGGACATGGGAGGTGGCAGTGGGGAAGGTGTTGATGTGCTGCGATCGGTACTGGGGGAGAGCGCAGCTTTCTGACTTTGTATTTTAAATGCAGCTGTAAAGTTGAAAAATTTGGAGTTTTGCTGTGTAAAGAGCTGAAATAAAACAATTAATCTTACCTAGATACTCGGTAAATGCGGCCGTCATCATGGGATTGTTACCGATGGCCGCTATGTTCGGAATTTGGCTGAACAGCTTCAGATACTGTTGGTACAGCGTGGAAGAGTTTACTGCACCGGTTGCCGACGACGAGGTAGCCGAGGTTTGGGTTGGCAGTGTAACGCTTGGCAGCGAAGCGGACGACGAACCAGATGGTAGTGGAAAGAGCAGCTCGTTGCCAGTGGAGGATGCGGTGGAAAATGGGGCAGATTTTGCTGCTGTCGTGGATACGGTCGTAGCAGAGGTCGTAGCCGATGCAATGACCTTAGTAGAACTGCTGCTAGAACCGGTCATTGAGGAGGATACGGAATCGTGCATAATTGGCGTAATGGTTACGCGAGATGAGAGGTCCGACATCATGTTGGTCATCGCGGTCTGTCCATACTGATGTGTTGCAGGATAGGAATGCTGTTGCACGTTTGATTGCTCATTGGTTGGAACCGACGATGTTGCTGGTGCAGCAGAAGCGGTGGATGTTTTTGTCCCACCCAAACGACGATTTTGTCTCGTTAGACCCGGTATAAAGTTCTGTCAAGAATGTAGTAAGGATATTATTAAATATTTTTCCCTTTAAATACCTAGCCTGCGGCGCTTCACACTTACCGCCGATATCGGTTGCATCGGTACAATCATCGTGGCCGGCAGTTCACCACCACTGGTGAGCATCTGTTTCGAACCGTTGCCACCGTTCGCTGCTCCGGGAACTGCTGCACCGGAGGGTCCTGAGTTCGATCCAGCACCACCAGTAGTGGCAGCGGTTGCTTGTTGTTGCTTTCCTTGCGTTTTGCGGTAGTTCATTTCGTAAGTGCACAGCTTGACGGCTAAATCGAGCACGCTAACATTGTCGGGAAGTTTCGGAACCTTGTCGCTAACGAACACCCGGTACGCATCGACCAGCACGGTTGAGAACATCGATTCCTTCGCTTGCATGTGTTTGTTGATCTTCCGGTAGGCTTTGTACATGTCGACCATGAGCGAGAGCAGTTCGGTGTCGTTCCGTCCGTCGGCGTACTTCTTGATCATGCTGCGGTACACCTGCACGCAGAACAGTATCGCCTGCTGGACCAACTCTTTGCGCTCGTAATCGTTTAGGTATTTCCTGGTGTGTTGAAGATATAGTATTGATTATTAAAGGATCACCTTTACACAACACATTTGTGGTTTTTACGGTGGTAGAGATAGTCTTACAAAATACAGTGTATTTGTTTTCTAATAATCTAAAACCTGTCCATAGAGATCGCCATCCTTCTTGGTTGAGGGGTTTTGGAATCGTTAATCCAGTATAATGTTTTCACCACGTATCACGTAATACCACAAAAGCTTAATGACTTTATTATCACAAACTATATTCAAAAAAAGGTTACTTTTTACTGTTAAGATTAAAAACATCCACTTTTAGACCCACTCAATATTCCGAAATGATCTTCCAGAAGCTCCAAAGTAAACCGTCGTGTTGTGCGGTGTTGTTCCTGAATTAATTCATTTCGAAAAAAGAGGACAGACTGCAGCTTTATTACGTTGAATGAGTAATACGTCACATTCTAGCAATTGCAGACTAACATATGTAGAGAATTAGCTTATATTCAACTCGAAACACACTAGAAAGCGTGATGATAATAGGGTAAACATTTGGTATCTTGGATGGATATCCCTCTGGATGGAGCGCATTATCCATCGTGAATAGTGGAAAATAGTAGCGGACAATACGATATTGCAGATACAGGTACGAGCTACGTTTAAAAAAGTTAAAAATGAATGTCCGAGGCCTCTTGATTTCCTTTCCAAACATTGTCCTTTTCTGCATATGTCAGGATTGAAGAGATTCTGCGGCAAATCTTGGAGAAGATGGCGGAGCAGCAGCTACACTCCTATTGTCTCTTTATTGATTTTAAAGCCGCATACGATAGCATAGCCAGGGTAAAACTATACGACGCAATGAGCTCATTTGGAATCCCGGCCAAGCTTCCCAGGCTTGTACGTATGACAATGACCAACATCACATGGCAGGAAATGTGGATGGAAAACTCTCAGGGCCCTTTGTTACCACCAAGGGTCTGCGTCAGGGAGACGGGATTATTCAAGCTGGCGCTAGAGAGGGCCACCCGAGACTCGGAGATGGAAACTTCGGGTACCATCTTCTACAAGTCACTCCAGATCTTGGTATATGCTGACGACATAGACATCATTGGTTTGAGGCTCACCTAAGTAGCAGAAGCTTACCAAAGGATCGAGTATGCGGCACTGAACCTCGGGTTGGAGATCAACGAGGCAAAAACCAAAATGATGGTGGCACCATCAGTGGCCCTGCTAACAAACACTGATTTACGCAGGGGTGATGTACAGGGCGGCCCGGTGGTGTATACGATAGCGGCGCCGGTCTTTACACGGCAAGACCGGGGTTCGAATCTCGGCGGACCGCCTCCCCGTACGCAGGACTGACTATCCAGCTACGGGTATAACTAAGTCACAGAGAGCTAGCAATTGCTAGCAGGCCAAGACCTACAGAGGTTGTAGTGCCAGAGAAGAAGAAAAAGAAGATGTACAGATAGGTGATCGCAACTTCGATAGTCGTCGTCTATCTGGTGTCAAAAGTCAGCACCGACAACAACATAGACGTTGAATTGCGTGCTGGCTGCCAACCGGTCATACTACAGCCTGGGGAAACTTCTCCACTCAAAACACCTGTCGCGACGAACGAAGCTGGGACTGTACAAAACCTTTATAGTCTCAGTCCTAATATACGCCTCTGAGACATCGACAATGACCAAAAATGACAAAACCCTCTTAACCGCGTTCGAGAGGAAGATGCTTAGAAGGATTTTTGGCCCTGTATGTGTGGAAGGACTATGGAGGAGCCGCTACAATGACGAGCTCTATGAGCAGCTGTACGGTGATCTCACCATCGTGCAGCAAATTAGGCTCGCCAGGCTTCGGTGGGCTGGTCCTGTCATGAGAATGGCACCAGGCGACACAAGTCCTTTTAGACCGTCCACATGGACAGAGGAGGCGTGGTAGGCCCAAACTAAGATGGAGTGAGGGCGTTGATACGTCCGCCAGAACGGCCGGAATATTGGATTGACAGAAAACGGCGCTAGACCGTGAGTGGTATCGAGGATTGTTGCAGCAAGTGAAGAATCTACCACGGAGCATCAAATCTGAACAACATAACTCCACCCTTTCTGCTCAAGAACTCCTGTACCTCCGGGTGATGCAAGAGATCTGTAAATCTATATTGCAAATAGTGTAACAACCAATCCAACCAATTCATTGCAATATATTGGTAGCATTCGTTGTCCAACCTCTCAACTTTACCGGATGATCCACACAGCCTTTTCTCTGCTCTCATTTATGCCTTATCACATGTTAAAAACGGTTCAGGTGGTAGTCGTCGCTAGGTACCTTAAGCTAGTTTGAATGTATTTCCCGTACGGTTTAACGCACGAGGCGTCCGAGGAGAGATGTGTAAAAGTGTAAGAAATCATAAGAAGATAGATGAAGGCTCTTTCGATAGGAACAGGCAGAGAGAAAGAGAGCAGAAGTTTTTTGGATGTTCCATCTAACACGACGAGATAGACAAAAACCAAAGACAAAGCCTAACAAATATAGGCTGATATGTGTTAGGGTTTTGTGTTAAAATACATGTCGTGAACTCGTTAAGAGAAACTGTTCTACGCGCCAACCAAAAGGAACGGTTGCAGGACGCAATATCACCCAACATCTCAAAGAGTAGAACAGTTAGTTTTTTTTCTTCAGAATCTTATCCTTCAACATCATACCTTCCTTTTAAACCCGCATTGAACACTTACTTGTCTGGTTCCGGTGTTCGCTGTAGCTGCATTGCCAAATCCAGCAGTACATCGTACTCGGAAAATTCCTTCAACGTTTCCATCAGCACGATCACGCACTTCGAAATGTGGGAAGCAAAATTACCTGGCCGATCAATATCCGACGCAGGGATGCGCCATAAACCCTGCAAAACGAGCACACACAATAAAAATGTTAAGACGCTATGCTAGTGCGGCGATCTAAAGGGCACTTCAAACTTACGTTGAAGAAATTGGTCGTCTTCCGTTCCGTAAACAGGCCCGGTATTTGATTGCCGAGCGTGGTACGGTACGTGCCAAGCAGCAGCTGGCGTGCGCTTTCGAAAGACTTGGTTGAACCGGGCGCATGCATGAAGTGATGTATCAGCCGGTACATCGATTTGTAGTGTTCCGGGAAGCGTGTTATGCACTCTTCCAGATTTTTAATGCACAGCTTAAAAATGGTGTCCCGTTGCGTTGGGTTGATCGGTTGCTGGTTCTGGATGCGAATTCAAATTAGAAATGTGTGAAGTTGACGGCCATATTCTACCGCTACTTACAATGAGTTCATCATCCGTCGAGGTACTGTCACTGTCCGAGTCGGAGGATGTATCCGAATCACTGTCGGACGAATCGCTGCTCGACGAAGAAGTGCTGGTTGTGGTTGTGGGCGTTGTAGTGGTGGACGTGATTGCACTTTCCTGCGATCCACGACGTATCGATGGACCTGGCCGATCAATATCCGACGCAGGGATGCGCCATAAACCCTGCAAAACGAGCACACACAATAAAAATGTTAAGACGCTATGCTAGTGCGGCGATCTAAAGGGCACTTCAAACTTACGTTGAAGAAATTGGTCGTCTTCCGTTCCGTAAACAGGCCCGGTATTTGATTGCCGAGCGTGGTACGGTACGTGCCAAGCAGCAGCTGGCGTGCGCTTTCGAAAGACTTGGTTGAACCGGGCGCATGCATGAAGTGATGTATCAGCCGGTACATCGATTTGTAGTGTTCCGGGAAGCGTGTTATGCACTCTTCCAGATTTTTAATGCACAGCTTAAAAATGGTGTCCCGTTGCGTTGGGTTGATCGGTTGCTGGTTCTGGATGCGAATTCAAATTAGAAATGTGTGAAGTTGACGGCCATATTCTACCGCTACTTACAATGAGTTCATCATCCGTCGAGGTACTGTCACTGTCCGAGTCGGAGGATGTATCCGAATCACTGTCGGACGAATCGCTGCTCGACGAAGAAGTGCTGGTTGTGGTTGTGGTCGTTGTAGTGGTGGACGTGATTGCACTTTCCTGCGATCCACGACGTATCGATGGGTGCTGCAGATCACCTAGCTGCTTGATTTCTTCTACGCGCAAATGTTCTAGCGCACGGCCAGCCACCATCTGACTGGCGCCAGATACCGGTGAAGGAACAGCGTCTACATCTTCCACCACTTGCACATCACTCTCTCCCGGTTTCGATTCTTGTGGTTGCTTCGGACTGTTTACGGCAGCAGCCGCCACCGACTCTGGCTGTTCGCGCACGGTATTCTCTTCCCCAGCAGGCTCCGTTTCTGCCGGCGCAGAACCGGCGGTTCCAGCTTCCGATGCAGTTTGTTCCCCAGGTTTAGCAGCTTTAGGCGAACCTACCGCACCGTCCATGTCCGTCGTTCCTCCTGCGTTACCACTGTTGTTCCCATTTCCCCCCGCATTCGGTGAAATCTTTCGCTTGAGCATATTTTCATTAATTTTTGCACGATTCACCGCAAACGGGCTGGTGGATAGCTCCTTGAGTGTGCGCAAAAACAATCGGGACGTTTTTTTGTTTATCGGCGAATGCTGCTCCACGTACTTGATGATGGCCGCATTGATGCGGTAGAATATTTCCAACGCTTCGATCGCCAGCTGCGACGGACTGCTGTGATTGATCTTGATCGGATAGGTCGCATTGCATTCGTACAGATATTTGGCAGACTTGAGGTAATGCGTGAGGTAAACGGCCGGATGTTCCTTCTTCTTTTCCGCTATTTTACCGAGCATGTAGTGATGCAGCCAAATTTCGTCCTCGTGATTCTGCCCATTCTCTTCGGTCGATTGTACTTGCTGCTGTTGCTCATCGATAGCGTCACCGGTCGCATTGTTGTAGCACAGCTTGCTTAGACTTACCTTGTTGAAACACGTGAATGCTATATCCAGACAGCGCTCCTTATGCGTTTCGACCAAAGCAAAACTGCGGAACGTTACATTACATGAGATCGTGAAACATGAGTGATGAATGTGAATCTCAAACAGTGTTTTACCTTTCCATGGACAGTGTATCACTGAGCAACTTTAAGCTGCGCGAACAGAAAGAATGAATATTGTAAGCAAACGATCCGTACTCGATCCATAGCTGCGAGTCTTCTTCATTTAGCTGCAAACACTGATCGAAACACTTCATACCATTGTCAGTTTCGTCGAGAAATTCCTGC
>KZ061565.1:285930-333335 GCA_002091835.1 Anopheles maculatus | reverse complement strand
ACACAGCCTTTTCTCTGCTCTCATTTATGCCTTATCACATGTTAAAAACGGTTCAAGTGGTATTCGTCGCTAGGGTCCTTAAGCTAGTTTGATTGTGTTTCCCGTACGGTTTAACGCACGAGGCGTCCGAGGAGAGATGTGTAAAAGTGTAAGAAATCATAAGAAGATAGATGAAGGCTCTTTCGATAGGAACAGGCAGAGAGAAAGAGAGCAGAAGTTTTTTGGATGTTCCATCTAACACGACGAGATAGACAAAAACCAAAGACAAAGCCTAACAAATATAGGCTGATATGTGTTAGGGTTTTGTGTTAAAATACATGTGGTGAATTCATGAGAAGAGTCATAAGAGAAACTGTTCTACGCGCCAACCAAAAGGAACGGTTGCAGGACGCAATATCACCCAACATCTCAAAGAGTAGAACAGTTAGTTTTTTTTCTTCAGAATCTTATCCTTCAACATCATACCTTCCTTTTAAACCCGCATTGAACACTTACTTGTCTGGTTCCGGTGTTCGCTGTAGCTGCATTGCCAAATCCAGCAGTACATCGTACTCGGAAAATTCCTTCAACGTTTCCATCAGCACGATCACGCACTTCGAAATGTGGGAAGCAAAATTACCTGGCCGATCAATATCCGACGCAGGGATGCGCCATAAACCCTGCAAAACGAGCACACACAATAAAAATGTTAAGACGCTATGCTAGTGCGGCGATCTAAAGGGCACTTCAAACTTACGTTGAAGAAATTGGTCGTCTTCCGTTCCGTAAACAGGACCGGTATTTGATTGCCGAGCGTGGTACGGTACGTGCCAAGCAGCAGCTGGCGTGCGCTTTCGAAAGACTTGGTTGAACCGGGCGCATGCATGAAGTGATGTATCAGCCGGTACATCGATTTGTAGTGTTCCGGGAAGCGTGTTATGCACTCTTCCAGATTTTTAATGCACAGCTTAAAAATGGTGTCCCGTTGCGTTGGGTTGATCGGTTGCTGGTTCTGGATGCGAATTCAAATTAGAAATGTGTGAAGTTGACGGCCATATTCTACCGCTACTTACAATGAGTTCATCATCCGTCGTGTTATGCACTCTTCCAGATTTTTAATGCACAGCTTAAAAATGGTGTCCCGTTGCGTTGGGTTGATCGGTTGCTGGTTCTGGATGCGAATTCAAATTAGAAATGTGTGAAGTTGACGGCCATATTCTACCGCTACTTACAATGAGTTCATCATCCGTCGAGGTACTGTCACTGTCCGAGTCGGAGGATGTATCCGAATCACTGTCGGACGAATCGCTGCTCGACGAAGAAGTGCTGGTTGTGGTTGTGGTCGTTGTAGTGGTGGACGTGATTGCACTTTCCTGCGATCCACGACGTATCGATGGGTGCTGCAGATCACCTAGCTGCTTGATTTCTTCTACGCGCAAATGTTCTAGCGCACGGCCAGCCACCATCTGACTGGCGCCAGATACCGGTGAAGGAACAGCGTCTACATCTTCCACCACTTGCACATCACTCTCTCCCGGTTTCGATTCTTGTGGTTGCTTCGGACTGTTTACGGCAGCAGCCGCCACCGACTCTGGTTGTTCGCGTACGGTATTCTCTTCCCCAGCAGGCTCCGTTTCTGCCGGCGCAGAACCGGCGGTTCCAGCTTCCGATGCAGTTTGTTCCCCAGGTTTAGCAGCTTTAGGCGAACCTACCGCACCGTCCATGTCCGTCGTTCCTCCTGCGTTACCACTGTTGTTCCCATTTCCCCCCGCATTCGGTGAAATCTTTCGCTTGAGCATATTTTCATTAATTTTTGCACGATTCACCGCAAACGGGCTGGTGGATAGCTCCTTGAGTGTGCGCAAAAACAATCGGGACGTTTTTTTGTTTATCGGCGAGTGTTGTTCCACGTACTTGATGATGGCCGCATTGATGCGGTAGAATATTTCCAACGCTTCGATCGCCAGCTGCGACGGACTGCTGTGATTGATCTTGATCGGATAGGTCGCATTGCATTCGTACAGATATTTGGCAGACTTGAGGTAATGCGTAAGGTAAACGGCCGGATGTTCCTTCTTCTTTTCCGCTATTTTACCGAGCATGTAGTGATGCAGCCAAATTTCGTCCTCGTGATTTTGCCCATTCTCTTCGGTCGATTGTACTTGCTGCTGTTGCTCATCGATAGCGTCACCGGTCGCATTGTTGTAGCACAGCTTGCTTAGACTTACCTTGTTGAAACACGTGAATGCTATATCCAGACAGCGCTCCTTATGCGTTTCGACCAAAGCAAAACTGCGGAACGTTACATTACATGAGATCGTGAACAATGAGTAATGAATGTGAATCTCAAACAGTGTTTTACCTTTCCATGGACAGTGTATCACTGAGCAACTTTAAGCTGCGCGAGCAGAAAGAATGAATATTGTAAGCAAACGAGCCGTACTCGATCCATAGCTGCGAGTCTTCTTCATTTAGCTGCAAACACTGATCGAAACACTTCATACCATTGTCAGTTTCGTCGAGAAATTCCTGCAATCTGTTGTACCACGCAAAAAAAGGGTAATTATTTGTACTTTGGAATATCCACTATGGCATGTCGTCGATACTTACGGTATTGTTTCCGTTGAATTTAGCTTCGTTTCGACCTTGCTTGCCTTGGAGAGCGAAATTCCTGCCCACGAATCAAACCGTGATGGTTCCAGTGCCAGATCCATCACATAGTACCGGATCGCACGCGTGAAATCACGACTTTTAAAGTAAAAATCGGCCAGCAGATAGAAAATCGGTTTCACTTCGCTCTGTAGGATGTTGGCTGCTTCGGGCAAAGTGTTGCCCTTGCCATCGATAAACTCGGATATCGGGCGCGAAAGTTTTGCGATGTTGATTTCACGCGGTATAAGCAGAATGATGCGCTGGAGGAGAGCTTCCATGTCGGTCGAAATTGATTCCAGCCTGCATCGAGAAGGAGAAAGTATCAGCCAGAGTGTAGTCACACTACCTTCGCCGGAATCACGACGAACTATATCAAACAATGCACTTACTTGTACGAGTTAAACTCCGGCAGACTATCCGGACGGTAAAGATCGAACAGCTGAATCGCTCGTTCCCAGGTAAGCGACACTTGCACCGCACAGTGATCCTGTATGTGCCGAAGCCGAGGTCTTTTCTGTGGATATCCGTACAAGCAATACGTCACCTGCTCGAGATACTCGTTCAAAGTTTCCCGGAACGGTTCCAACATTGGGGAACGAATCTTTGGCACTACGACATCGAGTGTGTGAAACAGCAGCCCACTATCCCCTTTCGAGCACCAATTTTTTCTGTTTTTTTGGGTAACAAACTTTAGCAGGATTGAGCAGGAAGGTACATTTATGATAAAAACTCACTTTCCCAGCAACTCGTGTGCGACGAAACACATCATAATCGAATTGCAGAGACGTTCGGGTTCCAATTCTAACGCGCCACACTGATCTGCAAGAGCCGGTGGACGATTCAGCTTAACCGAACTGTCCATATCATCTTGTTTGGGAAAAGCAGTTCGAATGAAGCATAAACATAATCTAAGGATAAAACAAGTTTACCGTTCCAAAACGTAGTAAAGCACAATCCAAGCTCTCCAAAATTCGATCAGACAAAGCTGAGCGGTGTAATTTTTCTCCCCGCTAGGGTCCAGCTGGTGCGTGAGCATGCGATGTAACGATTGGATGAGTCTGGACAGATTTTTACCGAGCACATCGACTGCAAACACAGAAAGAATCGATTATTTACGAAACCTATAAACAAGAAGCAACACAGAACCGTACTTATCGCTACTCCTTCTTGCTTGATGATGGATTCAATGTAAAGCAGCGTAAAGTTTATATTGTTCGCCCACATGCGTGACTTTCGGCTGTCGTGCTGTACCGGTGCGGTCATGAACTGCTGTACAGAGTAGGTGAAGGATTTTTCCGACCAAAGAAAACATTCCTAAAACAATACAGAACAACCGACGACGATTTGTGTTATCGAAATTCACTGTCAATCATATGTTTTCCCGGACGTATTACCTCCATTTCGGCCATGCTCCAGAGCGATTCCAGCAACATTTGCGTTTGAATCGTGAGGCTAAGGATCGATTCATCCGGATTCCCAACGGAGGTGTAGTACTGTAGCGTGTCTTTTAGTATTGTGACCACTGGCTCATGTTCACCGCTGTCGTAGTGACGCTTAACGCGTGTAATGCGTAGCTTGCGCTCCGTTTCGCTGATCAGTTCGCGTACCGCGCTTTTGCTGATGCTGGTGTTTGCACACTGGTTTGGAAGGTTTAGCTCGATGTTCGCTTCACCCGATGCTTCCAGAATCTCGGAAAGCTTTACGGTTAACCGAGTGAGCAGTAAAAACAAAAAGAAATGAATAAAATACATCGTAAATTACAAAGGAAAAGTGAAAGGAACTTACCAAATAGAGATGATCTAACGCTTCGTCGAACTGTTGCCTACTGCAGTCGAGAATGTAAGCAATCCACAGCAATCGAATGCGATACACCGCAACTATTTGCTGGCTGGGTAAACTGTCCACGTAGAATCGGCAGCGATGGAAAACTTCCTCATCGAATTGATCAAATATGCTGTAATGGGTAGAAAATATGATTTTCTATTTTAATTTTGAAATCAATTTAGTGTGTTAGTAGTTAGTAGTGACTTAGTTACTTAACCCTAACCTAAACTAAGATGGATCGAGAACGACCAGACCACCGATCAGTACTAAAACAACGACACGATCAATGAGTAAACAAAATAAAATAAATTTAATCGTTTTCCGATTAGGGAATAAATGCGATCTATTGTGACCTACACATCACGTCACACACCAAGTTTCTTGATGTCGCAAATAGTGTTAGTTAAAGTGCTACTGTACGCACAGTGCGCACAGCACTGCTGACTGTGCGCACAGCACAGTGCTAACACAGTGCGCACACCTAGCACAGTGCGCACGCCTAGCACACCTAGCACAGTGCGAACACCTAGCACACCTAGCACAGTGCGCACACCTAGCACACCTAGCACACCTAGCACACCTAGCACAGTGCGCACAGCTAGCACACCTAGCACAGTGCGCACAGCTAGCACACCTAGCACAGTGCGCACACCTAGCACACCTAGCACAGTGCGCACACCTAGCACAGCTAGCACACCTAGCACAGCTAGCACACCTAGCACAGCTGGCACACCTAGCACAGTGCGCACAGCTAGCACACCTAGCACAGTGCGCACACCTAGCACACCTAGCACAGTGCGCACACCTAGCACACCAAGCACAGTGCGCACACCAAGCACAGCATGCATATAAAAAAGCAACTGAAGAAAAATCCCGAGAGTTGAACTCGGTTAGTTCAAAAATCTAGGACGCAAGTCCACGCTCTATGAACCGTGCTAATTGTACTGGTATCTTCTGCTCGCCAAATTGAGGATAAAAACGAGACTCAAACTTTTGCATCGGTAGAATTAGAACGAATACCATTGTTGAGCCAGTTGAGAAATTTTAGTTTGATTGCCATTTGAAGTTAGTCTACATTTTTAAAAACTTTTCAAACAAACGTTAGAAGCGAAAATAAAAATAAAAGATGAGTGCCAAAATGAGACAGTTTATCAATGAGAAACAATTAAGTTAAATGACATCAATTTAAAAAGACAAGGTAAGAAGTCTTCTATTTATAAAATCACACTCTTCTGTGGAGAATCCTTTGGCTATATCACAAGGCTCTGAAATGCTGCTGCTGATTGAATTGTTGATTACAGACAGTTTGCCAGCAGTTAAAATTCATTAGATTGTGCTCAGACAAAGGATAACGAGTCCACTGCCCGATAGTAATAGCATTATAAAGGTAAAAACGTACCACAGCCATACAGCCGCATCTAGTATTGACTTACCATTGCGTTTGTTCATCGCTTCGCGCTAACGCAGCGTCCAGCTTTAGCTCGAGATGGAACAGTGTGATTTGGAATATCACCTCCAGCCGCTCGTCCGACAGTTGATTCCATGAGTCATAATCGGTGTACTGAGTGAAATGTGAATGCACCTTCAGGTAGAGCGAGCGTAGTTCGGGTTTCATCGCAATACCCCACGATTTAGAGACGTGTGCCAAAAATCCGTACATCAATGCGTACACATCAATGTCGTTTTCCTATACAAAATATAATAAGAGAGAGGGAGGGAATTGTTACAGAAGTGTTGATTTTTTTTGTGTGGAAAACTGCACCCATGTCTACCTTCATTTCAGCGACAAAATTATGCAAATTGCATTCACTGCAAAAATTCAGCTGCGTAACAGTGGTGGCTGATTCGACGATAGGAGAATGCCCTTCGGAAGATTCAGTCGGATCCTTTGCTTGATCGCCTGGTTGCTCTGTACATTCCTCCGGCACAAAGGGAGAATCTTTGAAACATAAATCCTCTCTAAAAAATATTTATTTCGAAAGGTTATTGCAAAAAAAAACAGGAAGGCTGACAATCAAACAGTTTCCATCACTTACGAAAGATGTTGTTTAACGGCTTGTTTAAAGAATGAATCCACCGTTGCATCAATCGGATCGTTTACTTCCTGTGCGCTTTTCTTTCGCGTCGACCGTCGGTTCTTATGCCAGCCCCACTGCTCGAGAATCTTTAGCTCGGCACCAAGCCTTCGATGGGCTTTCTTCTTAGCCTGATCGTTTGCATCTATTTATGAAGAAAGAGGGACAATTTTTGATGGTGTTGAACTGGAAAAAGTAATATCGTAAAAGTAAAACTTTCTTACCAACTCCGGAATCAGCACTATCGGCAGCAGACGTACCATTACCATTTGCTTCGTCATTACCTTTGGCCGCCGTACCACCAACACCATCGTTCGCTTCCTCTGCAAAAGTTTTTAAAGCAAACTTGATTTCGCACCAATAATATTATGTAAAAGTGAACAAAAAAGAATCACTCACCACCACACACTTCCTCTTCTTCTATTTCCATTCGATTTTCATCTCTTGCCGTAGGTTGCTCTACGGTACATTCTGGTGCGTCCGGTGACATCTGGACTTCTTCTTCAACTTGTTCCGTGTTTGTTTTCTGATGCTCACAGAACAGCTCGTCCGTGTCTACCATGAACACACAACGCTGTGGGCAAGATTTAAATGTGTCCCATTAACAATCAACAGTAACACCTAGCACACCTAGCACACCTAGCACACCTAGCACAGTGCGCACAGCTAGCACACCTAGCACAGTGCGCACACCTAGCACACCTAGCACAGTGCGCACACCTAGCACAGCTAGCACACCTAGCACAGCTAGCACACCTAGCACAGCTGGCACACCTAGCACAGTGCGCACAGCTAGCACACCTAGCACAGTGCGCACACCTAGCACACCTAGCACAGTGCGCACACCTAGCACACCAAGCACAGTGCGCACACCAAGCACAGCATGCATATAAAAAAGCAACTGAAGAAAAATCCCGAGAGTTGAACTCGGTTAGTTCAAAAATCTAGGACGCAAGTCCACGCTCTATGAACCGTGCTAATTGTACTGGTATCTTCTGCTCGCCAAATTGAGGATAAAAACGAGACTCAAACTTTTGCATCGGTAGAATTAGAACGAATACCATTGTTGAGCCAGTTGAGAAATTTTAGTTTGATTGCCATTTGAAGTTAGTCTACATTTTTAAAAACTTTTCAAACAAACGTTAGAAGCGAAAATAAAAATAAAAGATGAGTGCCAAAATGAGACAGTTTATCAATGAGAAACAATTAAGTTAAATGACATCAATTTAAAAAGACAAGGTAAGAAGTCTTCTATTTATAAAATCACACTCTTCTGTGGAGAATCCTTTGGCTATATCACAAGGCTCTGAAATGCTGCTGCTGATTGAATTGTTGATTACAGACAGTTTGCCAGCAGTTAAAATTCATTAGATTGTGCTCAGACAAAGGATAACGAGTCCACTGCCCGATAGTAATAGCATTATAAAGGTAAAAACGTACCACAGCCATACAGCCGCATCTAGTATTGACTTACCATTGCGTTTGTTCATCGCTTCGCGCTAACGCAGCGTCCAGCTTTAGCTCGAGATGGAACAGTGTGATTTGGAATATCACCTCCAGCCGCTCGTCCGACAGTTGATTCCATGAGTCATAATCGGTGTACTGAGTGAAATGTGAATGCACCTTCAGGTAGAGCGAGCGTAGTTCGGGTTTCATCGCAATACCCCACGATTTAGAGACGTGTGCCAAAAATCCGTACATCAACGCGTACACATCAATGTCGTTTTCCTATACAAAATATAATAAGAGAGAGGGAGGGAATTGTTACAGAAGCGTTGATTTTTTTTGTGTGGAAAACTGCACCCATGTCTACCTTCATTTCAGCGACAAAATTATGCAAATTGCATTCACTGCAAAAATTCAGCTGCGTAACAGTGGTGGCTGATTCGACGATAGGAGAATGCCCTTCGGAAGATTCAGTCGGATCCTTTGCTTGATCGCCTGGTTGCTCTGTACATTCCTCCGGCACAAAGGGAGAATCTTTGAAACATAAATCCTCTCTAAAAAATATTTATTTCGAAAGGTTATTGCAAAAAAAAACAGGAAGGCTGACAATCAAACAGTTTCCATCACTTACGAAAGATGTTGTTTAACGGCTTGTTTAAAGAATGAATCCACCGTTGCATCAATCGGATCGTTTACTTCCTGTGCGCTTTTCTTTCGCGTCGACCGTCGGTTCTTATGCCAGCCCCACTGCTCGAGAATCTTTAGCTCGGCACCAAGCCTTCGATGGGCTTTCTTCTTAGCCTGATCGTTTGCATCTATTTATGAAGAAAGAGGGACAATTTTTGATGGTGTTGAACTGGGAAAAAGTAATATCGTAAAAGTAAAACTTTCTTACCAACTCCGGAATCAGCACTATCGGCAGCAGACGTACCATTACCATTTGCTTCGTCATTACCTTTGGCCGCCGCACCACCAACACCATCGTTCGCTTCCTCTGCAAAAGTTTTTAAAGCAAACTTGATTTCGCACCAATAATATTATGTAAAAGTGAACAAAAAAGAATCACTCACCACCACACACTTCCTCTTCTTCTATTTCCATTCGATTTTCATCTCTTGCCGTAGGTTGCTCTACGGTGCATTCTGGTGCGTCCGGTGACATCTGCACATCTTCTTCAACTTGTTCCGGGTTTGTCTTCTGATGCTCACAGAACAGCTCGTCCGTGTCTACCATGAACACACAACGCTGTGGGCAAGATTTAAATGTGTCCCATTAACAATCACCAGTATCGGTATCGGTTTCAACTCCCAACCACCTACCAAATCTAGCTCCTCCATCAGTTCGTTCAACTTTACCAGCACACTGCCGATCGTTTCGAAACTAAGATCCTCTACTTTCATCACATTCCGCAGCGTTTCGGGCATAATGGTGAAATCTGGCGCGTCTTCCGCTTGATGGCATGGCTTAAACAGCTCGTCAAACGTGTTCAACGCAGCTGCCAGTGGTCGATGCTTTTCTTCCTCGGTAAAATCGAACGACGGTGGTACGGTAAACACGGTATCCAGATATGGCAGGGTCGATTTAAACCGCTCCCGGATCGCTCTCACCACATCAATGTACAGCTTGTTGCGACTGTCCTTTCGGTGACATTGGCTGGCCCATCCGTACGCTTCCACCACGTTAGAGGCGCTGCAAAACACCCGCAGCAATCCTTCCATGCTGGGCCAATGGTTTGGATTACGTTTCAGACACTTTTCGAAATACATTTTCGATATTTGCAGATGTCCCGTTTTGAGGGCCATGTGTGCCAACCGGGACATTGTGTACACGTCCGTTTCATCCAGATCCATTGCCTTCATAAGGAATTCGATCGCGAGATTCTCCTTCCCTTGCTCTTCATAGATGAGCCCAATGTTGCGATAGCAGTTGTACTTGACCGCAAACAGTTTATTGTCCGTCTGGGTTGTTGTAACCTAAAAACAGGCAATAACAAAACAACTTAAAAAAACGGAGAGGGCCTGCACGGGCCGGTTACGCACATCGTTTATGACCTGAGTGTCCAACAGTTCTAGCAGCAGTTCCAATGCAGCCTGCTGCCGGTTCTCTTTTTTCATCTGTAGCGCACGCACATATTCCGAGATGGCAATGGTTTCCTGCGGATAGATGGAAAAGCCGACGACACATTGGTAAGCACGTCCGGCAGGTGAACGAACCAAATCGCAAACCAGCATACCTCGGCTTCTTTCGTAACGATTAGCTCGGTATCGGATACGTTGCTATCTTCGTCCGATTCTTCCTCGTTGAGCGCTGATATTCGGATCATTTTGGCTGGTTTTCTCACACAATTCGGCACTAGAATTGCGGACCTGATTGTTTGCGATGGCGGCAAAACTGGGTAAGTTTGTTTACATGGCTGTTTCGATCCGTGCGTCAAAAATCACCCGCTCTTGATCAGACGCATCAGAAGCTGCACGCATACAAACACAATCTAGTTGGCAGGTTATGTCGTACGCCCGACATGTGTAGTGTTCTGCGCAGAGCGCTACAAATGTGCGGGAAGTGGAGCTAATTTTGAAATGCAATTGTACGATTTGTTCGCTCAACATCGCGACAATTTCTGTTCATTTGTTCTCATATCTCTAGAGATTCATTTGGCTATCAATTCAAAGACTAGTTTGCGATGGAAAGTATATGCCTAGCGTACATTTATTAAATACAGTTAGAAGCTTTTGTAAAATATTAACATAAACAACAAAATTATTGGAAGGTTCGATAAACTTGCCAAAGCGGCGGGGGTACAGGAGCACAAGGAAAATGCGTTCGGTCTTAAGCGCATCACCACCAATCTTATCTGCTTCGCCTATCGGTTCACAATCTAGCTGCTCATCTGCAGCAAGGCATTGATGACCGCGTCACGGTCTTGGTTGTTGGCTACGGCGACCGATTTGATCACCTCCTTATCGACCTGCGGGAACATCTCGTGAATGCGCGTTAGATCGTCGTCGGAAAGCACTGGGGGTGGTGGCCGTGCCACCTGCGGTTGATTCGGAGCAACAAACACGGGCATCGGGGTACCGGTGGCCACGTTCGGTACCAGCACGACCGGAGCATTGGTTTGTATCATGCGAGGCTGTACGACCATGTTCTGCAAAAACAAAAGTGCGACAAAGGTATTAACAGCGGGTTGTAGCCGAACTCCCGTATACTTTGGCAGAAACTCACATTAAAGCTCATCACCATATCGATACTGCCCTCGAGCCCATCGCCCTGTTTACCGCTCAGCGGGTACCAATCTTCATGCGTTTCGCCACGCAGCACCGACTGCGGGATGCGAATTTCGGCCCACGCTATCAGTTCGTCCATGGAAAAGTTACACTCGTCGTAGATTTCGAGCGCGATCGTGTCGACACCGGCCGGCAGCTGACAGTGTATGACACGGTTCCAGCGGGGATTCCGACCACCGTTCGGTGCCGTTTGCGTTTCGTAAACAAAGTGTCCCACACGTAAACGCACGTACGGATCCATGCGTGTGATGCCGTAGTTTTTCACCAGCTTGGCCTGTGCGATGGTGATGCTAAGCCGTCCGACAAAGTTGGGAGCCTTCGAATGGAAAACGATTCAGAATGGGATTAGTCACTGCAGCGGAATTATATGAAGGGTAGCGCACGGTCACTTACCATATGCGGCGTGTACGTGTTGTGGTAACTTTGAAGGGCCAAAGCGGCTTGCCTATCGGACACTTCCTGAATGTCTTGCGCTGTCGTAACACGCAGAAACTCATCCGGCAGCGGGCCAAGATAAGCCTGCAAATTGTACAAACAGAATGTTCTCGTTCAAATACCGCAAAAAAGCTACGAAACGGCTGAGTAACAGGTTTGTGGTAAGTTTTTTGGATAGCGGCGTAAACCGTTGCGACATTTGCAAGATATTATATCCAGCAAATTATTACTTTGCTTGGCCTCTTGAACTATCAAACCTGTACCGTGCATTTGGAAGGCTTCTCTTCACCAAGTTCCAGGAAACAAGTAAACAAACACAGGCGAATTAGAACTACAATATGGTGCGCTGTCGAAGATTGCACGTTTTGCATAGGAATCTGCCCAATCTACCCAAATGACGACACAATTTTTCCAATCCTACTAGCTACCACATACATGAATCATATCAGCATTTGAGTTTAAATTACATTCTTTTATCGCTGATAAAGAACGACGTAGATAGATAGGAGCGGGTAGAATGCCAGCAAAGGCTTCTTGGCACGGTTAGCGACAGGAAAGATATCGATATGTAAGCAATTTACCCGCTTCCAGTGTTCGTTAGAGCGTGGGGTTACTTCCTCCATGGTTGGGGCAAAGTTTAGTGGGTAAACACGGGTCTTTTTTCCACTTGCTATCAACAAAAATACAACACAACTGGTTGGATTTGCAAAACAGTGCACAGAACGATACGGAATGTGACAGGTTGGTACAGGTACAGTTTTTGTCGTCCGCCATGTTGAAGTTTAATGTGACAGCCCAAGGGATGTAAACAAATTCCGGTTTGAATACACAAGTGCAGTCGCGCGGAAAAGCTGGTTGGTTATCGCATTTTAATCTTTATATTAACATACGATGTAACTCTGGGTCTTGCGGGTAAATCAAAATGTACGGCTGTGGTCATCAACCATGGTTGATTTTGAGTTCAATTAAATGTATTGTGTCAATGAAATGAAAGAGGTGTATTGCATTTAGAATACGGTTCAATAACAATAACATTTTGGTAATGATATCGATCGACAATTACGAGTCTCTGATAAACCCCATAAGCTGATGGGTAGATGATTCCGTGTTAGCTTATAGTGCCTTATAGATAATAGGACTTATGATAGTGTATGTGGTAGAGTGCAAGTGAAAGCTAAAAATTGCTTCCGTGCTAGAACGGAGTTCTGGTGTCGCCTCCACAGAATTCATAATGGGTGATATCTTCATCTAGCCATTAGCAACGTTCGACAGCCAAACGCGACTCGCGAGCAGGCGTTCTTGGCACAACAAGACACACAGGTTAGTAAACACAGCCTCAGTGACTCTCTACAACATTTACAGTCACAGTATTCCTGTACGCCTCTGGGATATGGACTCTGTCATAAACTAACCGACATAGCCACGAGCGAGAGGAAAATGCTCAGAAGGACTTTATGGGGAAGGGATCCACCCGATATGGCTAGAAGGACAATGGAGGAACCATTACGTTCTATAAGAACGGCACGATGATCTCAGTATTGTGCAGCGAATTAGACTCGCCAGGATCCTGTGGAGGTGCCGGGCCTATCACGGCACTACGGGGTATCTAATCCCGTCCGGACCTTATCTCCCCGTACGCAGGACTGCCTGTTTACCTAAGAGTAAAACGAAGTAAAGGAAAGCCAGGCCAAGTCGAAAGCGAGTGCTTTCCTGCATAACCATCATATAGTAAGATAAACGTATACACTCAATTCATTTAACATCTTGAGAAATCTGCTCCAATCGAAGTATTTTTTGCAACGCCAGGAGGCACAATATACAATGAAACTTATGCAACATTCGCTCCACGTTTTAGACAGACATTTTAGACGATAGCTTCGTTGCATATCTGTGGAAGACAAATCGAACATTTTAATGCTCTACGATTGTTGGAACGTGCTGTAAAATTGGGAGGCAAAAAGGACTCTTCCGTAGCGGTAAACTCAATCCGTAATTTATTTTGACTCTATGATTATTTTGTCCAAAGACTAATGTCGCTGTTTAACCATTCGCTACTGGCCTGATATTGATTTTTAATTGCATTTATTTCAAAATTAAATTTAAATTTTCTCCAAAATGATTCTCTTTTAAATTCTTCTTCAAGTGCACCAATGTTTGAATCAACTTACCCTTCATTTGTGTACAATTTCTTTCTTCATAATAACATACAAACAATCATTCTTTCATTACTTACACGATCAAATGTAATGTTACATATTAGTACCTATAATTTATTGATAATTCTATTTTTTGGTTCCAAACGCCTAAATACACTCTCGCATACCGCGCACACACACACACAGTTTCTATGTGTGTGATCCTGTCGCTGCTCAAATGTAGGACAGGTAGCTGGAGGCGCCCTTCTTCTTCTTCCCGTACTCCCAGCCATGCTCATCGTCGTGCGATTTGACGTTCTTTACCGCAATGCCGACATGTACCGTTTTCACCACGGTTTTCGTATGCAGATGAGTGTGATGCTTGATCGGCACGTGGATACGAATTCTGGGGACATGAATGGGTGTTGATTAGGAGACACTAAAGCCTAGAGCGCGGTTCTTCACCATACTCACTTGGCATGATCTGGAACTGGAAGTGCATCGAAGGCACACACAAGCATGGTAATGATGAGAAAGGCGGCAAAAACCTGTTCGAAGGTAGAACAGTGGAGGATATTAGTAAGAGTGCCTAATCTCGACCTCAATGCACTAAGTACTGTGTAAAATAAACATTTAAGGGGCGACATCGTGACGTTAAGGCTTTGCATATCGACTTTGGAAGTTTACTAAAGAAGAAAGTGTGCCAAAAAGTAGATTTTGACGTCCGTATTCCTTGGCACAATCTCAGTCACAAATATAATTTTTAGATTACGGGCACACACAAACGATAGTTCTCCAAATTGCTCCAATTACACATTGCAGTGTTGTTCTTCATTTTCACAGACACACGATTCAGCAACTGTTCCTTTACCACCATTAGAGTCTCTTTATTCACTGTTCTCTCTTTACGAGGCATAGAGGACCTCTAACGACACTATTGAAATTGCATTTGCACTGGTCCGGGCGCCATTACTTACAATCTTCGATGCCATTTTCATGGTGTATCACTGCTACTAAGTTGGTTTGAGTATTATGCGCAACCGAACTCTGCAAAACTGTTGCTATTAGCTTCCTCAACGGCACCTCAACAAAGACACAAACACTGTAACATTCACTCCGTATGTCACTCAACAGGAATAGCGCGGCGCACCCAATCGAATCTTGATCAACTTCTCTCGACTGCACAGCAAATCGGTTCGGCGTTTTTTGTTCCGGCGTTCGTCGCGACGCGGTGTCTCGGTGCTGAGCTCGCAGCTGATCGCGGTAGTTATGGTCAGTTTTTGAAACCGACCGATCTTTAAATATCTATGCGAGAAATGCTGCTGTGATGCCGTTTGGTGCCCACCCCAATCCTAACCCACCAAACCGACGGGGGGGAGAGGCGATGGGAGGGATTGGTGAGATAGGGGTGGTAGCAAATCCAGCCACGGTTCATCGAGTGTCTGCCTGGCGGCAGGCTGGACTGAAGTTGTCCACAGTGCCGGATGGTTGAAAACCCGCTAGCTCTGGTGGTTGGCGAAGGCATGACGTTGGAACAGTGGCCACTCGAGATCGGGCGTTTGATTGTGTGTTTGCTGTTGGAGCTCCGTCCATCACCCCACCCATCCGGAAGCTTGTTGGGTTCGATCACGGTAATCGCGTGCTTTGGTGGAGGCACAAGATAAACAAAAGTCCAACATTATCTCCCCATTACTGTCGCCCCGATCGCCGTATCTCCTTCTACGGGGTTTTTCGTTTTCGCTGCTTTTCGTTAGAGCCCACACATACGCAGATGAATGTACTGGTACTGGGAGAGTACACCGAAATTCATAGTCCCCCACATGAAGGCAGAAATGGGCGAGTTCGTTCGCGGGAAGGATCGAGAAAAGAAAATTAACCAAAACAACGGCCCGGGTAACTGTGCTGGCGTCGATCGCAGCAAAAGAAGCTGACCCGCCTGGTTGCCGATCAGTGGGCCAGGCGTAATGATGGACAGTATTCGAGAGATATTGGGTTCGGATATTATCTCCTTCAATTCCGCTGCTTAACCAGTGCGAATGTGCGAAAAGTGACGATTAACCGACATTGTTGTTAGGGTGTTTTGTTAGTTTTGTTGTCTGACACGTAACAGAAACTGATACCCCCTGTCGGTAAGACGTCTGGTACCGTTTTGAAGTACCCTTCAATCAATGCATATTGTATCGATACGTCAACTGAAGAATTTGCATAAATAATAATGAAATAAGTGGAATGAGTAACTGTAAAACAACCGGGAGAATATTATGTCTGCGTACAACCAACATATTTTTACCGAATAGCGTCAATGTTTGGGCGTCGGAGAGCTGTCATGCGTCAAGGAAGTGTCTATCAATATCTACCAAATACTTGTAGAATAGCGAGTCGAATTGAAAACACAATTTTTAATTACAAGGTTTTCCAATATTTTCTATAATACTATTTTATACATCATTTTGTCTACTTTTTGTTTCATGGAAGCTGGATCCTATGTCAACGCCACGTATTTTTGAGTAAGTACATGTGTTTGTACTCAACCCTGACGGGTAGTACGATTGTACTTTCGTTACATTCGAAAATTACATCCGAAACTCCCGCGAACGAACAAATTTTTTTTTATAAGAAGGTAATATTTTAATTCTTTATAATCAAATGCATGTAAACACAATCTGTTTCTTTCTCTTTGAATAAGTTTCAGCTTATAAAGCATTTGAAACATTTTGTTTAAATTATCAGGGTCAGGCAATAGACGATGGGCAGCTCTGAACCTATATCGTTTCGTGTAAATAAAGAGGAAAATAGGATCAATTAATTTAATATACACAAACACTCGATTTGCAACATTTCATTAACTATTTGCTCACATTCAAGCTTGGGTTAAAAATGTAATTTGTTTTATTTTTTGGCAAAATGTTTACAAAATTAATATCACAAACTTTCTAATGTTCGTAGTAGTTGTAGAGCCAAAGAAGTATATATAAAGTTTATTAAAGATATAATTCAGAGCTTAATCCATACATAATTAAGGTTACATACAGACCAACGTAAACGTTATACAAAATGAGCTGGTTTTGCCTTCTAGGCGTTATTATGGGGTCGCGTGCAAATGCGTGGACGTTATTTGTAATGCATGAAGCAGTTTTTTTTTATTCTAAAACTATCTTACTAACCTACGAACACTTTACTTACACGAAGCTAACATCACAATTACAGTGCCTCAGCTAGGTTGTTTATGTGCGGAAAAGGGGAGCTAACACAGCGATTCAGAAAATTTTCCGTAAAAATTTCTAACATCTCGTTTAATGATTTTACATCAGCAAGCATGTATACTTCTGAGTTTCAAGTGGAGCGGTTTGTGTCATTTATCATACGTAGTATTATTCAGCATTATCTGAATTCTAGACCGGTGAGTCTTCGCACATGAACTCCAAACTGGTGCCGCGTATTTTACTGTCGGCAAAATCACTTGTTTAAAGATTGCCAATTTATTTGGAAGGGATAATTTAGACCTACGATTGATCAGTGAGTAAAGACTTTTCAAAAGCAAATGTCCTTTTTCCAGTATATTTTCAGTATGTCCCCTGATGTAATCTAATAAAAGTCCCAAATATGTTATCATTAAGGCCATTTATTTGGATACATTAACGCCATTTATTTGGAACTCCGATCTCAAAGGTGGAACAAGGCATCTTTTTAAACGGTGGGGAAAAATCATCGTTTGGTTTTTACTAGGATTGATCCCAATCTTCCAATCCGCTGCAAACATCAAGACAACGCTGCAATCTGTTTCTCAGCTCCACCAGATTCTTACCCTTAACCGCAATGGCAGTGTCATCTGTGATCAGAAACACTTCACCATCGCAGGGTAAAGGCGGGATATCCGTCGTGTACAAAATATACAATAACAGAGCCAGTAGGCTTCCATGAGGAACACCCGCTGGTGCACTGGTTGGATCGGAGAGCGCAGAATGCAATGCAACCCTGAAGGTCCTCTGGGTTAGATAACTACTGAAGATTTTTAGTAAATATGTTGGAAGATTGAATTCAGCCAACTTATGCAGTAATCCATTATGCCAGACAGTGTCGAATGCCTTCTCGACATCTAGCAAGATAACTGCTGTGGACTTTGATCCCATCTTATTTCGTTCGACACAATGTCTAAGCCTTAGAAGTTGGTAAACAGTTGAGTGCCCTGGACGGAACCCGAATTGTTTAGGCCGAATGGTATTCAAATCGGTTAAACAGTTTTGTAAACGGCTCAAAATGAGAGCCAAAGAAGTAAAAGATGTACAGATAGGTGAATGCTCCATTACAGTTGTCCAACATTTTATCTTTCTAAAGGGGTCTAAAGTCTACACCGGCGACAACATAGATGTTAAGAAATTAATCAAGTTCCAGGCTGCCTACCGAACATACTTTAACCTTAGCAAATTTCTTCACTCAAAATACCTGTCTCAATGGACAAAGCTGGGACCGTATTGGACATTTATAGTTCTAGTACCCACATACACTATTCAGACAAAAATCGAATAAAGAGCTCTATAAGCTGCTTTTTATCAAATTACACTCGGCAGGCTCCGGTGGGCTGGTCATGTCATGAGAATGGTATCGGAGGACTGCATTCTGTTAAGTCCTTTTAGGCAGTTCAAATGGACAGAGTTGGGCTAGATTGACATCTGTTAGAAAGTCATGTATGTGTGAAAGTCCTGGTACAGCAATTATGCTAGCCTATAAAAATTCAGTGTTCATTTAATGTACTGGAATTGCGCCATCCGTGTGTGGAACGACAAAATCATACGAAACTTCAATTCGAAACATTTCAATTCCGTGTTACTACAAATCCGGGTGCAACAATTTGCATGCTTGTCTATGGGGACAGAGTTCGTACTTGACCCGCCCGCAGCGTTGTTCCCGGTTGGCCGGTTTGAAATTGCGCGTACCGAGCTACAGTCAGACGTTAAATACATAATCTGCTAGCCTCGTTTTTGTTCCTGCTCCAGTTCGAGCCCGGGTGCTCCATAAAAACTCGTTCCCACTGCCCGAGATTGGGCAAGATGTCAAAAAAGGTGTTGCGCGTGCGATAAACCCGCTCGAAGGCCTGGTCCTGTGCCACCGGGGAGGGAAAGCGTGCAGTCGAACATACTGGAAAGTTGAAAAAGAGTATGTGTGTGTGTGGTTTTTCAACCAATTTCCCTTTTTACTTAATTAAAATGAATTTTACAGACACAATTTGTAAATCGCATCCTTGATCGACAAAACTGCAATAATTGAATTTGCCTGCTTTATCTCGCCACAAAACTCTTTTCCAGGTGTGTGTGTGTGCGCGTGTCTGTCCCTTCCGGTTACGAATAAATGCTTTATCAGACGTATTATGCCAGACAGTGTCGAATGCCTTCTCGACATCTAGCAAGATAACTGCTGTGGACTTTGATCCCATCTTATTTCGTTCGACACAATGTCTAAGCCTTAGAAGTTGGTAAACAGTTGAGTGCCCTGGACGGAACCCGAATTGTTTAGGCCGAATGGTATTCAAATCGGTTAAACAGTTTTGTAAACGGCTCAAAATGAGAGCCAAAGAAGTAAAAGATGTACAGATAGGTGAATGCTCCATTACAGTTGTCCAACATTTTATCTTTCTAAAGGGGTCTAAAGTCTACACCGGCGACAACATAGATGTTAAGAAATTAATCAAGTTGCTGGCTGCCTATCGAACATACTATAATCTTATAAACACCTTAGCAAATTTCTTCACTCAAAATACCTGTCTCAATGGACAAAGCTGGGACCGTATTGGACATTTATAGTTCTAGTACCCACATACACTATTCAGACAAAAATCGAATAAAGAGCTCTATAAGCTGCTTTTTATCAAATTACACTCGGCAGGCTCCGGTGGGCTGGTCATGTCATGAGAATGGTATCGGAGGACTGCATTCTGTTAAGTCCTTTTAGGCAGTTCAAATGGACAGAGTTGGGCTAGATTGACATCTGTTAGAAAGTCTTGTATGTGTGAAAGTCCTGGTACAGCAATTATGCTAGCCTATAAAAATTCAGTGTTCATTTAATGTACTGGAATTGCGCCATCCGTGTGTGGAACGACAAAATCATACGAAACTTCAATTCGAAACATTTCAATTCCGTGTTACTACAAATCCGGGTGCAACAATTTGCATGCTTGTCTATGGGGACAGAGTTCGTACTTGACCCGCCCGCAGCGTTGTTCCCGGTTGGCCGGTTTGAAATTGCGCGTACCGAGCTACAGTCAGACGTTAAATACATAATCTGCTAGCCTCGTTTTTGTTCCTGCTCCAGTTCGAGCCCGGGTGCTCCATAAAAACTCGTTCCCACTGCCCGAGATTGGGCAAGATGTCAAAAAAGGTGTTGCGCGTGCGATAAACCCGCTCGAAGGCCTGGTCCTGTGCCACCGGGGAGGGAAAGCGTGCAGTCGAACATACTGGAAAGTTGAAAAAGAGTATGTGTGTGTGTGGTTTTTCAACCAATTTCCCTTTTTACTTAATTAAAATGAATTTTACAGACACAATTTGTAAATCGCATCCTTGATCGACAAAACTGCAATAATTGAATTTGCCTGCTTTATCTCGCCACAAAACTCTTTTCCAGGTGTGTGTGTGTGCGCGTGTCTGTCCCTTCCGGTTACGAATAAATGCTTTATCAGACGTTGATGGATAGCAACAAATTCCCCGGAGCCCCAATTCAGCCACACTGTTTGGGTGTGAAAAGCAAACGTCGTAACCACCACGCACGTGGAAACGTAATCAATTACGAGCGCGCATTTTCGCCGGTCGTCCTCTAGTTTGGCTGGCCGAAGTCGTCCGTTCCGTTCCGTATCACCAGGTGTCGGTGAATTCTGCTGCCTTTAATTGTCCTCTGTCTTGGTCTGGCGTTGTTTCATGGGCAGTGCTTTGCATACTGACGCACAGCGCAGCGGAACTACTATTGAAAGCGAACCCGGGGTGTTGGTACGGTTGGCACCATTTCTCCGCGTTTCGTAACCGATGCGTTGTGATTTGTGATGTGTATCTTCGCACATCGTTACGCATCTGTTGTTTAGCCCTTTTCGTAAATATGGCGCCGGCGCGAGAGACACTTAAAATGCGATAATATTATCGATTTTTTTTAGTTTTCAGGGCGTTCCGGCCGTCATAACAATGTACGTGCAGTTTCAGAAATTGCGAATCCGGCCCCAATCACCAGTTCATCTAAATCAAACACTTCAATTTGTTAGTCTACAGTCGAATGCTTTTGTTTTTACTGCTTTGCTAATGAGCGGCGTGGTATTTTTGTTTCGGTTTACTCGAGTGATTTGGACGGGTTCGTCGCTTGCGTGACTGTTGAAGTCTTTTGATTGCAGATTTAGAGAAGCAAGTGTTGTTATCGATTCAAACTTCGGGTTGCCGAAATAAATGAAATTTGAAGTTTTAAGTATTTTACAGCTTTACGAACACTTTTTCTTAAAAAAAAAACCTTTACATACATTTTATACTCAACACCTTTATACCGCACGATGCCACTGAAAGAACCCGTTTGTACCGTTAACTGGGTTACGAATTGCAACTTTTCACCATTGCACACCGTACGATCGAGATGTATCGACCATTTTATTTGCGCCTGTCTTAGCAAAACCCGATTCGTTATCATGAGTTTCTTGTTTTTCCTCCGTCTTCGTGCGACCCCTCGGTACACTTGCTGTGTTCTCCCATCCCGCCTGCCAGCGAGCTGAAAATGGGAAATAATGGGCCGGTGCAAGATTCCGGTGTGATTAATTTCCGTTTCCGCAATGCACGATCGGTGGGGATGGAGATTGAAAAAAAACGGCATCAAAAAAGCGAAAGGAAAAGAGCGAAACACATGCACTTCTGTTTTCGGTTGAAGACGGTTGCATCGCGCTTGCATAATGATAAACCGTTTTATTGTTCTTCTCTCCACTTGCCGGCCTTAATACAATGTGTTCGTGCGTTCGTGTGGGGCAAAAAGTGGGGCGTAAAGTGAGGTTATTTTAAGGGGACAAAACTAATAAAAGTAACTATTTTTTGCCTAAGATTTAAATGCTATTCAAATGCATGTTTTAACAGTTACCGTTTCGTTTAAGGTTTTTCATGTTTATCAAGCACGATTTTCTTCTTCGTGCTGTTCCAATCCAACCCACCGGAGCACGTACACTGCGCGATGCGTTCGTCTTCGATTTTCCACGCACCATCCACGCACGGGCTGCTCGTGTAATATGAATACACTTTCACTATCAAACTCTTGTTTGCCTCCCACTTTATCATGCTTGCAGAGGCAGAGCTTGCACAGCTGAGGTCAGTACTGATGCACGGCATCGCGAATCAAGCAAACCATTCATGTATGTACCTGGCGCCAGCCGCCAACGATGGTATGGAATTCAGTAGCATTTTCTTTGTGCTCCTCCTTTCTTGCCACGGGGAAATGATTGCGTAAAACGACCAAAGATTAGAGCGTAGATGGAAAATCGTGCTGTACAAATCGGAACCACGGGTGAAGTACAAAGCGTTCGAACATTGACCATTGTCAATTGTATATAATTTTGAACCATTTTTTACCGTACGCATGCTTTGTGGTGCTGGTACACACAAGCAAATATAAGAGGGAAATGTTTAATTTTTTGTTCTCTTCGATGCAGCAACCGAAGCTATCATTTAGGTATTATTGTTAATTAATGTTTATGTGCGCTCCTTATGAACCGTTTCAAATTTCTGGAGTTTTTTTGAAGCGGTTTTTTTTTTGAAGTGGAAAATTAATAATGATAGGAAATTAAGGTATTTTTTCTCGCAGCTTATTACGCTAAACTATTTCGTGCAGCAAGATGTAATGTTTGCTTCCGCAAAAGGTGAAGGTTGTGCTTGTCCCACGTCCAATCAAACTGAACCTCTCCATATGGATCGAGCAAAATGTACTCTAGTTTTCCATTTTTCCCCTGGCTTGTATGTCCATAAAAGCATAGACGAATAACTCGTCTGCAACTAAAGCTTTTTTTTTGCTTAAGTACAATGAAACAATTCCAAATCGTGCCCGGCCGTACATGGCAGCTAAGTGTTGATGGTGAGCCGATTCCGGTTGAACGAACCAGACCAGCGACAGGTATTTAGTTGGCAGATATACAGCGACAAGCAAAATCACATCACTGACATGCTCACGGCAGCGAAATCATCATAACCGACAGACTTGACGTCTGACAAGGCAACAGCAGCATAAAGTGGGTCGACGACGTCGACGGTGTGATTCGTATCTTTCACTGTGGTTTATTTATTTCTCGGCCAGGTAGCAGTTTGCTGCGAGCAAATGTGATTTGTTGGTGATGTAACAGAAGGAAGAAGGACAACGAAAGTGAGTGTGTGTGTGGTTTCGATAAGCATGGACGAGATCAATGACACTAAACGGCACTACAAATCGCTTAATTGGTATTGCTGATGATGTGCGTGGAGAAATCGAACTAGCAATTGGAAACATTGGCGATTTTAACTCTGATTGGTTCTGCGTAATTTTGTACCACTTGAGCACATACCGGATGGTATACAAAAGCATTCATTATGCTATGTACCACAATTAAACTTTAATCAGTGTTTTTGGTCGTATGATGAGTTTGAAGTATCGATCTTTTTGGCTCAGAAATTGTACAGGGTCTTTGATGTGTTAATTTGGTCCTTGTACTATTTCCTGGAACATCTTTTACTGACACAAAGTTATGCTCGAACATTGAAATTAAGAAGAACTACATCTTATTAAAGTATAGACCTGCAAATTTGAGGTCTCTTTCAAATCAGGATAATCAGTCCAGCGTACGTGGAATAAGTTCTCTAATTTTAAAACACTGGCACCACTATCAACTCACCAATCTTGATCAAAATATGGCATTAAATGGATCTTCAGCACAAGAGGCTCATTGGTATGAACATCATGAAAGAGCCCGGATTAGTTAAATAACAATAGCAAATCCTAATAACAAAACCTGGTCCTAAGATTCAGTTAACAACTAGTAGATAACACAAATATCATCCAACTTCATGATCAGTAGCATCGATCTAAAGAGTTCAATAAACTAGGATTGAAATATTCTAGTATTCTAGAATAACTAATCGAAAGGGAAGTAAGGGACGTTAACAGGATTAAGAGAAACGGGAAAAAGATTCACGGAGACGCACACGAAAACGGAACAAAGGGATATTGTAGTCGAATTTATTTATTTATTTATTTATTTATTTTAATTTCAATGTCTGCCACCAGTACAAAGGTTTACAAAGGGTTTAACAATGTAGTTTCTTATTTACTAGGGAAGGGGGAACGCCATTGGGATAGGATCGAGATAAGGTAGTTAGGAGTAGTTGAACAATAGAGATCGGAAGTGGGAAACTGGGAAATTGAAGTCAAACAGATGGTGTACGCGGTTAAATGCAGTGCAGGCTCTCAGAATTGGTGGTAAGTGTAATTGAAGCTCTATCAGGCTTGGTGAAGAGCGTTAGATGAACCATAGCGAATATGCGGGATGGGATTTAGATGGGATAAGACAGGATGTAGTTCGTGGAAGCCGAACAGCTATGCGAGTTGAGCGTGGTTGAGCTAGCCATCGTGGTTGAGCAAAATTACAGTAGCGTATTCTAGAGAAGATCGAACCCAATAGTAGTACAGGAACTTCAGACAGTAGGAATCCATAACAAATAGGATTACAATCAGACCTAGTAATTTGTTAACTTTGCTGATAATATAATCAACGTGTGAGTGGAAGGAGACTAGTGATGGGAACTCCAGAGTGGATTCACGAATCCACTCCGAATCCACATGTTGAAAACCGACTCCGAATCCGATAAAATTCCGGATTCGACTCCGGAGCTCCGGAGTACTCCGATCGAATCCGGAGCACTTCGGAGCACTGGAGTACTCCGATTGAATCCGGAGCACTCCGGAGGACTGGAGTACTCCGATTGAATCCGGAGCAATCCGGAGCACTCCGGAGCACTGGAGTACTCCGATTGAATCCGGAAACGGGTAAACGCTTGTTTTAAAAAGGAAAATGTTCTTCACATCTCCCCCCCACCCCTCCCCTCCGGTCACGACCCGGTCGGAGTCGATCCGGAGTTGATCCGGTCTTCGGATCGATCCGACTCCGGTGTTTGATTCATTTTGCCCAACACTAAAGGAGAGTGTCCCGTCCAGCCATACACCTTGAATCTTTACAGAAGATATGCGACAAACAAATGGATTACAGAGAGGGTAGCTGAACGAAATCCCGAAGGATCTGAGGAATACGTTGCTATATTTCGTTCGCCGAGATTCAATCGCTGCGGGCACTCAATAGTCACTCACGTTTCTTTGAGCTGTACTCATTGTAACGGTGATTTTGAATCGTAGCATCTCAAGAAATAAATGAGCACTTTGGTGGCAACGTTCGTTCCCGTTTGTATGAGAAGAAATCCCTCACATTTTGGGTTGCGGATTCGCGTCGAATCGAGGTTTTAAAGTTTAAATAACCCATTTTGAAGTGAGCGTCGATAGAATTTCGGCGGTCGAAATTCGTGCTGAGGGCGTATGTAGCTTCTGGTATGTAGATCAGAAACGTGTGTTAAGGATCCAGGCGTATTACTTTACAAGAAGTATTTTAGGAAAAAAAATGCGCCTGAACGAAAACTACCAGACTGGTAATTCTGGAATGATTAGTGTGATTCGTGAAAGCCGAGTACATGGAGTCGCTGAAATGCGCACATGTTTTCCGTTGCTTGAGTAAGCAAAAATTGTGCGTTGCGCTACTAACCACTCAGGAGCTATAGTTTAGGGCAGCATTGAATTCAGGCTCACTGTGTGCTTCAAACTGCTTGTCATCATGTCATCACCAGAGGTAACCAATTACTTTGCCTCATCTTTAGAACTACCCCAAAGAATTCCATGATCCAGTGTGCATCAAGACCGTCTACTGCAGTATCGTTCGCTCGGTCCTGGAATACTCTTGTGTTCTCTGGAACCCTACTACTGCTACCTGTTCTGCACGAATTGAGTCGATTCCGCGAAAGCTTACCCGCAATGCCTTACGCTTGCTTCCCTGGCAAGAACGCCGGAATCTTCCGTCGTATCCTGCTCGGTGTCGTCTCCTGGTTCTTGAACCCCTTCCCGTTCGAAGGCGTAATGCTGAGTGCATTTTCATTGCAGGTCTGCTGAACGGAAGTATTGACTCGAGGTCTCTTTTGTCAAGCATCGATCTTAATGCACCATCTCGAGCACTCAGGACCAGGGATACGCTTCGTGTTATTCAGCCCCGTTCCAGCGCTGGTCGGTCAGACCCTATGCTTCGCATGTCAGCGGCCTTTAACTCCGTCTCGGATGCATTTGATTTTGGCCTACCTTCCGGCAGTCTTAGAGACAGGCTCCGTCTTCTCTCATGGTCGCAGTTATTTACGGAGCAGCGAGTGTAGTCGTAGTCGTAGATAACAATCTTTGCTACTCAATTAGGCCTCGGCGGCCCGTTGATATATCAATAAATAAATAAATAAATTCTGGAATCTTTATGTCGTGTCATTCGATCAAGTGTTCTTTGTTTCTATATGCACTTTTTTACGCTACGTACACGTTGTGCCTACAAGAAAGTTTCACACTCGTGCAATGGAGCAGGGCAACTCTGTCCATTTTAAGCATGTGAGTTTGACGAATGAATTCTAATCCTTTATGATTATTTTGTTAAGTTACTTATACTATCAAAGGAGCTAGTTATTGCGTTGCTACGTTGTGTCTCTACACTTAGTACGAGCTGTTATCGATAAATTTAAAATCGAATCATTCACAAACAAAAAGATAGTACAACATAACATTTTATTTATTGTTTAAGCACCTAAAGCTAGTGTAAAAGAGGAGATGTGAAAAGATGCAGATGCACAATTATCATATTAACATTCCTGAGCAGGAAACATCACTTTACGTTGAAGGATTACTAACAGAATGTCGGTGCTACTTATAGCAGCCCGGAGCTTGAAATCTCGATCACAAAAACACACCGCTCTGCAATCGTACTTTGGTTTACAGCCTTACATAATTTACCGTGTATAAATAAGCGATTTGCCGTGCACACAAGCTGTGCACAAATTAAATAACACCTAAAGCCAGCGCCACCATCGCACACGACGGTGAAACGGGTCCTGTAGCTCTGCTAGCGATCAAACGGGCGACTAATATCGCCCACACGTACGTATATCTGCACCAAATCTGCGTATGAACTAGGTGGTACGGGCAAACAAATTACTGTTACGGTTTTTGGCTCCTTCCCTGCGCATCCTCGACCCACCCCTTACCGATAGATCTGGTCGGGGTTTTTCTCGAGCGCATCCTTAAACTTGATCGTGCCCCGGTTGCGGCTGTACTTCGGGTCGAACTTTTTCTTCACCCGCAGCTCGTTTTTGCTCGAGCCGGCACCGACACTGTCGCCGAGTTTCTCAACTGCACGGCGCTGGCTGGTCGCGGACGGGCCAGTTTCTGACCGGTTGTGGTGGTGTTGGTGGTGGTGATGGTTCGTTCGTTTCTTGGTCGTACCTTTCGTCCCTTGCGAGCCGCCAGTCGGTTTGTGAGTGGTGGTCGAAGTAACCGTGGCATCACTCTGTCCCACATATGGTTTGGGAGTTTTGGTGTAGCTCTTCTTTACGCCAGCACTGTAAAAGTTGGACAGCCCATTGGTGCTGCTGACGCTGGACGACGGTTCGGACAGTGCGGTAAAGGTGGTAACGGGAGGTGCCGATTGAGTGCTCACCTCTTCCTGCCCGGCGGGTGCTACCTGTGTCCAAGGGCTAACGGCGAACGGTGGAGCGACGGTACGATTGTTGTACTGGATCTCCACATTGCTGTAAGACTGAGCAACGGCTGCCGGTGCTTTACCATTGCTACCGTAGAACATAGTCGCATCGTACGTAGGACCGAACCGTTGCGACTGAGCACCAACCGCTACCGGTGACTGTTTCGGTGTGGTTGGATACGTCACGGACGACGATGACGGCCGGTTGGACACTGTGCTTGAGGTAGACGTGACACAGTTCCAACATTTAACACGGTCCTTCGTTCGTTTTTCCTTCCCAGGTGAGGCGGTCTTGGAACGATGCTTGTGGTTCGGAGCAATCGTAGACTTGGGACTGACGGAGGTGCTCGTCAAACCGTACCGTACTCCCGAACTTACACCGGTCACTGTTGGTTTCGGTTTTGCGCCCCGTACTGTCGTCTCTTGAGGACGCTTTTCGGTCGGCACAGCCGTCAACGAGGTAACAATCTTCGACTCGGACAGTTCCGGTACCGTACCACGGACAACGCCGCTCGTGAGCGGTGTTTTCTTGATGGAAGCAATCGGCCGCCAATCGTCATCGCCTGCATCCGGGAAGAGTGTGTGTATGGTGGCTTCTACCTTGAGCTCTTCCCGTCGCTCCAAATCCCGGATGACGGCGTTCTCAAAGTGTTTGTACCCCGAGATGCCCAGATCGGACATCAACGAATCGTACTTCCCGGGTGGTGATGCAGTCGATGAATGTCGGCCCCGTTTCGGACCTTGGACAGCTTTCTTGCCATAGGTGACTGGAGACGTTTTGTAGTGACTGCCTGCTTGCTTGGTGAAAGGTTGTCCGTAACGTAGCTCGTTGGCGTTAGAATAGTAACCGGCGGCATTGTGGATGCCCGCTACCGGACGGTGACTACCGAGCAGATTGATTGGTCCATGTCCGGGCATCGAGACGGCCTGCTGGATGGCTCCGGTAACACCGTTCACTGCATGTGCGAGTTTTGATGCACCGATACCCGTCTTCAGGTTGTTAATGAAGTGCTGCAGATTGTTCTCCAGATTGGTCACCGTCGGGACATAGTAGGACCGTTTCTTTGGTCCACCGTTCGCAGGTTTGGAGAAGGGTGCAGGCTTTGCACCGAGCTCGTGGATTGTGTTGGATGTTCCATCGGTGGACGTTCGCGATTGCCAGCGTCCTACTGCAGTAGTACCGCGTGATGTTCTATGTTTTTTGGATCTGGCGAAAGATGAGGAACACAGTCACAGTTTAGTAGAATTAACTGACAGCACCGTGAGATGTTAGTCTTACCTCACACGACTCCCACTAGCTAGGACTCCTGTCAGCAGAAGAACCAACAGCAACAACACATGAATGCTGCACTGTAAACACACAGAGGAAGAGTATCTGATTAGTCGTCTACACACGTTCGGAAAAAGGAAACACGAGATCACTTACAGTTCTCCGGGAGCTGCTCTGCCACCGGATAGGTACCATCATTTTGTCTTATTCTAACACTTCTTGTCAAATCACCACCAATTTCCAACTAAACACGTTCACGGTACGGCCACTAATGCTGAAAGCGAAAAACTGCAAGTTCCGAGTCCCTTGATCGCGCGTGCTCACTGGACTAGACGCGATTGCTTCGGAAGCATCGAATGGCTAGTGTTTTTATAACTTAGCTAATTGTCGGCTAGTTGCGATCCTCACCAACCGAACAGCGATCCCCTTATCCCCACTCCGTGTGGCATGAAGCTTTTCCCTAACCTCACTTCCCACCAGCGGTCGGTTAATGGCCGGCGTGTGTGACGATTGCCGTTACACTATTTAGGAAGAATTCACACCTGCTGCACGCCCTAAGTATCGGCTGGGCCGGATACAAAAAACACAAAACGGAAGGAAACAACACGAATGAAAGGAAATTGCGGTTCGCGTATGGGGAGCCGCGCTCATGTTGCTTTCTTTCCAACAGTTCTGCTGCTAAGCTACACACAGACGTAAAGCGTTGGCGTGTGTGAAGCGTCGGCTAAAGAGGTTTAAGTAAGGGAAAGATTGGTGATTATTTGGCCAACGGTAAGTGTAATGAGACAAGTGCTTAAGATGCAGGGGTTTCGTGATGAATCTGAGGTATTGTAGTCATTTCTGGACATGAAATGGAACATTTTTAATATAGAACTTGATTTTATAGGTCCTTAGAGATTTCCTACAAAAAGAAGAGGTCTTTTAAAAGATGTCTGAAATGTTGAAATGACTCTAAAAATTCTATTTCTAATTGAACATAATCGAGAAAACAGACTTAAATTTAAACAGAGTCTAGAAATGTCTAGGGGGCGGCCCGGTGGTGTATTCGATAGCGGCGCCGGTCTTCACACGACAGGACCGAGGTTCGAATCCCGTCGGACCGCCTCCCCGTACGCAGGGCTGGCTATCCAGCTACGGGTACAACTTAGTCACAGAAATCTAGCAATAGCTGGCAGGCCAAGACCTCACGAGGTTGTAGTGCCAAGGAAGAAGAAGAAGAGAAATGTCTAGAGAAGAGTATAATTTCTGGAAAAGGAGCTTCCAATCAATTTTTCTACTATAAATATTTTATTTAAATAATTATCATATCTAAAATAGGTTACTAATGTTTATAAATTCATTGAATTGACAGGTCCTTAACACTACTGCATCAATCGTCAACAATAGGAGCTGATCGATACGCACGATAAGTGCAAAGACAAGAAAGTCTCGAACTCCTTTCGCTTTTTTCTTTGTCTGTTGCTCGCACCTACCCGCGAACACCGACGTTAATTTTCTCGGAAACTCTCGTTTTCATTTCGTGTTTAAGTTGAGCATTTATTGTACCTTGCTGTTGGTTTTTTTTGCATCGCATGTTACCTCAATGTCGTGCGGAAAACTAGCAAAGCAGTGCATTAGTGAGAGCGAAAGGTAACGCACAGAGGGTTGCACAGCAATCCTAAGAAAGGTGCATCCAATCGGTCATCGCAACGTGTGTGAGTGTGTTATGCCGGTTATGCTAACGAAAGGCAAAGATAAGTAGACGGGAAGTGCATTGGTGCCGAAAGGCGACCGTATGCACTTCACGCTTCGCAGGAGCATAGCGTAAGGAAGCGTCTGCCGAATGTCTGCCGTACAACCTCTGCCGTACAACAATGATTTGTGACAATCGTGTGTGAGCGATCGATTTGATCGAGCAAACCATAATCGGGCCCAATGTGCTGGTGGAGAAGGAATCGGGTACGGCCAAACGAAAACAAAATAACATAATCGTTTAGCAACGATTTACAACCGCACACGCAAAACGGGCGGGCGCAAACGATCGGCCGCGATTGATCGTGAAAAGGTGAATGTGCCCGGCGATCGGCGGTTGGTGGTGGAGGTTTCTGGAACCTGTAATGTGCGTATGTGAGGCACGCACAACGGATTTTGATTAGTAATTTCCGGTGCGCCGTCCGGAAATATGTACGGTGGCTTGTGTTTCGAGTGTTTTGACACTTGCAGTACAGTGACTTATGGCCGTGAACAACGTCCTCGACAAAGCGCGGTTAGTACTACTGCTGTCACGATAATAGGACGTAGCCGAATATGTTGAACTTATTGTATCAGTTTATTTGTTTTATTGGCATACTGTTATAAGAAATTTCAGAACAACAAAAACAAACGGTTGAATGATCGTCTTCTTTGGACCAAGATCAATACTTTTAAAGTTTCGTGTTGACGCAGTTTTACATCAGACAACGGAGTAAGCACAACGAGAAAGCACGAAGCTTTGGAGGCAAGGTAGTCTACCGCAGGATAGAACTGTAGTTTGAGTAAGGACAAGGAGGCCTAATTTTTGAGCCCTATATCCTAGACGTCTAATTCCAGTTTAAGGACCAGGACTCTCAGATTTCAGATGCTTTCTTTTGGATCGTAGAATAGGAACCACGCTCTTCGATCATTATTATTATTATTGATTATTCAAAATTCGTTTGCGTTGTGGCTGCACACAAGTCAGTTATTGACTAATCAGTCTATCTTAACTGCTAAGCTCACAATTGAACCGAACTAAATGGAAAACGATAATGGAAGGAAGTAAATGTCACGTTAAAGTTAAAGTCGTTAAAGACGTGCGGTTGAAACTACCCATCTTCTTCTTCTCTGGCACTACAACCTCTGTAGGTCTTGGCCTGCTAGCAATTGCTAGTGACTTAGTTATACCCGTAGCTGGATTGTCAGTCCTGCGTACGGGGAGGCGGTCCGCCGGGATTCGAACCCCGGTCCTGCCGTGTGAAGACCGGCGCCACTATCGTATATACCACCGGGCCACCCCTGAAACTACCCATAGCACGAAGTAAATGATTTTTGTGACCAGCTTCGGAGGGCCAAATGGGGACAATTAAGAGGGCATAACAGAGTTCATGTATGCTGAAAGTTTATGGGTGACAAAGTTGGAGATCTCTGCAGTCGCTTGATACGTTCAAAGGTGAACCCTAGAAGAGGGTTTCCAGACCGCTGAGCAGTACTCCACCAATGACCTGACCAATGAGTAAAACAGAACCTTCAGAGATTCGGAGAAAACATGAGATACGTGTTGTTCTCCACGTCCTACATAGCAAAGCATCGATATGGTGTACAAAAGTAAGGCCCGTGTCAAACCCAATATCTAAGTCCTGGATGACGGAACCACGATTAACGCCATTGAGAACATAAAAGTACATAACAGGAGAGTAGACTGACTAAAGGAAATGGTATTACACTTATAACGATAGAGGGTAAGGTAATTACGATTTTAGCAGGGTGAAAAGCGATCAAGAATATCCTGGAGGATAGAGCAATCGGTTAATGAGGGTATAATAGAATAATATTTTTAAAACGTCGGCATAACAAAGGAACAAACCACAATCAACGGAGGACTGAGGATGCTGTCTTGCTATCCTCCAGATCAGGACGAAACAGGAGTAGAAAGGTTCGATTTCACTTAGTTCGAATAGGAGCGTTCAGATAAAAAACAACGCAACAACGAGACGATGTGGTTATTGACTCCGAGCTGCAACAATTTATCAAGGAGTAGCGAATGGGAAACTCGATCAAAACCCGGTCTAAAGTCAGTGTAGAGAGAGTCGACTTGTGGTACTGATTCAAGCTGAGAGGAAATAAAGGACGAGTAACACATTAACTTGGACGTAGTGGAACTCGTAACCAACTCGAACATGGAAGAAACTAATCCAGAGCTAGATAGAGGTTCTTAGAGAAAGGTTCAGGGAAGTATTTGAGAATAAAGAATAAAAATTCTACACCATCGATTTCTTCTTTCGGCAGAAATCTCCAAGAATTCTGCTTTCGTCTACTGCATCCCTTATTTGGAGAGCTTGGGAATCCTGCTAACGAATCCTGATCCTTAATATTAGATTTCGGGATTTCTGCTATCGGATACTGGCTCGCTGATTCGATATCGTGGATTACGATTTCGGATGTCCACTTTCTGCTTCTGGATATAGGACTCTCTGAAATAAGATCTCGGGTTCCCTGCACATGAATTCCGGATTAAAGCTCTACGATTCCGAATGTCTGTTGCATCATCTACTCGTATCTAATTTTTGAATACAAAACTCGTTGCCAAATTATTGTTATTTCACTCATATACACAGCAGAACATTAAGACATAAACAAGGCATTTAAAATAGTATTATGAAAATCAATTATATAAAGAGTAAACACTTAATGCATTATATTTTACAAAACGTATTCTTTGCATACATGCTCGTAACAATAAACTGTATAAGAAGATAACACTTAAAATTGGATACGAATAGCAAACTACACACCTAGAAACAAGAGTAAATGGAGAAAACAACATTTGTCCTGATGTACCAGTTCCGTTTGCGGGACGGGCTGGACGGCTGCCTCTTACTGGAGTCGATCGATTGGTCGTTGGCCGTGCGTTCAATCGTTGTGTTTGACACTAATCTCATTTGCGGGTTTGCCATTCGAAGCTAATAGTGTGACATTAGAGGGAACATTAGTTTGGCAGAGATGTATTATTGTGTATGAATTCACGGAATTTCACTTAAAATGCTGCTGAGCGGGAAAACTTCATCCCCAACGCTACTGATCCGATAGGTATAGGTGTTTTTCAAGAGTCATCCTCTGGTAATGGAAAGTAGAAATTAGTTGACATGTCTCATACATGAAGAGTACAGCTTTGTTACCTTAAAATCTGCATCTTTGCCAAATACTCCATTGGAGACATCTGCTGCTCCATCGGATGAGCGTGTTTGTCCATACTGTAGCCCAATACTTTGTAATCCGTTTTTTGGAACGTTCGATGATGGATCGGTTTCACACGTGTCTTGGTCATGTGAACGTTTTTGTAGTTAATTGGGACGTGAAAAACCAACCGATCGCCGGCAATTGCTGAATCAATGCTCACCAACACGCTGCACAGAACGATCAGCCAGAGTAGCGCAATGGGCTGTACACAATGAAGACGAAATGAGTGATGTTTATGTGAATATTGGAACACTTTTACTAAACCACCTACCAAAAACTGTTTCATCTTCGGGCACTTGCAGGATGGGTGTTGAAAGCAGCCTTAAAATTGCTGACGCTTTATCTCGCAAACGAAACTTGTGACACAGGTGTCCAGAGCTTGACGGCTTATCGAATGGTTTTGACTACAACGTTGGCTTGACTAGCTGCATTTATACTCGTGCAGGGATGCAAACATTGAAATCGCTGCAACAAAACAGTTTCAACTAGGGAAGAAATTTAAGACACTTGTCTGGAGATAAATTTTCACGAGAGCGGCAGGAATTGAATTTCGGACAATGGCAAACTTTCATTGCTGCATACTTTAATAGTAACGCTTCCCTAGTCGTTGGAAGCGTTCGTGACCTTCCCGGGGTGAAACAGAAACGATCGAAGAAGGCACAGAAAACTCACCAGTCCGTGACAACCGGCCACAGTCATTGACATTCGTCAGCTCGTGCCTTTTATGCTTCACCGTGACACTGCACGATCGTACGCATAACTTGTCGGTGCATTTTGATACACTCGGATGGACACCGCGAGTAATGAGGGAGGCAGTTGAAATTGCATAAGAGCCTGAACGTGACAATCAGCTGATGGTAAATCGTATGCACCGAACCGTGCTGCTGCAGCTGATCAGCTGTAGCTAATGGTACAAATGTTTTAATTGCAGCAACATATGATTTCTGTTGAGTGTATTTCATTTAATTAAATACCCGGGTAAGAACCAGGAGGACCACACATTGCCTGCAAGCATATTAGTTAATTTATTAATGTATTTATTCGTGTTTTGTGTACTCATAATTTGGATTAAACATAATTAAACTATTTGCCCTTTTATTGACTCACAATAGTTATTCGTTTTGTTTAGATGGCTTCTTACAAAGCTAGTATAATGAGCGATGTTTACATACGTTAGGTTATTGTAAATTAAATGGTTTGATAACAGTCTGTAAGTACACTGTTCAGTCTTATTAATAACTAGATTAATAAATACAAATTACCTTCCATTATGTTTAGGTATATTTTTTTCGTTTTGTTATCTTTTTTTCATGTTGTCAATGAACAAAATAAAATAAAATGAATTGAATATATTTTTTTAAGCAATTTACAAAGCATTGCGTACAATAGTTGTTTACTAATATATTCTAACATTTACCATTAAATTTTTTAAATTTAAATATATTTTTTTCTTAATTTGTAAATTGCCAACAAATGGGAAAAATAAAGTCTGTTTTAAAAATTAAAAAGCAATGAAAAGAGTGTAAATATCGAACCCATTAACATTTGGTCAACAAATACTAAAAAATAATTCTTAATTAATACTAATAAATTTCTTCTACTAGTACTACTACTACTACTACTTTATATAATTTTATAATATTACTGATATGACAGTTTTTTAAAATTAACTATTTAAATTATTCATAATACCCTTTAGCATCAAATATTTATTGGTTTAGGATTAATTTGTACCTAATTTAAATTA
Organism: Anopheles maculatus; assembly: GCA_002091835.1. Classification (NCBI taxonomy): domain Eukaryota; kingdom Metazoa; phylum Arthropoda; class Insecta; order Diptera; family Culicidae; genus Anopheles; species Anopheles maculatus. Next base: position 297,737 of record KZ061565.1, on the reverse strand, counting down.
AACTAATCTTTTTTCATTCTCTGGCAGATGGAGGTTATATTTAGCAAACAATTGACAGCTAATATTAAAAACAAGTTATTACAAAGAAGTGAGCAAAAAAAATCCAACATTTTCTGTTCGGTAGATTCTCTTCATGAAAATCAATTTGTTTGTTAACAAAATTTGCTCTATAAGCAAAAATTTATAACATATACAATATTTAAATGAAATTGTTTTAATTTAAATAGAAGTATTCGCAGGATTTTAGCATATATCAATATTTTATTTAAATATCACTTCTCACATCAATAACAAACAATAACAGCTTAACAAATTAAAAAGTTTAACAACGATTTTGTCCACTAGCAACTGATAACTTCCTACAAAATAACTAAAGATTACCATAAGCCTTCTTCTTTTTGGACTTTTTCGGTAGCAGGTTCGACTTTTCACCATCGCTCGACTTGACGCCAAACGACTTATCCCAGTTGTATCCCATATTGGATAGATACTTGGTTTGCGCAAAGTTAGGCAACTGCATCGCTTCCTGTAGCATCAGCTGATCGGATAGCTTCCGCTGCTGGCGATAGTAGTCTCGCAGATAGTCGGAAGCATCAGAAGTAGCAGTGGCATCACGCAAATCGGCTCCACCTCCAACAGAGGATGCATCCAAATTGCGATAGCGCATCATTAGTTCTTGTGCTAGCTGTGTCGACAGTTTGTCCTGTACCATTGACGATAGGGTTGCGGCTGCAGCGGCAGCCATTGCTGAGGAAGAGGCTGACGAAAGTGCCGACGAAGGAGAAGAAACGAGGCCAGAGGGTAAGGCACCGGATGGCATCCACATGCCGTGATCCATCGGGATGGGTTGCTGGTCGACGAACGACGGCGGCATCTCTTGGACGACTTTTTTCGGATGGTACACGTGCATGTACTTCGTCTTTACGTGGACGTGTCGGTTGATAATTTCGGGCACGTGAAGTTTAATGTGAACGCTGCCGATAAAAATGGGGTAATGATTAGAACAGCGAACAAAGTGAAGAAGGCCAGCCTATCGTCTGGCGGTGGGTGACTCACTGTTCTGTATCATCATCACCATAGCACCGATCACGAAGAAGTGTGGTAAACACGCCGAGACTTAGGACCACTTGCTGCAGATTCATGGTTGGAAGATTATTGTAGACCTTGCTTGATGTGACTCTTAAAACACGATCTCTGTCTCTAAGGTAAAAGCTCACAAACGACACTGATGCTGTCGGTGACACAGGATGTGGTTTAAATACAAGCATTACAAGATCTTACACAGACTCGCCGAAATGGATCATTTCTATGCATTTTGTTGAGTTGCAATCGATAGCCATTGGAATGGGAAGGGTACGTTGTCTTTCTGTGCGCAAAAAAAACAAGCCTTCCCGCATATCCGATATCAGAAACGGTAGAAAAGGTGACCTTCCTTGCAATGTCTAGCTCACCTCCGTTGTAGGAACATGACATGAGTGAGCAGCAAAACAGAAACAATCGTTTGATATTCATTTACGTTCGCTTCGTTGCATTGTCTTGCGAATGTTTCCGCTTTCGCTCGATGTAACACATTCGTTTGAGTCCTGCACTGGCCAGACATGACATTCCGATTGCATAATATGGCTCACACAATTCTTACTGAAGCGATCGGACCCAAAAACATAAATAATTGAGGGTGAATCAAACATATAAGACTTTAAGATTTGTATTACTTATGGCGTGATAACATGGCAGAGTTTGATTAAACGTTACAGAAGAAAGAAATACCGTTATAAAGAGTTTCTTTGATGTGCACTGGTTATTATTATGAAATAGTGATCGCTTTTGTCTGGTTTCATATGGTTCTTAAATATTTCTTAAGAAATATCATAACGTTTGTGTTGATGTATTTCTTATTACATTCTTTATCAAACAAATATCTTTATGCGTTTTTCCTTTAAATTGAATTACTAGCATCCATAGAAAGCTCAGTCAAATTTCTCTCCTTTTTCCCGACTGCACGATGATACAAGAAGCGGACATATAGAGGAAAAAAAATATTAATTTTTTTTAATTTATTTACGTTATTCATCGGACATTCATCGGACGCTTACGAAACGCTAACTTGGAAACATTAAAATCGAATAGTTCAGACACATCATTACACGCCACACATAATATTAACATAATAACTTTGACCGAAGTTTGTTCAATAACGCTGAACATGTAGTAGTTGTCCTGGTCTAAGGGTTCTTGCCGGTGCTGAAAATGTTAACCTAAGACATTAGGAGCGTCGATCGAGTTGTCAAGAAGGACGGCTACAAAAAGACATTGTAGCAGTATTCTTCGACGAACAGATAATGGTTGGATGCCTAACAATAGACACCTAGCTTCATACGATGGACGAGTGTCTCCGTCCCGGCAAGGGAGTAGCCTTATCGCAAATCGCGTGAGTTTACGTTGGATTGTTTCTATACGCGCCGACCATATGTCAGCGGAAGGGCTCCAGACTATGCTAGCGTATTGAAGGACAGATATCACCAGGGAACAATAGAGAGCTTTTATTGTCAAAGGGTCATGGAATTCATTTGCAATTCGTCGTATTTCGTCGTAGTCACCGACTCGATTTGAGACCTAAAGCTAAGACGGCTATCTAGTAGGATTTCTAGGTCTCGAATGCAACTCGTGCGTTCCAGTGTGTGGTTGTCAATTTTGTAGTTAAAAATGTCTGGTTCTAGCGAACGAAATTACGCGACATTTATCAACACACAGGGACAGAACATTTCGAAGACACCACGAACTAAAGATATCCAACGCTTATGGCAGTCGTCGGCAGTCATATGCATCTTTCACTGCTGCGTATAGTTATCACGTCATCATCTAACAGCAAAACATCATATTTAGAGAAAAGAATTGTCACATCATTCACATACAGCGAAAATAGAAGCGGTCCCAGATTGCTCCCCTGTGGGACACCGGAAATGCACGAAATACTGCGAGACAAATTATTCTTCAGCTTTACACGGTATGAGCGTTGGGTTAGGTAGGAGCGTATCAAGCTTCGCGAGGAGTATGCTGTGAGTAACCGAGTCGAAAGCAGCCTTCAAATCTGTATAGATTGTGTCCTTTTACAAAACTTCTATTTTATTAGAACCAATGCTTGAAGAATGAAAAAGCTAGGAATTAAAATGTTTCTAATGTTTTCAATTGATAGTTCATTTTTCATTTGTAAAGTGTTAGTTCTAATGCTCGACCATTGAGTAAAGATAGTCATTATTATTTTGTTCTTTATTTAACCTCTTCATTTATACGATCTCATATTTATGATTTTGACGAGATATTCGCTTTGCTATAATTATTGCAAGTTAATCTCAAGTGTCTACTAAAATCATTCTTTCGCTAGAGTTCGATAACAATAGTTAAAAAAAAACTAGGTACATAATAAAATTGTTTAATAAAAAAAATACTACAATTTAAAAATATATATAATCCTTAAATTAAAATAAATATTTTAATTATACATTTACGATTTGATAATTTGATAATAATTTGATCTACACTATCCCACTGTGCGCTTGTCATATTCCAGCCAGCAAACTATTTCACATATAATTCTTTTGACTCGCGTAATATTTTTCGTGACGTCTTTTCTTTTCTAACCGACTGCGGTTAGCTGTAAATTGTAATTTTAAAAAAACACCACACTTTCATATATTTCCGTAACGGTACAACTTATAAGACGATTAAGCTAACTGTCTTTACAAGCGATTTCAACAGTTCACATAATCATACTTTATACACTGCTAAGGGCTCATCATAAGCTGTTCGACTCAGAAAAAGCTTACCGCTTACGATTGCACTACCATTCAAATTATGCTGTAAAACTGTAACTGGGGCGGATTATTACAATATCGAAACAGTTTTACAACATTACATAACGATGTGGGCAATTTAGGGCTCACTTCAGCATCGGTGGGTAAGTCTACATCATCTGGTTTTCTTATTTACATTTCAAAAGAACTAGCTACGCTTGCTTCTGCTCCTTCCAAATAAAAACGGTTCGATCCGCTTTTCCCTTGACAATAGGAAATAGATTTAGAATGATTTAGTATCGCCAGGAAGCACGGGGATCTTGTGTGCCCCGAACCGCTGGTACCACTTTTATACGCTTCACGCGTGTTCCATTTTTTTTTATCGTTACCACCATAACACTTAAATTCTACGATTATGGTACATTTACAATGGAGGTTATGTTTATTGCACCCTTAAACTGTGTTGTGCGTCACACAACCGGGACCCAGTGGACCGAAAGACTGCGGCAGCATTACGACACCATTTAAGCTGACGATAGATTCGGGGCCGAGTGTTAAGAACGGAAGGTAAGAGAGTGGGAAAAACGATGGGACTACAACGGTTCACCGATCGGCTCAACTGTAACTTTTACTGAGCAGTTTAAAATTATAAATTGGGCTTACATTATGGGCTTTTGGGTCCTTCGACAGGTTGTTCTCTAGGAGGGGATAAAGAAACGGCAGCCTCAGTCGGCAACAATCGGCTTGACTTAACAAGACGAGAGTTTTCGATTGTCTTTATTGGAACTCCACGAGCCAAACGTTCGGTGCGATACAGGCATAATTCGAAAGAGAAAGCGTTGGCCGTGCTACGATGCTCGGAATGCATCTCCGGTGCAGTTACAAACACTCCGGAGAAGCGGTAAAAGACCTTGAAAAACAAGCGACCCAACATCTTCTTACTCCTTCCTTTATCTTACAATATATTAGTCAATGTGTCAGCAATTAATGTAAACCATCATGATTGAATACACAAAACTCGGCCAGAACGAACTATGCTTTGCCGTTGTTGCATCCGGGAATGCATTTATTGAGGCCCTGTTTTTTTCCTCGTCGTCGTTGTTGTTGGGTTCGATTATCCTTCGCTTTAGTTTTGAATGAACCCCCCGCCGTTTAGCCGGTCAACGACCCTCCCGTGCTTTGGATCGGGTCGGCCGGTTCGGCCGGTGATTGAGGGCAAGTTCGATCGAAAGTAATAACAAGCTTGACCGGTTACGCTGTCAGTGGAAATGTCTAACAGATCATTTTAGTGCGGCGTATTCTAATCCCTTCAATCCTTTGGGGCGGTCCCTTCCTGGGAAATCGGGTGTCAAAGAGAAATAGCGAGAAAACCTTAAAGACAGAGAGAGAAAAGGGTTTCGGGTTCACCCATCCATGGCAAGGTGAACAAGAAGCTCCAGAAGGAAACTGTTCCCATATCGGCGTTCTCGAACGCAAGCGGAGAAATGTTACAGACCCACATTTAAAAGTTCGGACAGATAATATCTTAATCTCTTTCCTCGCGCAACCTTTACTCCTACCAACGTTTTTTTTGTGTTCATTCCGGGATGTCTTTGCACCCACCTCCCGAACGCGGAATCTCACTCGGTTACATTTTTGTTCCTTCCTTATATGGATTCCAGCACCGCACAGTTCAAACCTCACTCTTTTCGGGATAACATTCCTCTATCGAGAACTCAGAAAGCCGGCACCACCTACTGTCTGTGACATCCAAGTGCAGTTTAGCGGAACGGATGTCGACGGCTGTTTTGAGCTAAGCTTGACTGATTAGTTTTTCACTTTCCGAACGGTGTTCGAGTGTTCTTTCGTCGAAAGCTGCTGACCAACGCGTTCTCATCTTTCACTTTCTAAACCTTACCGGGCCTTGGCACTCGATGTGTTTGGTTCTGGTTTTGATAGGAACGTATGCCTCCAAATGTAAACACTTGTCACGCGTCTGTCATTAAACTCTCGCAGTGAGAGATGCTGATTGGCTGCCACTCTTGACACGTGAGTGTAGTTGTTTCGTTCACTTCCGACTGCTATAAGTACACAGGGAGACTGAGAGCATAGGCGTGTGTGTGTGTGTGTTTGAGGTGAGATTCTTGGTTCTCGGTACGCTTCAAGGACACTATAAGCCAATCTTTAACAAATTAGGTGTTGACAGGTGGAGTATGACAGCGAAACCGTGAGCTCTCGGTACTAATCCTGCCACTTCAAATTGCCATTTAACTTCAAATTGGTATTTTAGTAGAAGTAGATGACAATTCACCAATTTCTTTTTAATGACTTCAGAGTTCTATTGCGAAAGAACATGCCATGGTGTTATCCACAATCACTAAAGGTGTATCATAAGATCTACCTGTTTATCAAATAACCGATTAGCCAGGGCATTAAGGCTGGTCTGGAGAGGTTTTATAAGAAGAATAGCATCCTTCTATACAGTAATTAAACTGTTGCTAAATAATTTGGTAAAATTTGGCCGCCAAACAGTGATTTTACTTGTACTCAAAATGCTGTCCCCTCAGGGTCTGTTAATCAATATTTTCCAGCACAATTCTTGTTATATTAAATGAGCGTGTACTTAGAAAGAGTCCTCAATACATTGATTTATAAATATTGCTTTAAATTCTACATGAAAAGACTAAGGAACTTCTAGAGTCTAGGTTCTAAATTATTTCTAGAACCTAAGGTTTCCCAAGGGGCGGCCCGGTGGTGTATTCGATAGCGGCGCCGGTCTTCACACGGCAGGACCGGGGTTCGAATCCCGGCGGACCGCCTCCCCGTACGCAGGACTGACTATTCAGCTACGGGTATAAATAAGTCACAGAAAGCTAGCAATAGCTGGCAGGCCAAGACCTCACGAGGTTGTAGTGCCAAGGAAGAAGAAGAAGAAGAAGGTTTCCCACAAGGAATTCTAGCATTCTTTCGCTTTCTTTTAAATGAAATGCGCTTTCTTCGCGTGTCTTAGGTGCTCTGAAAAGAGCCTAGCATTGTCTACGTGAAACTACGTGAAAGATCTTTACTTCAATGACTTTATAACATATTCTGGCAATTATTATACATGTTCTTTGGATCACAGTAAACCTATATTGATTCGTTCGAGGCATCAAACTTAGTTGTTAAGTTCTATATTTGCTTTTAAACTCAACTCTACCGCTAATCGATTATAGCGCCGTATAAGTGTACCAACAAATTTCATGGGAAAGTGCCTAGAGTGGTAGCATTTAGATATTTGATCGATTCAAATCAGCCCCATCACTATCGATATATCGATCGTGGCCCCCTCGCCCTATCCATTATCCACAGATTAAGGGGAAGCATCAAGAGGCTCTTGCAGCTAATTACTAGCTGACCACCCAATTCTTGACCGACCGACTAACTAGAATGTTTGTATTTGTTTTCCCAATGCTTCATAACCAGAGATTTTCACTTTCTCCTCCCCAGCTCCAGCTCAGGACGGACAACTTCATCTCGGGCTGCTATTGGCGATCGGTGGTGATCGTGCCGACGATGACTTACTTAGTTTTCAAGCATCAAATCAATTTCTCACAGTACGTTTTTTTTCGGATGGATCAATTCTGTTGATTGTTTTTCTCGGTGCGTTTGCCGTTCTTCGTGGTCGAGAGTCACAATGCTAAAACACTCACCCGACTGTCTTTCCGACGGTGTATAATTAATGGATCAAATCAAATCACTTTTCTACCGGGATTGATTCACATCTCTTTATCTCCTTTCGCCCCTCAGACTCCCCTTTCTTAATATGAACAAACACACGCGCGCGCGCGTTCTTAGTCTCCCCTGTTTTTAACTTTATAAACATCAAACCGAAGATTGGATCCGCAAAACTTCCGCCCGGAGTACGGTTAAGAATGGACCAAACACAGGGGGAAAGTGATTTCGTGCATCTTACAGGCATCTTACGGATATTTGCTCCATTTACTAAAGGCATATCGTTGCCGCCTCGAATCATATTTTGCTTCCCCAAAGAACGGTTCCCCAGAACTGTCATTAAAACAGAAAATAAACCATCGAATCATCGGCAGCAGATTGCGACCAACCTTATCGTGATGTCCCCTGCGGCGAAACGATGTGCGTGTGAGTGTGTGTGTGTGTGTGGATAAGATCGCGGTCTGCAGCAAAGCGAGCGATTAACTCTGAATCGATGATGGTTCTCCTATCCATTTTTTTGGATCATGCCACCTACATTTAAGGCAGGGTTAAGAAACCGAACCGGAGTGCCGGATTTCCTTTTGCCGGTGCGTGATGTACAAATGTTCAAAAGTTCAATCATGGGTACGTGAGATAACGATCGATGGTTCTTGTCTTCGGGAGAGACTTCGGACCACCATCGTTACGCCGATTGACAAATTAGCCTATCATAGGCGTATCAAAGCTTCTATTTTCTTTGTGTATTTGTGTGTGAGCCATGTGCTACAATGCGTCCACGGGAGAAGGAAGGTTGTGATATGTGAAAGCGGTACAAGTGTACACGCTCCAAAAACCGATCAACCCATTAAAAATGCTCGAAAAAAAAAAGACACACAAGAAATGCGTCGGATTGTTCATTCCTGAAGTTTATGTTTAAACAAGCTACTACTAGCATGGAAGATGCTCTACAATTTCCCGAACAGGTTTCCCTCGTGCTGAACACGAGAACTGGTCACTCTGTCTCTTATTCTTTCTCTCCAGAATCAATCGACTGGAGCAGGGCAGAGAACTGGTGTTCGGAATTTGGAAGTCTCGTCCGTAAGGGTACGGTAAGAAAGTGAAACACAAGGGAAGGTCAAATAGAAAGAGAGTTCGTGTCATCCCATCTTCCAGAATCTTATGTAAAAAACCGTCTTATGTGGATGTGGTGGTTTGTGATAAAAGCCCTGCCAGAGAACGTCGGGACGCACCACCCTAATTGCCGGGTAGGGTGCACGAGCATTATAAATATCTCGACAAATGGTGCATTCTTGGTCATTACGCATCTGACGGTATTCGGGAGCACAAAGTTACTAGCACCTTAGAACTGTGCCAGGTTGGCAGCTCGGTGTGATTTTCAAAAAAAGGTACAAACAGTGAAAGCCCAAGCGTTTTGTTCTGTGAAGAATTGTGTGGTGATTGTGTGGAGTTTGATATCGGTGTTTGTCATCATTGGAGCTGTACAAACAAGTGCCATTGTGTTGGGTGACGAGAAGAAAAAGTGTACAAAGTGTCAGAACAAGAAAGATGCAGCAGTTGAAGTTGTTGGTAAGAAGGCGCAGTTAGGGTTTATTGGTTCTTTGTGGGCAGTGATGGGGTAATGATAGTGACTGTTGATGAAACTTGTTGTAGCGAGTGTTTCGGAATCAATCAACGTGACGTTAATCCTTGTGTTCTTCTATTATTGAACCGTTGCAGTTTGTGCTTTTACTGTCCAGCGCATCCGTACGAGCGTTCTGGTGGTCTACCAGCCAGACTAGGTATGTATCCCCTAAACTTATTGTCATCTTTATCATTAACACACTCGTTATCATCTTTAACTCTGCAGTGATCCACCAGTGCCTAGCAAACAGGTCCAGTATGTACGGGCCTTTACCTACCAACCGGTCGCATTTCCGGCGCACTCACTGCTTGCTCCACCCTCACCGTACAAGTTCATCCAGGCTAGTCCAGCGTCCATTATACCAACGGCAAAGCAGATCGCTCCGGTACAGCCCACAAGCCAGCCCGTCCAGCAAGTGCAGCAGCAAAGCAACAGCAGTCCGTTCAGCAGTTTTTTTGGCAACGCTTTTGGAGGAATGGGTCAATCCCTTGGTGGGTCAGTACCGACGTTCCAACAGCAACAACAGCAACACCAGCAACACCAGCAGCATCTACAGCAAGTCCAACAGCAGCAGCAACAGCAGCAGCAGCAACACCAGCAGCAACATCAGCAACAGGTAGTACAGGTACCATCATCACCACCAGTGACACCTTCACCAACCGAAGTACCGACCGGAAGCCAAGGTATCGGTGGCCCATCGACCGGATTTTATGGCCAGCAGCATCCGAGCAAATATCCGTACTTCACCATGGACCAGGTGCAGTACCTTTCGAGTCTACCGTCTAACGCACCGCACACGCCCCAGGTTCAGTTTGTGCCGTGCATGTGTCCGATCGCAGTGAATGTGCAGAGTCACGGGGAGGTCGCCGACAAGCGGCTAGATGAGACGGCAACAACCGACGCGGAAGTGGTCGTACCGAGCGGTGGTGAAAGTGAAAAGTGAAGCCAAGAGTCCTCCCTAAGTTCTAGCAGTTTGTGTTGGCGGTCCTCCGGGTTTTTGGAAGTGATGTCAGATCGCGCATGAACACACAAAGTGGTGAATTGAACCAGTAATGTTCTGTTGTGCTATTTATTTTTTGAATGTTTGTTTCACGTTGAAACTGCACCGGTGTTAGAGTAGTAATTTCTTAAACTATTAGGGTCAAGATAGTACAAGCTTTTCCATAGAACCTATTTATAGTGCCGTTCCGTATTAACAAAGCCACACCTTAGACGATTGATTAATTGATAGAGAAGGAAACAAATAAATCAATTAACTTTGTAAAAGAAACAAAAATAGTTATGTTCGTATTCTATTGCCAAAGGATAATTAGAGGATCGAGATTACTGTGGGGTCTCATTATCCATGCTTCTATGTATTACCGAAACGTTCCTCCAGCTGCCAGCGTAATCAAGTGTTACCCAGAAAATCAATCATCCGATCATCGACAGGTCGGAAAGTGAATCTGGTTCCCAGCTAGACGGTCTCGTTGGCCCAATTCTAAGTATCTTCCAATTTTCAAACAGCTTTGGGACGCTTTGCCATGGCGTCTGGCGTGAATTAATCATTCTTCCAGAGTAATCGATTTACGAGGACCGGCAAACGACGTAATCCATCAGCATCGGGAGTAGACATTAATTGGACGAAGGTAAACCCGATCATCAATCATCGATCGTTGACGGATATCTGTCAATTGGGATGATCGCTGGTATGTGGGACAGGCAACCACAGGGAAGGTCTTGACGGATACGATCGCATTAGCATTCCAGAAGAAAAAGCATTCCATTTCGGAGCAGCATGAAGATCGCCGAGCTCGTTTGAGTTGCTGTTACATTTATTGAAAAGAAAAACAAAACTGTTTCGGAATCTTACAGATCGGAAGCAACGTTTGCATTGGTTCTAATCAAAATTAAACCGACGTTTTCCATCGAATCGAAATCCGTATGCGGCAGCATTGCGGACCTCTACCAGGGCCGGATTACGGTGCGCGTAAAAGCTACCGTGGGCATGGGCAGGCCTTGCATTTCCATTCTTTACGCCGTACATCTCCCGGGGATAGAACGCTTCGAACGTTCCCTTGGGTGGGACAATGTTCGGGATCTCCTTGTCGGTTGGATCGTACGCCTGTGCGGTGCGTTGTGTGATCATCAGACATATCAGCAACCAGGGCAGCGTCTTGAGGAGTCGCGGCATCGTGACAGTCTAAACTTTAGAGGAGAAATTGGAAGATAAGAAATTGACTGAGACTTTAGAGAGAGAGAGATGAACGTATGTAGATAGAATTGCCGATGAGTAATGCCTAATGTCTATCACCGCCACCGTGTGATCAACTCCGCAACCGAACTCACACCGTACAACGCGCAGGGTTCAGGGTTCACCAGTGAAGAAGCGCGCAACCTGGCAATCGTGTCCGTCGGATCGTACACACTAGAGCTTTACTAGACCCGCTTCGCCGTACTTTGATTTTTCCCCCCAAGGCGTCCGAAAAAACAAAGTGGATTGACTACTTTCACTAGCACCATTGGGCCTCGCTCAGCACCCGTCCGGCACGACATCTGTCTCATCTGATTTGTGAGTGTGCCTGTCTCACGGCGTCGTACATACGTTCGGGATCTAAGCAGCCCGCTGGAAGCAGCACTCTCTCTCTCTCTCTTTTTGACCTGCCAACAACGACACACGTTACCATGGTGATCTCCGGTCCGGACACTTCAGCGTCGACTGCTGG
>KZ061565.1:251026-285753 GCA_002091835.1 Anopheles maculatus | reverse complement strand
AATTCCCTCCACACACACACACACACACACACACACACACACACACTTAAAGGGGGCGCTAATCTTTGTACACCGAGCGCTTAGCGGTGTGCAGATCCATTACCTAGCCGTTAACAGCGGGCAAACAATTGCAATTTTACCACCCCAAAGAAGGTTTCCTTCCGAGTTTGAAGGCGCAATTTGCAGAAAGCTGTACTATCAGTGCGCTTAAGTGTGCGTTTGTGTGTGTGTGGGAAATTATGTTTATCAGCATGTAAATTTGAATACGGAACCTGCTGTATGTGTGTGGCGCCCATTTAGGCGGAAGTTAGTTGCAGGGTTTATTAGAATCGCAATTTGCAATAAAATATTTTATTTATTGTCCAGGAAATCCGCGTAATGAGCGTACGCCGGTGATCGTTGTCCGATGTTACGCAACACAGGCGAGAGGTTCAAGAGTGAGGATCTTATGACTGATGAGGTACAGGTATCGTTAGCATCATGCACATTATAATTAGCGATTATGATTGATGTGTGTGTGCGTTTATGAAGGAACATCCATTTCACATTTAACAAAATAAGTTTATTACAAAATAGCTTCACAATTGTGCGATATGTTCAAGATGTACAGAAATTAAGACATACAAATCGATCAATTAATTGTACCTTGTATGCGAAAGGTGAGAATGCTAATAAACAAAAGCACATTAAATTTGTACACCATCAACAATAACGCTTCTGTACTGTATATATATACACACACACGATCGATCGACGATTGAACTATAAAGAAAGTAAACAAAACCACACAACAACTACAAAGCGCCCTAATCAGAGCACATCGTGGTGGCCGTTCCGTTGCGAAACAGTGCCCCATACAACTTAATTATTCCTATCGGCCGCTTTTGTTTGTACAAAAAAGTTGAAGGTGTCCATTAGTGCATAATCGTAACAACTGTAGCGCCCTTGTGTCGGACTGTTTAGATAACTGTGCCTAAAGTGTGCCTTATGTGGATTGCCAAATATGCATAAATTGCCGATGCGCTTCGGGGTTTGCAATTAAACGTTCTGGTTGTGTTTTGCATTCCTTCTTCATAACCTAATTATTTCGAATGCAAAGCGTGTCTTATGAAACAACCACAAAAAATCTTTCGTTTTTCTTACTGATTTTTCATTTATTCCAATACAATTAATATTTTTCCTTTCTTTTTAAATAACGAATAAAATTCAAATGTTAAACGTGACCGATTAGCATCGCTCTGCTCGATACTAATTGTTTTAATTTATGCACCTGACCACTGAATCACTGCTGTTTGGGCTGCCGCAACATAATTATGCTGTCAATCAGTGGGTACTATGCATGGATCTTAAAAAAATGCACCCATTGCATTAATTGCTGATCAGTTATTGATTGATCAGTGCATAGAATGGATTAAATAGTGGAAATTGTAATTATTTCACAGCTGGAATATACTATTTTACTAAGACTTTGTGTTTTGAAAATTTAATCATGAAAAATTATCAGGTCTATAAACAAGTTTTGATGGTTTTGATATATGCGCCGTGTACTTAAAATTTTTACTTTAGTAAAATCTGGCAACACTGTTAATTTGAAGTGTTATCTTCAGGTTTTGTTTGCCGCTAGCAGCCATTTCATCAATTCGTAAACAAAATATATATGAATACATTCGGTCCAGAAAAAATGTGTTTTTGCGGGGAATTCTCCTTCATTACTTTGTGATGAAAATTTCGTCCACCGAGGCCCATCGTATAATGAGGGAATACCATGGCGATCACGTTTTATCGGAAAGAACGTGCCAGAGGTGGTTTCAACGGTTTACAAGAGGAAATTTTAGTATGATAGACGAAGAACGCTCATTTGGTGCATTTTGGTGGGACCATCTGGGTGTAGTGTACCACGAAGTGCTGGAACCAAACGAAACCATCACGGGTGACGTTTACCGACGACAACCTAAACATTTTTAGTCGCGCATTGAAGGACAAAAGACCGCAGTACGCGACCAGGCATGACAAAGTAATTATGCTGCACGACAACGCTTGGACACCATATAGCCAAGATATTGCGCCCTGCGACTACTATCTCGGATTTCTTTTTGTTATGAACTAATCCACAATCTACCCAAAAGATGGGAAAAGGTTGTACAATGTGACAGAAATTACTTTTCTGAATAAAATTCGATACCCATTCGGGCGATACCTATGAGGCTTATTTATACTTATAAACTTATTTATAGACCTGATAAATAAAATTAATTAAATTAAGATTTTCTAGATAATATTACAATAATAATAGAATTAGGCCAACATAAACATAGGTAGATCATGATAGGGCAACGGCATCAGTTAATTTCGTCGCTGCATCATATTTACTGCTACTACTGATATTTATTGACCGTTGCTTAAGACTATTTAAAACTTAACCCTATATGAAGTACGAAAGAGTATTAGGCGAGTTACTGGCTAGGGCATAAGACAGAAGGGAAATAATGGCATCAACAATCAATTAGGCAGAGGAAAGGAGTTCTCAGTTGATATCACAACTGGAACATATAAACGAGCAAAACATCCAGGCGAAAAGAGTATGAAGAATAAATCATTGCAAAGCTTTGAGGTTATTTTTTAAATACTTTGACTGTATTAGATCATGTGCTGTATTGTGCGGTATTGTATTGTGATATCAAATGACAAAGTTGTGTTAAATGTACGACTTATTCTGTTGTCATATTATGTACTGATGTTGTATTATGTACTGATATTATGTACTGATGTTGTAAAATTGACTAATATCATCTGAAAAATTATTTAAAATTAAAGAAAAGAGTTTTAATAATTTGTTTAAAGTTCAAACAGAAAAAGGAAACACAATTTCTGAGGTTTATTTATCGAAATAAGTATAGCTGTTTATACAGTAACTTATCATTTAATCATCGGGTTTTTTCCTCATGCATTTTCAGTTTCGTTTTGCTACTGTTTTGACTCCTATTTTCGTGCGTTTTTTTTATACACCCATACCTTCAATCACAACCTTTTTGGTTCACGCTACATTTTACGGTGCGTTTTTACATGAACTTCAATCGCAAAAAAACAAAACAAACTTACAAAATAGTTGATGCATTTCCTTAAATTTTCCCCGTGAGTGCAGTACGGGCGGGGTGGGTTTGGTTGGAATGGCGGGGGTTTCGTTCGACGGTTGCATGCGCAGCAGAACGGTGTGCATAAGGCCAAGCTCCTCGCATGCATGTGCATCACCGGTGAAATGAAAGAAAGAAAGAAAGTGCCAAGCGAAGCCGTCTTTCATAATGAAGTGTGCACGATGCACACCGGCGGCGGGCTATGCATCGGTTCTATCTGTCTTCCTTTTTTGGCACTCCTGCTGCTGCTGCTGCTGCGTTTTCCACACACGGTGGGGGTGTTCGGGCTGCATCGGGCTTTTAGCGTACTATAAAAAGCAAAGCATATCAGCCAAAGGTGTTCATTTATTCATTATCAGTTAGCAAGTAACGAGTTCGTAGTGGTAGTAGTAGTAGTAGCAGTGGCCTTGGGTACAGATTTCAAAACCATAACCACAATGCGGATTCAATTGGTGGTGAGTTTTTGTTGAGTGATTTGAATGGAATTGTGTTTTTGCGGTATAACAACAATAAAATGGGAAAAGTGAATATTACTGGATACGGTATTGGGATAGTGTTGGACGCTTAAATTGTTTGATGTAACAACGTAACAAAAAGTAGTGTAGTGCTGTAATTTAAGTACTGTGCTTGTGTTTGTTGTTGTAAATCATAGTGATTAGATATTACTAGTGTGAATGGCTCGGGTGTTCTAGTGGTTAAAGCGCTTAATTGAGATAATACGGATTCTAGAATCGAATCTTCTTTTAGAGTATTGTGCTGTACCTTTTCTGCCTTAATTCCAATTAAAAAGAATAGTTCCTTTTTGTGATATAGGGTGATAGCGAGCAAATTTTTATGTTAAATTATTGAAACTAATGTTTTTAAACTTGCAGCCGACATCCTTCAACATAATTCACTTACAGACTGTAAATATGTATCGCATATACATGAGTTTTCGTCCCCTAGAAGACTACATCTAATTATTCGACAACTAATTATTATTTAGTACAATTAATAAAATGTAAAACATTTAATGCGCATTTGCAAGAACATGAAAAAGCATGTTTTCTATTGTTATGAAGCCAACAATTTATTTTTCAAACGCCCAAACGTAAAATATTCAAAAGACTTAGACGGCGAACCTTAAGCGACGAACCTTAAGCGAGTGTAAACAATGAATCTTTTAGTATTGCTTTTGCTCTTGCCATTTTTGACATTTATTTCAAACACAGTTTATATTTTGTAATTAGTTTTTAAGGTTTTGGCAGACTTTTTCTATGTACAGTTAGATAATTTATGCGAGTAAACGTAAATTAATATGTACGGGAAATGTATACGGATTTATGTGTACTGAATGTACAATTTTGAACATGTACAGCTTTTAACAAATATTTCACCATATATAAAATAGAGAAAGCAAATTATTTAACAAAAAAAAACATTAAAATGACTTGCAAGCGTAGGCAGCGATCCGTAACCGACTTTTTATATTAGTTCAACAAAAAAACTTCCAAATTGTAAAGGTTTGTTGTCTTCAAAACTGTCTTTAGAGTTTCAGTTAAAACGCTTCTTCGACATGATGGTTTCAGTCTGTTTTCTATGTTAATATTAATCTTTCTTTATTTAATAATGTATTTACCTTTTAACAAACTATTTACTAAAATTAAAATTGAATTAATAATTACTTTTGTACGAATTGAAATTAATTTTACATTCCAAAAACGATAATATTGAAAACCTTTACTTTTCACCCGTGTTTCTAGAATTTTTTTCGTAAAAGCAACATTGGTAGAACGACTAAAGGGGTGCTAGAAGCGTTTTTTTTTAAATTAAAAAACATAAAAGATAAAAAGAAACAGTTGAAATTCAGAATCGTTCATTCAATTATAGACTCAGTAACTGACACTAAAAATAACGTTTACAAAACAAAGTATAATCTATTTTATTTTCCCAAAACAAAACCAAAACACGAAAACCATTCGAAAGACTTCAACGGGCGCAAGCGACGAACCTACTTTATTAGGTGCAATTTACAATGCGTGTAATAGACCTACGTATCGATAGCCGGTATTTATGACTGGGTCCATTTTTGGCGCGAATTTAACCATTACTTCCCAGCGCCGAAGCTACTAAGTACAGGGCAGTTGCTGGAAGAAGCTGTAAAATGAAAATTCATGAGCTAAGCATACCCAATGTTAGGTGAAGAGTAATTGAGGGAGAATTAATGGTGCACGGGAGGAGAGTATTAAACCATTAGTGCCATTTATGTGGCCCCGTTGACTTCTTCGGCCTCGCTTCTTTTCCTTCTGTTCTTCATTCATCCAGCGTAGTGATTTTTGTTGAAGGGTTAATGAGCTAAACAGGCGGCGGTCACCTGCACCTGCAAAGTAATGGGGATAATTTATTTTATAATTCGTTACCGAAAACAACAACAAAAAAAACGAACCACAAAACAGCTAAACGAACTAACGAGCCACGGTTAAAGGTGGTAAAAAAAAAACATGCGCACCAAACACCTAGCAACGCACCTCAGTCTAGTAGTCGAGCGTCAAATTGATCGTTTCTCATCGTTTTCACTTTCCGTTTTCGACGAGACCCAATTCTGTATGTGGAAAAATTATTCACTTTTCCTTTTCTCTCTCTTTCCTCCACACAAACACACACACACACACTACTCTCCCTTTTAACCCGGTGTGCCTCACGGTGGAATTTCATTTTCATCTCGATTGATCGGCTGCGTGATGCGCTGGTGTACAACAACCATCGTGCATATAGATCCTTGCGGCATTTATGCTTCTGTTCCTGCTCGTCGAATCTGCTGCGGCCGGGTAAGCAATGTTTTGTGTATTTTTTGTTTTGCTCTGGGAAACTTCGCGAACGCGAAACAGGAAAAAAACAAAATTGGCCTTTCTTTGACGCTGTGTCTGTGTGTGCATTTTCTTTCTTTCTTTTCTGGGGCGGTTTGTGCAGCAAACGGCGGAAAATCATCATCCACGTACCGGTCAAAGTGAAGCAGCAGAAGCATGTGCACACGGAAGTGAAAACGGTGCACCACCACCACAAGCCGACCGTGATCAAGGAGGAGAAGATCGTGAAGAAGGAGGTACACAAGCCGGTCGTGATCAAGGAGGAGGTTGAGCACGAACATTTCCACCATCACTACAAACACGACCATCCAACGTTCGAGATCGATGGGCACGATGGGAACGGGCTCGGTTCGAGCCTAATCAGCTAGGCGCGCTCCCGTTCACTAACTGCCACCGGAAACTATTACGATAAGGTGAATAGCAGAAGCAGAAGAGGAAAGGAAAACAACGCCTAACGATCGATTTGCGAAAAACGGAACCACCAAAGCACAAATGAACGTTAACATAGAAAACATAAACGAAAAGACGAACGACAAAAAAAAGCATTATAATGAAACCCAACCCAACCAAAAGAAAAAAAAGGGTGCAAAAATGAACTACATAAACATTAATAAAATATTGTAAAAACCCCACCTAACTGCCCAGTGGCTCGATTATTACACATTAGCTATTTCCTTGAATCGCGGGGTGGGTTTCTACTGGTACGCCAGTACGACCATTTGATTATTGTTTTCGTTTTTCCTCTTTCGCGTCTCACGCCCAAATGCTTCTGTTTTGCGAAAAATATGCGGAAAACGAGCGTGCCTTCGGTGGGGTTTGTATTCCAAAACGGCTACCGGAAAAGAGGTTCGTGATTGGTGTTGGCTGGCTCTACGGTACGATAACAACGGTAGGCATTATTGCATATGAAAGAAAGTATCTGCACCATTCACACACACACACACACATTGTACCAAGGTGTACGTCAGAAGAAAGGGGAGGTTAATTTTCGCGCCACTTTTACACCGTTTTTTAACCGGGTAATCAGCAGCGCCAACTGAGGTTGCTGAGTTAAGCAGTTGATGCTAATGTGTCGGTCGGTTGTTATTTTTACAATTTAATTTAACGTTTTTGTGCGCTTCGGTGTGCTTATAGTTGTTATTCCTGACAATGATCCTAAATTTTTCGACACCAAAAGGTGGTAGAAACTTAACATATTATTTGTTTAATTTTAAAATGAAATAATCTTTGTAATTTCTTCAACTAATTTGAAAGAAAAACCCTCTTAATTCATTATGATGATTATTTTTTCCAATCAAAATGCATCAACTCGGAAACATTTGAGGGCGTACGTACCCAACACATTCAACAAGTTGTTATTTCATTAGAAAATATGCATAATAACGGATAATTAAGTTATCGATCGCTCTGATATGTTTTGAAGGGCACGTAATCATCGCTCGCAAAAAAAATGTTGCGTAAATGAGTAATAACCGACAATGTTGTTCGGTTCGTCAATTAAAAAAGCCCAAATATAAAAACGATTGGTCATAATGCGCTTCTTCACTCGTTTCTGGGTACAATAATTGATTGATATGTATATTATATTTTAGCTAACAAATAACAACACGTAAGTTCGTGGATTTAATTTTACTCGAAACGTTCCTTCAAGAAATTTTCTACAAAAATATTGCCACACTATCCTTGACAAAGTCCCAAAATCCCTTAAGTTGATGCAGAGATCAGATGGAAAGTCTTTATGATCGAAGACGCAAATACATTTTTCACCAGCGCTGAATTTTTCATTTCTTTAATGAAAATGAATCACACAAACATGAATGATTTCGTTAGAGACATGGACAGCGAATCAATGATAACGTCCATCTTGTACAGGATAAAAGTCACCGTTTAGATCATTGTTTAGATCTATCTTTGAAGACACGATTCTCTAAACTGTGGCCTGAAGCTCTATAATGCGACCTACAGAGAAAGGTTTTATAACTAAATTTAATCATAACCATATTTTCGTATTCGTACAATTTAAAGTTAGGTAAAAATCGTTAAATGATAATCAAAACGAATCAAAGATGGAAGAAAGTATTGTGGAAACAGTTCTATACACAGATAGACCGTCATCTTCATAAGGTTTTCACAGATATTTAATTGCAGCCTTGAGTATTTAGATTTCTCAATGTTCAAATATTCGTATACGAATGAAAATTTAAATTTAATGAAAAACGAAAAAAAATCCATTACACAACAAAGCCTTAGTTATCACAATAGCTTCCTGCTGCATAAGAAGAGATCTACAAGGTTTACCACCAAAAACTGTTGCTGGGTGTATGCCATTATCTAGAAATGGTTGTTAAATCAGTTGTAAATATGTGCCTTATGATCACTTTGTAGATCTTCTTTGTTGAGGAAAGTTGTACTCGTAGTACGATTAAACCTCCAGCTGCAGATTGTCCACTGTTTTAGCCATACTTGCTTTAAATCTACTGATATCGAAGGTAGTAACTATTGTAGGTCAATCAATTGGTCAGAATATACTACTCGACGCTTTTTGTTTGAATTTTCAACCAACCACGTTGCTTCTGCATTACAAGGCCCGGATAATCGGGTGAATGCAACTCGCGCCTTTTCCGCACAGTGAGTGATTTTCATGGATAATATTTGGCCAGTATTTATTTGTTTATTTTACTAAAATTTCGTAATAAAACACATTATTGTGTATCAATTTGATTTAGTGTAATATTTAAGTAAAAACTTAGGAGATTTTTAAAAAAATTAACATTATTTTATTATTTTCTCTTGTCTGCCAGTTGTCCTAGCGACCGACTGCTGTGCAATCGAACTGACATTTAAGTGCCGATGTGTTTTGACTCGGCACAACGAAAGCAGAAAGAAAAGCAACAAAAAAACAGTGCAGCACTAAACAATTCAGAACTCTAGCACCATGTCGGTAAGTATTGGCTGGGAAAAGCGTTTAAATAGGCCCCCAACAGCGTTACTTAATATCGTTTCGCATTGCAGCAGCAACAACCACCGAAAAAGAAGGCTACCAAAGGAAGCAAACAGATTGTGGAAGAGAATGTGGCCACGATTAAGTTTTATCGAAACATGTCGCTCATCGCGAGTGCGGTGCAATTTCTCGGTTTCGTTGTTTACGCCGAGCTTTCCACACTGGCGGTGGTATGTAGCAAATGTTGAAGAGCATATTCCGATGGTGTACAAGATGCTTTATTCCTCCCACAGGTTATGACGTTCCTGTGCCTTGTAGCGCATGGCGCCAGCTATTACTTTATGGTTATGGTAAGCAAACCGAAACTTACCGAGAAAGGTGATATTATTGAAACGGGTACGGATCTTAATATAGAGGGAGGCGTCACAGAGTAAGTATTGCAGTGCGAATTCTGGGAACCACTCTCCTGCTCATGCCATGCACATTTCCCTTCCACACAGACACGTGAAAGACATCGTCATCCTGACGTCGGGCACACAGCTAGTATCGATTCTGTCCGAATTTTTCTGGCTGCTAATGTTGCTGCTCCCGGTACGGGCAGGCTGGCTGCTGTGGCAAACGGTTGGTAAACAATTTTTCCAAGGCGACCCAACGGAAGATGCGCCCGTTAATGAGAAGAAGCAAAAGAAGCTAATGCGAAAGATGAACCGAGCACGGCAGTGACACTGAGCGCGCGCGCTGGTTTAGTCAAGAGCGGGCGAATACATTTTATACAGCATTACCGGAGGATGCTTCGCAGTTCCTTCTTCGTTCAGGGATGTCATCACCGGGAGCGATGAAACAACAGCAATATGTATATTGTTAAGTACATCTTGGTTTCGATTGTTTGTTTGTGTGTGGTTTTTGTTTTTACTAGACTGAATATAAATAATTTTCGTGCTTTGCTCTTAGCGGTTGTGTAAACGGTGAAAACCATGCTAGCGAGAAATGGCCAAACACGGCCTGAAAACTTTTCCAGCGCGACTTCTGGAAGAGCAGCAGTATTACCGTTGCCGGTGGCGAATAGTTCGAGCATTCTCGCCACTCGTTCTTAATGCACAGACAGAACTGATTTACAGCCAGAAATATCGAATGGATACTGACTGCTGTGCAATCGAACTGACAGTTAAATGCCGATGTGTTTTGACTCGGCACAACGAAAGCAGAAAGAAAAGCAACAAAAAAACAGTGCAGCACTAAACAATTCAGAACTCTAGCACCATGTCGGTAAGTATTGGCTGGGAAAAGCGTTTAAATAGGCCCCCAACAGCGTTACTTAATATCGTTTCGCATTGCAGCAGCAACAACCACCGAAAAAGAAGGCTACCAAAGGAAGCAAACAGATTGTGGAAGAGAATGTGGCCACGATTAAGTTTTATCGAAACATGTCGCTCATCGCGAGTGCGGTGCAATTTCTCGGTTTCGTTGTTTACGCCGAGCTTTCCACACTGGCGGTGGTATGTAGCAAATGTTGAAGAGCATATTCCGATGGTGTACAAGATGCTTTATTCCTCCCACAGGTTATGACGTTCCTGTGCCTTGTAGCGCATGGCGCCAGCTATTACTTTATGGTTATGGTAAGCAAACCGAAACTTACCGAGAAAGGTGATATTATTGAAACGGGTACGGATCTTAATATAGAGGGAGGCGTCACAGAGTAAGTATTGCAGTGCGAATTCTGGGAACCACTCTCCTGCTCATGCCATGCACATTTCCCTTCCACACAGACACGTGAAAGACATCGTCATCCTGACGTCGGGCACACAGCTAGTATCGATTCTGTCCGAATTTTTCTGGCTGCTAATGTTGTTGCTCCCGGTACGGGCAGGCTGGCTGCTGTGGCAAACGGTTGGTAAACAATTTTTCCAAGGCGACCCAACGGAAGATGCGCCCGTTAATGAGAAGAAGCAAAAGAAGCTAATGCGAAAGATGAACCGAGCACGGCAGTGACACTGAGCGCGCGCGCTGGTTTAGTCAAGAGCGGGCGAATACATTTTATACAGCATTACCGGAGGATGCTTCGCAGTTCCTTCTTCGTTCAGGGATGTCATCACCGGGAGCGATGAAACAACAGCAATATGTATATTGTTAAGTACATCTTGGTTTCGATTGTTTGTTTGTGTGTGGTTTTTGTTTTTATTAGACTGAATATAAATAATTTTCGTGCTTTGCTCTTAGCGGTTGTGTAAACGGTGAAAACCATGCTAGCGAGAAATGGCCAAACACGGCCTGAAAACTTTTCCAGCGCGATTTCTTTACCCACCGGGCTTCCTCCTTCTTCAGTTGCTCTATGCCCTGTCGGATTTAACGGGAGAACGAGAAATTAAGCATTTGGTACGATTGCAAAAGCTAAAGAGAAACACTTAAGTACCGTTTCATCGGTCCATATTGCGTTCAGCTGGGTGCCGAGCATGATCATCGTAAAGACGGCAAACAGTAGCGCTTCCAGTATCAGGAAGAGCAGCAGTATTACCGTTGCCGGTGGCGAATAGTTCGAGCATTCTCGCCACTCGTTCTTAATGCACAGACAGAACTGATTTATTTCATCGGTCCATATTGCGTTCAGCTGGGTGCCGAGCATGATCATCGTAAAGACGGCAAACAGTAGCGCTTCCAGTATCAGGAAGAGCAGCAGTATTACCGTTGCCGGTGGCGAATAGTTCGAGCATTCTCGCCACTCGTTCTTAATGCACAGACAGAACTGATTTACAGCCAGAAATATCGAATGGATGGAAATGAATGCGATATAAAACTGTTGTGGATAAAATGAACACATTAGTGGCAACTCTCTTTCCTTCCCGTTCGTGAGATGATTAAGTTGGTGCATAAAGCTTACCGTAAAAAGTACAAAAAACTTTTGATTGTTCTCCCCGACACAGTTGTTTATCCACGGACAGTGATGATCCATCTTGCGTATGCACCGCTGGCACACCGAACAGTGATGCGCGCGTTCCGGCTTAATACTGCAGCATTTGGGACACTTGAAAAACACCTGTCCCTCTTGATAGCCGAGCTGCTGGATCATTTCTTTCGTAGCGTTACCTTTCGGTACGGCACCCTTGAGAAGGTCAAGAAAAAACGATTTGAATGACGATACTGATAAGTTCCACCCTTTGGAGCCAACACGGAGGTTAAAGAAGGGCCGAATTATCTTTACGATATTTTTAGCCTGATGATCATTTGAGCAAGTATAAAAATAAAACTACATATAAGTGGTGGTATTGAAGAGCCTTTTGAAGAGTCTACCGTGTCATTCACTCTTCCTAGCCGACCAATCTACATTCACCGAGGAGTCTAATTTCGTTACAAAAGTATTTTCTGTAGGGTTTGTATGAAGTACTCAAAAAACTAATATTTTTGCCAGGTTTTCGTATTTTGTTTGAAAATTAAAACGTGCTTGACCTGCTAAATCACCAATCGTTATCAAGAATCAAGTAAGCCCGGAAGTTAAGATATTCTTATCAGCATGCTTCGCTCATTATCGTCACAATCGGTGGACCCTTACGACACTGTACGATCTTAACAACAAATTGGTAAGGGCGCCCAAACCTGCGATCTCATTCTTTATCGTTATGTTAAACTATGTTGTGTTGTGGGGTTGTCTTCCAAGCGGCAAAACTTACCGGATCGGACAGCATTGTTCGAAGGTGGGATGCAAACGCCAGGAACGAGCCCGTGTTAAAGATAATAAAATTAATGTACCGATATGCCTTGTAAGGATGGGGCAGCAGGATCACCATTGTAACTACAAATTCTGCATACAATCTGCAACAAAGAAAAAAAAGCAAGCAGCAGTCAATGAAGACACCGACCCATTCCAAATGAAACCCATTCCCGCTACTTACATTAAACTCCACGTTAGGACGGCACAAATGATACCGCAAATATCCTGCAAAGAGAGGACGCTCATAAATAATGATGGTGTGTGACACAAACAGCAGCGATTTTCGGTGACCCCCAATGGGTGTGGGTGGTGGAGGGGTTAATTGGTAATTTAATAAGGTGGCGCATAACGGCGCAACAATTCAACACACGGTACCTGTACACACCAGACGCGACCACCGCAGCAGCGGTTTTGCGTTTCCTTCTCGTTCCTCATCAGCATGTACTCATACTCCATGCTGGTGATGGTGGATATTGAGCCCAAAAGGATACTTCCTTAATCGTACGGCCAGTACCTTAACCAGCCAGTTGCCCCGTTTATCCACTGGGTGGCTGGTGGAAGGTGGAGTAATGTAGTGCCACCCCACAAACACCTCACACCACACCGCACCGCAAATCAATCGATATCGCGCGAACTGGGAAGGAAAACGCAAAAATCTTTGCACATTCTGTAGGGTTTCTGGTGTCTTTCTTCGCTGCTCTGGTTATGTTGTTTATACGCAAGACGGACGGAATATATTCCCGCACACGGGGCTGTGGGTTGTGCGCGGTTTGCGGGTCTCGTCAAAATCATGTAAGTTTTTCTTCTGTCACCCAAACAGTGGGCGAAGGCCATGAAAACAGGCCAAAGGTATTTTGAATGCATTTGTTCGAATAATGATTTCATTTATTTCGCAATTAACTAGGATTGTTGTAAATGAAACGGAATATCTTACTCCTAGCAATGCGCCTAAATTCGATTAGGCTAGATCTTTGCGTTTTTTTAACGTATAATTCCCATCTTTTACGCTTACTTTGGAGTTCCAATATTATAATATTATAATTTCATGCTAAAGCTACAGTATTTCGGATTTTTAACTAATAAAATAACCTATTTAAAATATTTTATGTTTATCTCGCGATCAGCAACCAACTGTCAACATTCGCTCCGACGGGCGCACCTTGCGTTCGACA
This sequence comes from Anopheles maculatus, assembly GCA_002091835.1. NCBI lineage: Eukaryota > Metazoa > Arthropoda > Insecta > Diptera > Culicidae > Anopheles > Anopheles maculatus. Next base: position 271,960 of record KZ061565.1, on the reverse strand, counting down.
ACTTTCGCCATTTGACAGCGGCACGCACGTTGTGTCATCGTTCTCCGTATTCCTCCCATCATTCGTTCGGTGTCGGGGTTTCCAGCGCGAGAAAAATCCACCAGGCATTTTGCACACTTTTGTGCCGTAAAAAAGGGACCGACATTGCCGGCTGTTTGCCGTACGGAAAGTGAAACTAGCACGTGTGCACTGCGCATTCCATCCACCATGGCCGATTTGGATGATTTTTTCGCGAAGAAAGACAAAAAGAAGGGAAAGGCGAAAAAGTTTGTCACCGCGGAGGAGATAGCCAAGCAGCTAGATGACACGTCGAAGAAGGTCGTCGAAAGTAAGATGAAGCTGAGACCAGTCGATCTGACCGATGGCAGACACGAGTCGCACGATGTAAGTGTAAAGAGTGCCTCCGGGAGGGGAAAGGATTGCGGGCCGAAACTTCGTCGGAAGTGCATGCTAGAGAAGAATGTTCATTCTACCTTTCTTTGCAGCTGGAAGACGAATGGAAGGTGGTAGAGGAGACGAAGAAGGATTACAGTGGACTGAAGCTGGCACAGCTAACGATAGACGATGAGGGTAATCAGGTCGATTCGGAAAATGCTGGCGATATAAACGATCCGAACCACGATGCGGAGGGCAGAGAAGGGGAAGACCGCGATCCGACCAAACCGTGGAACAAAGGAGACGCAAATGCAGCGGCCAAAGAGAAGGTTGTTGCGCCCGAACAACCGGCGGCTACCACAAGCAATATCTACATCAACCCAGCTATGAAAAATCTCGTAAGTACCTACATACATACTTGTGCCAAGGGTTGCTACGTTACGGAATGCTAGTGTCGGGAGTAATATATTCTTCTTCTCTTTCGCATTTACAGATGGCAAAACAAAAACTAAAGAAAGGCATTGCGCCGGATCTGCAGAGCGAGGAGTATTTCCCCACACTAGGTCAGGAAAAGCCGGCCGAACCGCCGAAACAGCTGAAACCGGATCCCACGTTCGAGGAGGTAAAGCATGGTATGCGAGCGAAAACGGTCGAACAGTCCTCAACTAGCCAGATCAGTATCGGCAACCGGTACAACACGCTGAACAACGATGCGAGCTAGGGGACAACGTGTCGAATCGCTCAATATATCGTTTTACCTTCTTATACTACTACTACTACTACTACTGCTATGATTGCATCCATGATGCGCCTACTACGTTCTTGTACTCTCTGTTAACAGCATTTTTGGTGCCTTCGGTCATTTCGTTTGTTTTGCTTTGTTTTAAATTTTGGTTTTTGGCTGCAGTCTGTGCTGGACTTTGTTGTTTCCCGTTCTTTTTTTTCCCGTTTTTGTTACGCTATCCTTCCTGACCACAGTACGGCATCGTGATGCGAAGAAGCGTTATGCGATCGATAATGATAATGAATTCGACTTTTCCTTCCCAAAACCCACAACACAACAACAGAGCGGCGTTTTTCTTTGCGAGCGTAAGTTTCTGGCGCGTTGGTTCTGACTAACCAATGCGCCGTACCTACCCTACTGCCCAAGTTTGTATAAAAGCAACTTAAAATAAACTCAAAACTGAACCTCGAAATGGCTTAAAATACACAATACAATCAATACACACTGGTACATATGGAAGATGATTGTTAATTGGCTTTGCTTACTACTCTACTACTACTGCTGGTACAGGAGTTGCTACTACTGTTGGATGATTTTTTGGAGTTTCTGCAAAAGGAGTATCCGAAAGTCTTCATGATTGGGGGGATTCGTCATTCTTCAATCTTTTACACTGCGCCTAATGGGAGTTACCTCGACACTATCAACTAAGCTCAGTCTTACCTTTCATGACCAATTTCTACCGCTTGTAAGTTTAAAGGATCTGTATAGCTTCGTATGATGTGATATGTTCACTGTAATATATTACAACTAACGTCCTGTACAATCGTGAAGCTACTTGTAACTGGTTTCTACTTCTAGATGCGAACTTGCAGACTACCACCAGAGACCGATCAGCTCCATACCATACTGTGGTGATATTCTTTGATATCCTTTTGTAAGGTTCTACTACTTTCTGTTCCGGTTGAATACGAATTCGTGAACTTTCTAGTGATTTTTCCTTACACTACGTTTTACGGAAAAAACATCAACGTACTGGATTTTTGCATTGTGTTATCGATTTTTCAGATAGATTTTCACAGTAATATCAGTTGATTTGTAGTAGCTATGGTCAAACCAGTCGAGGATCTGCTTTTGAAGATGTTGCCTTACTATTAGCTCTATCTTCGAAGTTATACCCTACTGAGAGTGGCGAAGTTACAGGGTTATCTGTTCGTTCGCCTTTGGCACTGCAACCTCGGATAGTTTTGGTCAGCTATTTCTAGCAGACTTATATGACTTAGTTTTACCCGTAGCTCGATAATCATTCTTGCGTACGGGGTGACGGACCTAACGGGATTCATTACCCGGGCCTGCCGTGTGAAGAGCTGCGCAGCTACCGTCTTATCCATCGGTAGCAATACTGTTTGATATTTTATAAATTAAATAAACAAAATCTAGCTCTTGCCTCGAACATGTTAGAGTTGATTTCCCGATCCTTTCTCGTTTGGAGAATAGCTAGAACATCTTATCGGGGTCAGGTTCTAACCACCCATCTGTATTGTAAAGCGGTGGCTAGACTAAAGTTGAGGCAAGCGCGATCAATGCGCGAACGCTTCATTTTTCCTGCAATGCAGGATCGGAGCGCGAAATCAGGAGCGCGAAATTTGACAGTTCGCTCATAAAAAAAAATAGATCGCGCTTGCCTCAACTTTAGTCTAGCCACCGCTTAACACAAATTCATCTCGTGAAGTCATTGGACCTATTTTTCCGATAACAAAGACTCCCAAGTCAGCATTAGCCAATGGTATGTTTTGGACAAACCTCACTCAGAGAGCATTTTCTAATCATTTAGCGAGCAAAAACTGAGCGGCAGCTGATCATCAAGACATCACCAATAGCTAAGAAATCAATTAGCACACCCATAAGGAGGCGTTTCAGGAAGAGGTGGCACTATTTTTTTAGTATTATTCTTGAACGTAGTACTTTAGCAAATGGTACGCCTGTGAGGAAGTGGCTTATCCGGAACTGACGATCCGGCTACACTACATGGCCGAAGAAAGCAGTAAAAGTTAATCCTTTATAATATTTTCTGAGTAGAGGATATTCAAGAAGTACTTATTTGGAGATCCTTGATGCCGTAGTTCTTCAATACTGCGCGTTTAAGAGGAGGCAAGTAAACTCTTAAGGCAGAATTTTTGTGATAATCGATAATCGAATGCGTAGTAATATTCTGAAGTATGAAATAGTAGGAAACAACAATTGCCCTCGTGTAATTTACGTATTTGTTCCTTACTTTATTACGTGATTGGTTTGACACAAAATGAAAAAAAAGAAAAACTCGCGATGACGAAAACATGATATTAACAAACACAAAACATAAACACACTCAAAAGGAGCACACTTAGCCACGGTAGCAACGTGCATAAATCGAACTATAACCATTTCCCAGCTGAGTATTTCGCGTCCACAAAAACTACGACAATATGTGCGTGCAATGGCGCAATGGATTACGCCCAGCCGAGCATTTCGTAGACCGGTGCCTTCAACCCGGTTAGCGTAAGGAAAAGCCACGCCATCAGATAAAGCATGAAAGCCTTCGCCACCTTATCCAGCACGTACAGGAACTTGAGCTGGATGCGTGCCTTCGGTAGCGTCGACAGTGGTTCCCTCATACAGAACTGACGGCCACCGAGAATGATCCGCCGCAGGTAATCCTTCGTATCGATCGCATCCACATCCATCGTGAAGATGACATTATCCTCCGGCGTGAGATGTTTTGCGATCGCTTGATACTGGGGCGATTTAAAGTCCCACTGTCGGGTGGTGAAGAACTGCAGCAAACTAAGCCCTTCCGAGACCATGTTCTGGATGCGGCACATACTAGAAAGAAAAAAACAGGGAACGCAAGGATATTGTTGAAAAAGGAAAACAAGGAAAGGTGATTGTACCAGGCGGCTACTTACAATCGCTTCTGGCCAAAGCAAAACATTAGAAAGTCGATAAAGTAAGCGGGCAGCCAGTGGAACAGCATGACGCAGATCGTGTGGTACGTTTTGTTCATCGTAATATCACCATCTGGATACCAGACGCCGGCCTCGAACGGATACTCGTAGGCGGTCGCCTTGCCCAGATCCAGCACCTCCTTCCAGGTGGTTCGTTTCGTCTCACGGCACGTAATGTTGTACACCGGGATTTCTTTCGGCCTGTGGACGGGTTGAGATTAAGAAGGCCACTCTTGATCCTGCTAGACACACACACACACACTTACATCTCTTCCATCTGGCCCAGGGTGTACGCGATCGTGATAAGCCCATTGATCGCAATATCAACGGGGATAACTTCCGCGTTGTACTCGCCATTGCACAGCATCGATCGGATAATGCCCTTGCCACCGGCCACCATAATACCGACGGGACCGTTCAAGCTGTCCACCCATCCTTCGACCGGTTCCGCATTGGCAGGGCATACTGATGGCGTAGAAGAAGGACAATCAGGATTAAGATCAGTATTCATTATATTAGGGACCAAGGCACATACCGATACTAGGCCGCACGATGCATACGCGCAGCTTGGAGTAGGTGTCGCGCACCAACATCTCGGCCAACCGTTTCGAGTAGGTGTAGGTGTTCGGATGAGGCGTCAGCAGGTTCGGTGTGATCATGTCGATCGCCTTCTCATCCATCCACTCCACGGTACGCATCAGATCGTACGGATTGTGATGGAAGTCGTGCACCTTCTCGGTGAGTACTTCCTGGAAAAAAAGGCACATTGACCATAGTAAAGGAATCACTCTATTTTTCCAACCTCATCCCATCCATCCTACCTTATCGCAGTAACAGAACGCAGTGGACAGATGTAGCAACGCCTTCAGACGCTTCATCTGCAGACATAGGTCGAGGATGCGCTTCGTACCGATCGTGTTCATTTCGATCGCATCCTTCAGTCTCGCTTCCAGCTTCAGTGTCGCGGCACAGTGGAACACAATCTCGGCCGTGTCGATCAGCAGCTGTTCGTGTTCCGCGCTAATGCCGAGCTTCTCGCTCGTCACATCGCCCGGGATTGGGACGAGCTTTTTGTACACTTCCGGCTTTTCCTCGCGGATACGCTTGAAAACCTACGCAAAGACAAAAATAAGTTTGTTTTCGTGTGTTGAATTAATCTTTGATTCTTCTACGTCTTCAGTACGAATATCACAACTCCCCAAAGGGCGAACTTAATTATGAAACTTCTCGGTGTGGCTCCAATTATTACTTCATCAAAACGTAATTGAACCGTCATGGTACAGGTATTCGTACGGCTTTCGTACCGTACTTGCTGATGATGTACGTGATCAAGTGATCGAGTGATCGAGTGTGGTGTTTTTTTGTTGCTTTTATGAAATGATCTTTTTGAATGATCTCTACCCTTTTACCCTTCACGCGTTGTAGTGTTGATCATAATTCATCAGGCGCCATTGACGTCAAGCGTCGGCTTGGATGAATTAAGCCATCATCAGCTCCTCCTGTGTTATCTAACGATCTTTTCTCTGCGCTTTGGTAAACGAGACTTACCGGTAATTTCAACCAATCGTCAATGCGCGTTTGTGGTGATTTGCCGCGCTTCGGTCGCATCAGGACGTAGATGCGCTCGAGGTCCGTGCAGGAGTAGAGCAACTTTTCCAATAGCACCTACAGAGAGATTTTTTCATGGTTACTTTGGAGGTCTGGATGAAGGATGATAGATAAGTACCTTGCCCATGAATCCGGAACCACCGGTGACAAAGATCGTTTTTCCTGTGTACCATGATTGCACCGGCGTTTTCTTTACTAGATCTGCAATAGGAAGAAAAGAAAAGGGAAATAGATATAGATTGTGGGTTTTTAAAGAGGTTCGTCGTTTATGAGGCGTTCATCCCCCAAATATTAATTGTTTACAAAATTGAAATCTGTGCTTAATTATGTCTTATATGCTAACAGAAGATCTTTTTTTTCTGGCTTGACAAAACTAGACTTATACAGAACATTTTACTGAATAGAACGGCATTTCATTCAGAGACATGGACTCTGTGACAAATCTGTTAAAGATGTTTAGAGGACAGAAGAGAATCGGTAAGCTGCTACAATATAACAAATTTGTTTCAATAACAAAAGTGGTCTTATTTGTATGTAAAACTCTCTAAACGGTCCTCTCCTTAAAGAACTGCATACGCAAAAAGCAAAATTCTCCAACGAGAGATCTACAAAACTCTCAAATAGGGACCTTCATAGCTATCATGCTAGATGACTTCTGAAGGTCGCATTAATAAATTAAAAATTCAGCCAGTGCGGCCACTACATCAGAATGTTTGGCCCCTGTCTTAGAGCCACATATCACAAATCTGAATAATAAGACACGTTTTCTTGAATGTGACACCGGAATGAACGCCTCTATTATTGAGTTGTTTGCCAAGGCACCAACCCGTACATCCACGTTCTTATTCTAGTTCTGATTCAGCTCCATTAATCGGTTAAAGTATCGCCAGTAAGGTTAAATAAAAGTTTTGTTCAGAAACCGTAGATCGTGAGTTTCACAGGAATGTGTCGAAAATATTAAATGTCAACGTAGGACTTGCTAGGACTAGGATTAAGGATGTTGCGGAAAAATACACCCCAAGCATAAGTACCGACGTAATAATCCAATTTAGTCTGAAGTTATATTTAATCGCCGAAACATGTGCTAGAAAGTTATATGATCAGTTTCTGACAGGGTGTGAGGAGGTTTTAAATATGTTCCATTACAGCCAGGTTTCAGGTCAAAGGTGTTATTCGCCGGGTCACAGAACGGTGTAATGTCCTTAAGAAAAAAAATAAGAACGTTATGGCTGTCTGGATACGCCCTAAAAACCATAATACGGCAAGCCGTTTGTAGCTGTGGGTTTCAAATGAGGGATGTTCAGCAAAACCCAGATTTTAAACTCCAATATTATAAAGAACAGTGCTTGAAGAAGTACAGTTTGCCTTTCATCACGCGCTCAAGCAGCATCCGGGAAGTATTAGAATGGTGCGGAATCTTCAACAAGAATGTGAATCTACCTGACTAGGAAAAAATGGCTGCTAAAGAGGCTAAATTGGTCGTGCGGGAGCTTATAAAAAGCAATAACGAGTCCCATCTCTTCCCACGGCAAAGGATTGAGAGGAACGATTTTATTACTACGATGCTTCAAATTTATAAGAAGAATTATATCAAAGTTGTTCCAATTTTCAAAACCCTAAAACGGAGTTATCCGCTTTAGATCTAGTGTTTTTGTTTCAAGTCATTGTCGTTTAATTTCTCCTTCGGTATTTTTTTTTTCAAATGCTTTTCAAATGCGATCATACTGATTATGGTGGCCTTAGTAAGTTTAACGAATATTCATTTAGATTTACAATCCATGTTGAGCAAGATTTTTTGAAGCTGTACAACCTGATGTTTGATCTGCCATGTAATCCCTTAAATATTAAGTAATTTATTGCATTGCTTTCGGCAAAGCTTAGGTTCAGGTGTTCTACGTGGTCTATGCGTATGTACATATATCATTACGCCAGATAATCCTTTCGCAGATATACTGAGCACAGCATAGCACCCCTCTTATACCTTTATTCTTTATTTTCTAAAGCCGTGACATATGCGCTTCAGAAGACAGAAATAGTATAGTGGGACAGACATTAATGTATGAACTGATCAATTAATTATACAGCTGCACTTTGCCACTCAAACTACGATAGTTGCTTACGAGATCACCACATTTGTTAGGCATTTTCTAATTACGATTTGTATCAATGTAAGAGCTGAAGCGTAATTTATCATCCACTACTACTACCGCAAAACATTCTTCACGACTTCTGAAGCTATAGTAATAGTTTCCCCGTCTTAATGAGTGTGGAGTTGTGTATCTAATCGTCTGTTTGACACATTCAACTCTTTGTTTTCACTCATATTCAATTGAGGCTTGTTCATTCTTCAGCATTGAGGCAATCGAACTCTCTTTTTCGCTATAAAAATGACAGTGTCATCTGTAAAAAGATTTACCTCACAGTGCATCAAAACCATCTTGATCGCATTTCTATATACAGTGTAAAGGGTATTGTGGCCACAAAACACTTTCTTGGGGATCTACTCGATCATTTTCTACAGAATTACATAGGAAGTTACCGCAATAAAAAAACAGTCTTCTGCGTTATGTTAGTACGACCTCTTCAAGCTAATCAATAGTGATTTAGAGACCCTCAGAAAAGCTCTTTTGAAGTCCAGAAATACTGACTGGGTCGAATTTTTACAATCCATTTCACTAAAACGAGATTTAAAGCAGTCTCACTTAAATAATTCTTTCTATAGCCGGATTGCTCTGCAGTGAGAAGATTATTGTGCCTCAAATGTAGTAGTATTTGATGAACTACAATTTCCAGATTTTTTATCACACCAGCAATAATATCACTCACATCCGTAACATATGCTAAGGACTGCTGAGGGGTGCTTATTGCAGTTAAAAAATAAACTTTTCATCAACTAGATATTTCTATTTTTCTAACATACGAGAATTACACCCTAAAACAGCTATCAAAATAAATCCTAAAAGAGTATGCGTTTGGGAAATTGGTCTTGGCATCTTGAGGCAATTAAAGATCGATGCCGATACCACTATTTGTTTGGCGGCAGACCTAACCAAATTCTGATTTTTTGAGATCTTCCCTACATTGGATTTGATTGGAATATGTTAAATGTTCCCAAAGCTTCGCATAAGATTAAAGCGCTTATACAAAACTCAATTTGGACATTTTAGTGTAAAAGAAAATAAAAAATTGCAATTAAACAACTACCGAATATCATCGATTGAGTTGGTTTTTGTTATAGTCTTGATTTTCTAATTAATGTTGCGACCGTTGACTGCATAATTGATTGATAAGCACAGCTTGATGTTTCATCGAGATTGTAAGACAATTTAAAAATCAGTACGGAGGCTGTCTTAAATTACACCACAAAAAAAAGTCGTTACATAAAGGAAAAAAAAACCCAAAAACCATTTTGTAAAGGCAGCGAGGAAGGAACTTTCACTCCCACTTACAGAAACCGATGGAAACGAATTAATTGTTTCACTTTAACATTAATAATATTACCGAAAAGCGCGGCTTAACGTTCAGCACACACACACACACAGAAGCGCGACAAGCGTTCGCGAGACAAAATCACTAGACCGGACTAGACACACCGCACCGGAAAGAGTCAATAATTCATTACGCATTTGTAAACTTCTTTAAAAAACATAAAATAAAGGAAATGGATCGGCTTATGTTACGAGCGGAAACGTCAGGGACGGCCCTAATCAGCTGCATTTCATTGTTGGAACAATCTCGCAAAAAAGGGGAAAATAGTTGACCTTCTTGCATGCCAGTTCCGTTGCGCTACGGACTGCAGTGCGAAGACTAGTCAAACAGAGTCTAACAAAACCGAACCTCAAGGGTATGGAGGAAATGGTAAACCCTACGCCGCCCCCAAGGTTACCGGGGGCGATTTCCACGGTGTACAAAATTTTCCCAACGCGAAATGAAACGTGAAAGTGAACGCGGTGTTGGTGGCTGCTCACTGGTTCGATGTTTCGGATATATGCGTCCATGCGTTTGGCCGCCACGGTTCTGCCCGCTTAATGCGCAACCACTCCACATGGCAACGCAACAACACGCTGTCTTTAAACGCTTTTGCTAGGTCGGGTGGCGCGAGAACGCGTTTAAAGTGGTCTCAAGGAAGGCCAAACAGTGGCAGCGATTGTTGGAACAGTGCTTAAGACACCCACGGAGGCCTGCCGATAGTACCGAGCGCTTTCCAGACTTTTCCGTTCCGTGCACGCATGCAAACACGCTCGCATCCGGTCGAGTATAGAGATGATTGCTAAAACCTGCTTTTATCCGGGTGATTTATGACGACGCAACTTTGCACTTCCTTCGCTTTATACAGCAGGCGGTCATCGATCTTGCCACGAGAAACTTAATCAACGGCGATCGGCGCGATGACTCTGAAGCTCTGAACGCATGGAAACGCCATCTTCCCATACTAACTTCTATTGGTGATCGCGAGATCACATTGGCTTTACCTTTCATTTTTTGGCCGTAAACTGTTCCACTTGGTTTTTTTTCTAATAATCAACAAAAAAACACACACACACACGCACAGACACACAGGCCACCGTTTCTGGACACTGGCGACGAGCCTTGGAACGACACGACGTCGTTAGTACACGGTACGGCACAACACGCGGTACGCGACAAACTCTCCACACGATGCTCCGGTTCCGAGCTCCAAGCGTAGACTGCTGGCACAGTTCAGCCCGATCGCTAAGTCTATGACTATCGGCTTTACCACCGAAAACCGCACACCGAAGTTAGGCCGCAGTGCGGACGGTTGCAGCATGGACCCCGGTGCTATGTGTGTTTGTGTGTGGGGCTGTTCTCCCCCAATGGCTCAGCTGTGAATGTATGGTGGGGCTGCACAAGGGTCAACCGCAGTAAGCGAACGTTACAGAGCGCATCTGTAGGCCTCGGGTGGGCTTTTGCCTCGTTGCCACTGAGAAGCGTAACGGAGCAGGGAGTGAAAGCCCAGTCAGGTGCGTAGTCTAGATCGCGGAACACATATCTGCGGAACTGTCAAGCGTATTAGACTATTAATGTCCGGCCCGAAGAAGCTGGCTGCGATGAGAGAGCCTTCCTGGGACAATCTTTTTACACACAGGCAGCCCCTCAATTACTTTGTTTGTTTTCGACAATATATCTCGGTTCATACTCACTGTTTGGAACTCATCTAGTACTCACCGAGATCCGATCTTTCACTATCTGCCGCTTGTGGTCTCCGAGCGCCAGAGTTTTACGTAATATTTCCCCGAAAAAATGGTTTACCATTTCACTAACACCACACCGAAATGCGCTTAATGAAGCCTCTGAGCTGAAGTCCACTGAGCTGAGCTGGCGTAAGATTTGGCCACGCGTTCACGCACTGTGGCCGCTGCGTTGCTGACTGTGTTGCGGTGGCCCTGAAAACACGAAACGAAACGCCTCATCTGCTGGGCCCGTACGTCAAGTGCCGAACAGTTTACACAGACTCACACTCAGCACGGATTGTGGACCGCTGTTGACCCGGTTCGGAAACGGTTTAGAGCGCACACGCACGCTACACATTGTCCGGGTTGGAACGTTTTGGGGGCACGCGTTGTTGCGCAACACCGCCCAGTGATTGAAATATTCGAATAATTCATTGTGCCATTGAAAAAGATTGTTGTATTTGGACGGCACTTTTACTCAACCGGCGAGCAGAGCAGAAGGAAAGCAACCTGAAGGACGCCATGCTGAGAGCATCCTCTCGATAGGGGTGCATATCGGTTGAGGTCATCTTCCATCTTCCAAAGGTTTCATGGCGTCGACGATCAGCTCAGTTTACGAGGAACAGAAATAACGGTCCACAAATTTGCATTCCAAAAATCCGAAACCGTTAGCTTTCGCTTTCGTCACATATGGACGCGGTCGGGCTGAAACTAGAACGTAAACATCCTAGCGAGAAGTCGAAACCTGTTTCACGTCGTATCGAATGCCTCCCGCCACTCGGTCTCGGTCGATCTTGTTCGTAGAAAGGGAAACACGATGCAAGATCAGCTGCATGCTGACGCCGAAAGACTTCACACCCAGAAGATTCCGTCAGAAGTGGCCATTTTTTTAAGTCTTAAACCCGTTCCAAAGCCACCTAAGTAATCCTATGGGCGTGTGGCGTCTATATTTCTGTTTTGCTTCTCGTTTGCCAAACTCTCTCGCAAAAGCGATTGGTAAAAGGTATTTGGCGATGGTTGAATTGGGTGTTTATTGCATAATTTTGGCGATCGTATCAGGTTCGCGGCAGTGATCGCGAGCATAGCAAAGGAATATGTAAAACAGGTGGCAAGATGTAAAAAATAAAACCGTAGGAACCGATAGCGTACCTTCAATTATGAACGGGGGCAGCAGCAAACTGCTTATTACACACCGTTTGATTGTGGCAAAATGCTTTAGCCATCGTTAATACATTGTATTAGGTGATTGAGAAGGTAATTTTCATGCGATTTATCGCGGTGTTTGAAAACAAAAATCACCTTTAAATCTGTGGCTAACGAAGATGAAGTAATATCTTCAGTAGAAAAGTTGTTTGTGTATAAAGGTACCATTTATATGGCTATAACCTACACATTTTTTTTTTCGTTTATTTATAGAGGCTTTGGGTCAATATAACCTACACAACTATGTCACTTTCTTCTGAGTGGCTTGACGATCGTCCGCCATTTCTAGTTTTCCTTGACTTTTGCTTACACGCGTCTGGATAGTCATATTTGTTTAGAGGCGGATTATCATATAGCCCGACTAGCGAGCGAGCATCCCTGTAAGCAGAATTCCAGTTAAATTACATGAAACAATAAACTCAAATATGCCAAAAATAGCAAGTCAAGTCCCCACGAGGTTGCAAAGATTGGTTCTTTGGCGCTAACACCTTTTCGAAAACTCTTCTAAAACTCGCAGACTCCTGAAACTCTGCACTCTCTTCTTCTTCTTTTCTGGTCTGCTCCTAGGGAGCAAGTCTAGTAGACAGGGCCTGGCGTTCAATTCGTTTCCAGGAAATTCGGTCCATGGCTGAACTCCTCCACCCCCGGTTGCATCCGATCTCCCTCAGGTCCGACTCCACTTGTTCTAGCCAACGAGCTCGCTGTGCTCCTCTACGTCTCGCGCCGAACGGGTCGCTGATGAGCACCCAGGAAGGGCATGAGTCCGGCATCCTCATCACGTGCCCTAACCAGCGTATCCTTCCGGCTTTGACAACCGTCAGGATGTCTGCATCGTCAACAGTTCAGCAAAGATAGTCCGTAGCACCCGCCGCTCGAAAATGGCATTGGCGAAAGCATTGGCGTCCTCCGCCAGAGTAGTCCAGGACTCATGCCCGTAGAGGACTACCGGCCGTGTGCGATATATGGCGCATTTCGTGCGTTGTTGAAGTCTTCTGGATCTCAGGAGTTTGCAGAGCCCATAGTAGGCGCGATTCCCCTGAACAATGCGCCTTCGGATTTCGCTGCTTACGTTGTTATCCGAAGTTACGATCGTGCCAAGGTAGCAAAACTCCTCTACTACCTCGAGATCGTCGCCGTCAACTAATACTCTGCTTCCGAGTCGTGCTCTATCACGATCAAAGCCTCCGGCAAGCAGGTACTTTGTCTTTGTCGCATTGATTCTCAATCCAATCCTATCGGCCTCGCGTTTTAGTCGGGTGTACGCTTCGCATACCGGAAAAAAACTCTGCACTAAACTTAACTAACCTTCACCCGGAGCTGGACAATCAGTTCTACGTACGGGAAGACGGCCTGGATGAGATATTTCTGACAATGCCATCCTCAAATGCTGCTGCAGAACGTTGTCTAATCGATCGTAATCAAATTAAGTCATCTGTCCATAGTATATACTCATGTAGAAAAGTCTATTGTTGTTAAGTTTGATTTTTTAAAGATATCATTAACCATTGAAGATCATTAACGCTATAATGTTGTCAGTATTAATACATTTGAGGAACGATTAGAGGCTTTATTTATTACCTTTTTTGGCTCTGGGTTTCTTCCTGCAAATCAATCCTGTTGTATTGACAGCTGAACTTACCTCCTTATACTTTCTAATTTACGAAATTATATCGGACCATTAATCCGGTTAATTGATGTCGTGCAGATCTGTATCTATAATTTTAATTATCTTCTATTTGTGTAAATAATAAGGTAAATAAATAGCTTGAAAGCAAGAATTCTCAACGGAGAGTTCTGATTCTGATTTTGGTAATGTCATGCCTCACATATAAAGACTTAAATTCCGAGCGAGAATCGATATCTGATCCTGCCATGCTAAGAACGGGGCCACTAGCATCTTGGTCACCGAACAGCGACCTGACACCTTACAAAATATCCGAATACATGCTTAGTTAATTTTTTTTTATGATATCGGCAATCCGGGCAGCGTGACTCTTAGATTTCGAGACTAAGAGACGTTGATCTTCTTGATCTTACTTTTGATCTTCTTGTTCTTACTTTTATTTTTTATTGCCTAATAGTATTGGTGTACCATTTTCATTGTGCATGCTTCTCTAGCGATTGCTAAGCTGATTATCCTATTCTAAATTATATACGGCTAAAACTATGCAATCTATTGTTTCCTTACTAGCTGTTTTTGCCTATTCTGTCAGAGATAATATATTTATATACTGATTTGCATACTTATTTATTTGTTAGTCTAGTAATTTATTTAGTTTAATAGTTAATTATTAATAAATCCGTATTGTTTTGATGTCGTGTAAGATTGTTAGATTAAAAGTGTGTATCATAGTCTTTAAAATTGTCTAATCTATTGTTTGTAAAATTGTGAAGAAGATTGTATTCCGTTTTTGGTGTTGCTGATGAAGTTGCGATAATACATAATTATTATAAAAAAATCAGAATGAGTCTGCATAGCCTCGAGACACGCGCGCAATATATGGACTTTGGGTTTGAATTAGAGATGAGAAAAATCAATCTTTTCAAAGAGTTGAAACAGAGTGAGTGAGTGGTTATAAGGATTTGAATCTTTGACTCACTCTTTAAAGATTCATGAAGAAAATTTATTCTAATCTAATCCTTTAACTACTTTCGACTTTTCAACTCGCTCTCACTCTCTGTGCCGACTAGTGACTCACTCCTTTTGGTTTCAAACTCCCTCTTACTCTCTGCGTCGACTTTTGGCTTCAAATTCACTCACTCATTCCTTTTAGCTTCAAACTCACTCTCACTCTCTACTTCGATTAGTGACTCACTCCTTTTGTCTTCAAACTTACTCTCTCCCTCTGCGGCGCAGTAAGAGTGAGTTTGAAGCCAAAAAGAGTGAGTGAGTGAGTGAGGAGTGAGTCACGAGTCGACGCAGAGAGTGAGAGTCATAAAAACTCTTTGTGCTGAGTTGAAACTATAAACTCCTTTGCAAGATTAAACTCACTCACTCACTCTTACTCAGTGTGCACATCTCTGGTTTGAATGACTGACGGACAAGGGTTCAACAGGAAGTGGCATCAGGCTGAGCTATTGGTTGGTCTAAAATCCTCAAACATTTATTCGTTTTTGAGGTTAAATAGCTCAAATTTATAGTTAAAAATAGAGTATAAAATCTATTATCTTAAAGATAATTTTGCCCATCTCGAGCCTATACTGGGGTTTGGGTAGGATGATCATCATCATTTGGTATTGTTTGTAACAGATATTAATGGAGAGGATCATTCCTGTTAGAGCTTATTCGTGTATTTGCTATATTCCGTACATATTTACCTTAGTAACTATTTCACTGAAGCTCTTGCAGATAATTAAAGATAAGATCTATTCAGAAGAGAGGATTTATTATTGCAACCGCACTGAAGTTGCCTTGTTAGTAAAGGTAGAGAACACCAGCATGTACTAAGTTATTCACACTTTCTTCTTATCTACCTCGTGATATTGCTCCGTATTAAGTCCCTCATAGTAGCAATGCCAGAGTATTTGACACAGCTCGTGCTATTAAACACCTTAAGAAGCTTCCAAGTTTGTATAGAGACTTGTTGAGATAGACTTGCTTAAGTATTTTATTGGATTTTTTTCAACAGTGATTGTTCACTTTCTTAGCAATAGCAAAATTTATTTCGAGCACGATCTTTGTTTTCTTCACTTCTCAATCCCAATCTCCACATTGGTTTGTAACTTGATAGTGTGGAATTATTTGTTACGCCACGCTTTACTTTATCCCCGGCACAGTTTTTACCAAACAAAACCTGTTACGACCGCCGCCCGTGAGCCAGCGAGCGATATAGAAGTAATCTTTAGTTTTAAATATTCAAAAAAGGGCTTCAACAGTCACGTGTGTTGGAATTTTGGTGCACACCGGGTTCGAAATGAATATGTTAATGCGTGTGGGACAAGTTTCTGGTTTTCGGCTATCTTATGCCACCATTGACAAATGCGTCGGATGCAGTTTTCCTACCTGAATTCGGAGTGCATTTGAATGTCTTCTGACCGTGGTGTGGTGATGAAAGGATAGTTGCGTCATGGCTGCCAATCGATTGTCTCTGAGACTAGCTTAGCTATGGCCGATCGTAATGCAGTGCGTCTGCTTTTGACAATTCTATCAATGACAATTGTACATTTTGCTGAAAAACATCGATCATGCGTCAAAGATAAAGATTATCACTTAATTAGAAAAATATTACTAACGAGATGATCATTTCTCACATGATCATCACCACCGTCTCTCACATGATTGATGCGAAACAATCTTCATCGTGATAAATCGAGGCTCTGAATAATGTCGAATCGTTTGGAACATCAGTTTAGGGGTAATATCACTGTCACGGACAGTGAATAAATTTTCGCCCAAACTATGATCTACTACGTCCAACATCCACATCTAGAGCTTCGCGGTCTAGGTCACACTAAAACGTTTCGCCAAATAGTCTTCTAAACAAGGTAAAGCGTTTGTTGCAGTTTTGTTGCTGTTCCGCAAAGTCAACAGCTGTAATCGCCTGAGATAAAACAACCCTTTGGTTGGCGCACGATCGCACAACGATCGCTAAACGACCCACTACTGCGGTGTTATGCAATGCTTTTTAAAACGAAACGCAGACGAACGGAACGGTGCACGAATGCTTTTCCATTTAAATGACATCGATCGAGAGACCTAATAGTTGGCTGGCGTCTTGGCGTACCTTTGCGGCCGTGTGTCAATGGCTTCACCTACCAACCCCACTAAAGATGGCTCCTTGGATAAAGAATGTGTCCCGTCTGAAGCCACCGAGGCACACGATCGTTCGTTAGTGCATAACCGCAAATGCAAAGATTTTCCTGGGGAGTTTTCGCAAGAGGTTTCTTTATTTATTAATACGCCATTCAACGCTGCATTGATCAAGCCACCATGCCTTTTTCAAGTATCAGGTGCTTTCTTTTGAATCCGGAAGCACCAACTAATACTTTAATTATACAGTCTCTCCAAACTGGTGACATGATTAGACACTGAAGCCACAAATCGAAACATAATTGGGAGTGATTAGTAGGGGAAAATTAGTTCTCAAAAAAAGGGGAACTCTTTTCCATAATGCGCCGCTTGCGGTGTGATTAGTTCCAGCAGAGTTCATTGATTATTTAACTTCCACGACTCTCATTTGACTGTTTCGTGAGGGTTTGCCATTTTAATTGTGGATTCCTTGCTTTACACCTGAACGGCGGAAATTCCTTCAGTAATTGTTTCATTCCACACCTAGGCAGAGCCACGTGCGACACGAGATGGTGAGTCTGCGCTACCGCAAAACAACTCTTGCAGAGGAGAGAGAGAGAGAGAATGCCACCATTTTATGATCTCCTCCTATATGGCGACTAGTCAACAAAGCCGATCCAAAACAAACGCAAAAACGGCAATACTGCATTTCCCGCATACGCGGCTACTGGTGGACAAGTACAAGGTCGCCCAGTTAATGCCAACATATTTACACACACTCGCTTAGTCGTACGCAATGATAGTAACGAGGGAATATAGTTCACTCGGCCAGCAAGCATCAAAGATCCGCGTGGTCACCATTCTGTCAACCAGATCTCCAACAGAAGGGGTCAATACGCTCGGTTCACTGTACCGCTAATGAGTCAGCTCGAAAAGGAATTCTATCGGCTGATGGCGTAGAAGCACTCGTACACGCGCTGCTTACGATTGGTTCGGTGGAATTTCGTTGTCAAGTTGATGCCCTGACACTCTGCTCGAGTGTCATCGAAGCGCCGTAACTAACCTTCAATCGGGTTGTCACACGTGCACAAGTACACGCCAGAAGTAAAAGTGTTTTCTCGACAGTCGCTTACGAGTTTGCGAAAAACCTGAGATGCATCAGAAAAACTAGTTTCGGAGCGGCCTGTGCAGACTTGTGCCATTTATGTTTGCTAGATGCTTCGCGAAAAATATTATGCGACATCACAAACAAGAGATACGTACGAGATGCAGGCCTGCCATTGCGTATTGCGACGATGCAACGTGCAAACAGCATCAAGAGTGCAGCCCGCGGTTGCATAAGGTCGGCCAACAACACCGACTCGAGACCAAACCATAATTGTTTACCGGTGCAAATACGCGATGACAGTCCCTGCCCGCGCTTACGATTAGCTTTTCTTTTTAAAGATCAAGGTGATCCGAACGCAGGATGCACCTTAGGATTTGTTGGCCGTTGTGTAATGGTCGTATTTGTTTTTTGCGTACCACACTCGTCTGCTTTTTCCTTTCAACAGGGATTTAGAGAGTTCGAATAAGCAGTTAATACTTAAGATTAAGCAAGCATTACTCATTGGTCCTTTTCGCTGACCATTTTCCAGCGTTAATATAGCACTAAAAATCACATTGCTCGATCGTTCGCCAAGCAATGGGGTATCGTGATCGTTGAGTCTGTAATTCAAAATCGTTTACTTACAGTTGTGTTCAAAGTAATAGCGGAGGCAGCTCCAGTACATAAAACTAGGAATTTATTGCCAATTAGCAAGTCACTTCTACTAAAGCAAATAAATATGAGTAAGCTTTTTGTAATAACTGACAATAGAGCGTTAAGCCGTCATTATGGAAAATAAATAAAAATAAGTGTTTTTTAATAACTTGTAACCATTTTAAATATTTCTTAATGCATGTCTCGAGTAATCTACACAGTTTACTCATGCTTGATGGTAAGGAGAGCCTATGTAACCCTTTGCAGGGTCTCGGATCCTACCCCATTAGCAGAGCAATTTTAATAACAGTTTTTTAATAACTTGTAACCATTTTAAATATTTCTTAATGCATGTCTCGAGTAATCTACACAGTTTACTCATGCTTGATGGTAAGAGATTGCTTTAAGTATGGTTAATTTAACCAAAAACAGCCAATTTTATACCGCCGTAAATCCTCTGCTTTTTTCCTTAACAGTAAAATATAGTTGAACTATTCTTTACAGATTTTGCTTGATTTTGATTTACAGAGTTTGTTTTGGACTGTAGCATATTAAACCAAGTTGCACATTGCATAAAAGCATTTAATATAGCATACAAGTTATTAGAACATTTAGAACTTTCATTAACGCAAGTAAGAAGTTTAGAACACATTCCAATCAAAAACACATACCGCATTAGTCACGTTTAGTTCACACGACCTCTATTTGAGGTTCACAGACGAGTTAAGTCACGTTTATTGCTCAAGGTCAGAATCCAGGAAACATGTGCAATGATGGTCGAATCTTGATAATTCACACACATACTTAATATCCATCAAATCCAAAGGAATGTCTAGATAGAAAATTTAAACCTTACACGAGCCATCGGTACTGACCAATCAGAATTAGGGCAAACAATTATATCGAATGGCAATAGGAATTTTCCACCTTTTGGACCAATCAGAATTATGATAAACAAAAGGATCATGTACAACAAATGGAAATTTCCTTTAAGTTATTCTCACGATCAGTCCCTGAAAAAGGTTATAAATTAAAGAACCACCGTCCAACAAGTCAGTCCCGTTCGGACAGTAACTGTTGCTGGACGCTCGTTCCTCGATAACAGCTCAACAGTCTCGTTCGTACAGCAAGTGTTACTGAGCGTTCGTTACTCGACAACAGATCAATAAAATGTTGTGTTAATTAAAACAGAACTTCAGTGTTTCAGTACAATTATTGCAATCTCACAAACCAAGACATTGGTACATGTCTTCGTATTTGCAAGACCATTCTCGAATTGTTACATGGCGATCGTTCATCTTGTTTTATTACAGGACCATTTCTTAGTTGATATAGTCTTTTTGAGCTAAATAAATTATATTGCCTGATTCAAGATAGACTAAAAGTATAAGAAACAATAATTAGTAAGCTAAGACCTTCTAAAGTTGTCAATTGCGTTAGTTTTCTTTGTTTAAATAGACTAACGGCTTTGCCAAATTCTACTGGTTTAATGCATCTACAAGCATATAATTTACTACTAAAAATCTTCGAATCATAGCAGAAACAGCAACATTGGGAAAAAAAATTAGATTTTTTTTTACTTCTCCTTGAGTTAATTAAAACTTCCTACCTTGTTAAATTTAATGTTAAACATCTCGGAAATGTAGTGTTAACGTTAGGTGCGAATCCTGCGCCTGCTCCTGCACGAGTATGAGTGAGATTCGCCATCAAAGAATCGTATCGTGTACAGACTCCTATTTAAAGACATTTGTTTGTAATCATGCTGTCAACAGAACATTGCAGGAACTTTTCAACGGTTTCAACTTTGCCTGAGCCTACAATATACCCAGTCTGGCAGCGTTCTGCTAATTTACCCAATCGAGCAGTTTTGGCTGTCAAACCGTGCCGTTCGTAGGCGCGGGTAGGGGGAATGGAATCATGAGACGTTGGAGGAATGGTCTGACGGTAAATTAAGAGTAAATTAACGGTAAATTAACGATCCAAGTGTTCCCGTACATTTCTTTCATAAAAATATATCATTAAAAATGATAATTATGTTAGATTCTTGTTTAGTAAACGTTATTAACATATATTCTAGAGGTTGAGCAATGTTTACAGTCGATAAAACATGATAAATTAATGCATCCATACACTTATATGAGCAGGCATTTGCAGACGGTAATTTAGCGGTAAATTAAAGGTTACAAGCTTACATGCGTATTTGGTGAGGTGTGGAAAACATTCAAAAGTAGTTAAAGTAAATGTTGGAAATGATTCATTTTATTCACACTCGTAACGCAGAAATCTTGTAGATCTAATAATCTACTTACTGAAATTGAATTCAAAGGTAGAGCCACAGCACATTCTGCCTGTTCCCTCATTCGTTTTAACATCCTACCACG
>KZ061565.1:232013-250235 GCA_002091835.1 Anopheles maculatus | reverse complement strand
TTACCGTTCGGTTTGGGAGACCATGATTAAATATCCATGATTAAATATCTTCCATTCGAGAAACTTGTTTCTATTACAACAGATGGAGCAAAAGCTATGACAGGGAAATCTAAAGGATTTGTAGCTCGGATGATACAAAAACTCCAGGAACTGCATCCAAATCAAATTGTTAAAACTTTTCATTGCCTGATACATCAACAAGTTTTGTGTGTGAAATTTTTGAAATTAGAACCAGTTTTGCAAACTGTTACAAAAGTAGTGAATTTTATAAGGTCCCGAGCCCTAAATAACCGACAATTCGAAACACTTCTTAAGCTCTAAATAGACGGTGCGCAATGTCAAGATTGCGATAAATGTGTCTGTCAAAAGATTTCCCAGTCTGGCAGCGTTCTGCTAATTTACCCAATCGATCAGTTTTTTCTGTCAAACCGTGCCGTTCGTTGGCGCGGGTAGGGGGAATGGAATGATGAGACGTTGAAGGAATTGTCAGACGGTAAATTAAGAGTAAATTAACGGTAAATTAACGATCCAAGTGTTCCCGTACATTTCTTTCATCAAAATATATCATTAAAAATGATAATTATGTTAGATTCTTGTTTAGTAAACGATATTAACACATATTCTAGTGGTTGAGCAATGTTTACAGTCGATAAAACATGATAAATTAATGCATCCATACACTTATATGAGCAGGCATTTGCAGACGGTAATTTAGCGGTAAATTAAAGGTTACAAGCTTACATGCGTATTTGGTGAGGTGTGGAAAACATTCAAAAGTAGTTAAAGTAAATGTTGGAAATGATTCATTTTATTCACACTCGTAACGCAGAAAATCTTGTAGATCTAATAATCTTTTTGCTGAAATTGAATTCAAAGGTAGAGCCACAGCACATTCTGCCTGTTCCCTCATTCGTTTTAACATCCTACCACGCCTACGATACAACATTCCCGTCTTCCTCCTCTATTTCGGAAGCAATCTGTAGCATATGATACGGGTCTAATAACAACAAAAGCAATCATTTATATAGCTATTACAACTTCCACCTTATAACATGATATCAGTGGTACTGTGACAGCGTAATCAGCTAATGCAGCGAAGTCGCCGGATCGAAACTCCAAGCTATCTATAATAATCTCATATGATAAAAAAGAATCATTAGACCATAGTTCATACCACAGCACATCCCAGAACCGGGTGAGCTCGATTTTTTGACAATTCGACAAAAACTGCTCGACTGGGTAAATTAACGACTGCTAATTTACCCTTAATTTACCCCTAATTTACCCCTAATTTACCCGGTAAATTAACGGTTATTTAAGAGTAATTTAACGAAATTTGTCTCACTGGGTAATTATTTATACAGTGAGCCAAACAGAAATCCGGACACTTGCCTGAATTTTGCACGGAGATGAACAATTTTTCTTTGTTTTTTCAATACTTTGTGTTTAATATTTTTAACTAAGGTCTTGAACTGTCGATTCGCTTATATTTGTGAAATTATTGATTTCCTGAATACTTTTTTCCGTCCTGATTGTGAAATATACTTCTTCTTCTTTCTTGGCCTAACGTCTAACGACCTCTTACGGTCATGCCTGCCATTTTTGGCTTACTAGACTTGTTGTTACCGCATAGTTGGATAGTCAGTCCTCACTATGGGGGAACGGCCCAGATGAGACTTGAACCCCGGTCCTGCCGTGTGAAGACCGGCGCCGCTGTCGCATCACCACCGGGCCGCCCTGAAATATAATGATATTTCTCTCCAGTTATGTTGTGAGACGCATCTTTAAGTGAAAATATGTAAATTTAGGAGATCTGAGCATCCACACACTCATCACGGTGGCCAAGAATCGACTACATCAGTCATAACACTATAGAATATGTTAAAACTAGCATTCTGAGCCCTTCAATCGCAGTGGATTCTTAGAAATGTAACTGTCCGGTTTTCCGTTGAAGGTGTCCAAAGAAGAATTGATAAGAAAAAATATTTTCTATTGGATTCCCTTACGCAATTGCTCAAATTGAAGGTGTCCGGATTTACGTTTGGCTCACTGTATCTTTATTTCATACTGAAAACAACCCAAATGCATTGAAAAATAAATTCCTGAAAGAATGTGTTGCTAAGCGTTGAAGAGTCGAACTGGCGCTGCTACTATTTTGAGCACCACTGTAGCCACTGTAGCTCCATTATGCTACGAAGCGTGTCAAACATGGGGCCATTTAATGCGTAGTTTCCTCGTCCATTTGTCCTCCCCGTCTAAACTCTGTCGACAACGATTAAAGCTTTATATTTTACCGTCTTTGCCCGGTTGTATCTACGACTGCATGCTTTTATGGCTTCGGTGGGACAGATTGGTTGAACTTTCTCCGTGCAGTCGTTGCGTGTGCTACACGGAAGAGGAATTGGTGGCTTACTCGTACACATCACATCTCGATACAACTCTATGACGGGTGGTGTGAGAAATAAATGAATAAACCTAAACAAATATTGCTCAAAAAGAATTAGAATTGAAGCACTACTACTCTCTGCTCCAAACCAAACAGTAAACAAAACTCAAGGAAGTGTTTTGGCGAGTGCAAATAAGTTGCATTTTTCATGCGAACCACGCTTGGCTCTGGTCCGTTCGAGTGCAAGCGATCCCCAAAATTAGAACTCCCAATCGCGCTGCGTTTGTACTGCGATCACCGATTGCGAATGTGAGTAACGCGAGTTCAATCGGAAGAATGTTGCGTCCTGCCCGGCCTAATTGCGTCTAGGTGAAAATTGGCACCAATGTACCATACGGTGCCGTGCGGGCGTAGGCGAGGATCACCTTGCTTCGGGTGATAAAATTAGAAAGTGATCACGCCCGCTCGCGCCATTGACAATGAATCGTTCCCTTCGGGTTATTTAAATTCCCTCCGTTCAGGGTCATCCAACGCTAGTCGACCGATTGCCGCTGGTCCTTGAGGTAGTGGTAAGCACAAGTGTAGCAAGTGAATCGAGAGCTTCGAAATCAAGTTGAAGGTTGGCAAGGGAAAGTGTAGCAGTGAGAGTTGGGAACGCTTGACTGTGTGCGGTACGACGCGAACCTTAGCCCGCCGGGATGGTACGCAAGCAGAAGACGGACGATGGGATCCCGCAGGTGATTGTAACTGGGCAGGAGCAGCCGGGCGATGAACGGTCGATGTCACGCGAGGGCACCTACTCGCGGGAACCGTCCCGGGAGCGTAGTTCCCGCTCGGTATCTATCTCGCGCCTCCGCGTGGATGATCCGCTGCGCAAGGAGATGATGTTGGTGCGGGAGAAGTCACCGTTCGAGATTGGGGAGAACCGAAATGTGCAGGTCGCCTCCTGTAAGGCCATCATCGATAAGGCGCTGGTGATGGATGTGTCGGGCGGTGTGACGAACGTGGACGAGTACATCTCGCTCTTCTTCTCGTCGGGCTGCGTCATCGACGAAGCCTCCTGTAAGGACATCTCGACCGCGGTGGAGGTAACGATCATCGAGGAGGAAGAGGAACGTCCCGAGCTGGTGGTGATGCCGCTCGTCGAAGAAGAGCCACCGGTGGTCGAGGAGGACTCGAAGGACAAAAAAAAACTTCGACCGAACTGCTTGAAGATAGCCGCGAAATCGAACCACCGCTGGGAACGTCCGATGCCGAACAGGTTGACGTTGGTGCGGACGCTCATGACGTAGAAGCAACCGAACCGGACGCAACCGATGCGTTCGAAGGTGCAACGGATGAGCAGGGCGACGAGGCGATCGAGGGAGAGACGACCGAACCGGGCGAACCCGAACCATTGCCCGAAGCGCCAGCCGAACCCAAGGATGATGAATCTGATTTAAAAGCGGACAGCGACGAGTCCGGGGAGTCTTATAGCGAAACGGAGGAATCATCGTCAGAACTATCCTACTCCTACAGCGACATGTCCGTGGACGAAGTGGATCCCTCCGAGTGGCGCGTGTTCCACGAGGATGAGGACGAAATCGCGATGATCAAGTTCGAGCAGCGGGAAAAGACGCCCGAACTGACGGAGAAGGAAAAGGATGCCGAGTTCCAGCGGGTCCGGAAGGCGTCGCGCCCGCCGCTATATCTCACCAAGCTCACCGACCGGAGCGCCCCGACCGGTTCGACCATCAAGCTGCAGTGTACGGTCGAGGGCCAGGAGGTGACGGTACAGTGGCTGAAGAATGAGCTTCCCATCGAGCGGACCGCCAACCTGCAGACATCGGCCGCCGACGGTCTGTACACGCTCACGATCAAGGATCTGCGGCATTCGGATGCGGGCGAATATAAGATAGTGGCCAAGAATAGGGGCGGTGCGGTACCGTCCATTGCCCGGGTTCGCGTGTACGACGCGATCAAGCCCAAGTGTCAGCTGCCATTCTTTGTCAAAGTCAGAGGTAATTCGACTGGACGCTGTTTAGCCTTTCAATCGTTTGTTTTACAGTTGACGTTCACTTTCCCATTCCCAGACTACTTCCACCATGCGCTGAACGATCTGGTGATCGAGTGTCAGATCATGTTCCAGCAGGAACGATAACCTGGCTCAAGGACGGCGATCCGATCGTGTTGGATCAGCGGATAGGTGCCACCTACGAGGGCGAGGAGATATTCCAGCTCAACATCTACGACCCAACGCCAGAGGACAGCGGTCGCTATACGTGCATCGCCGAGAATGAGGCTGGCCGCAGCCAGATCTCGCACACGGTCGACTTTGTCGACAAGGTGCCCTATATGCGGCTGCCGGGCATTACGAATGCCGATCGGAAGTTGCTGACCGAGGAAGAGATCGAGGAGCGCAAGCGCGAAGAGCAACGCATTAAGAAGGAGGCACAGGAACGGTTGGCCGGCGGGGGACGGTCGGGTCGCGGCGGTGACGATGCACACGAACCGTACGAATCGGAATCGTTCGTCATACGCGACTCGAAGAACAAGCTAACGTGGGCCGGTCAGCTGCACAACGTCACCACGACGAAGGGTGCGGTGGTGAAGATGACCTGCTCGGCTAATGGACCGTTGCCGATGTTTAAGTGGCAGCGTAATGGGCGTGCGATCGATTTTGGCGACCATGTCAAACTGATGAACAGTGGTGCGATCGGCCAGATCGTGATCAATGGTGTGACGCGCAAGGATGCGGGCGAATACACCTGCACGGCAAAGAACAGTCACAACGAGATCAAGACGACGTGCGTACTGAAGGTGATAACGTTGCCATCGGCCGAAACGACGCCCGCCACGTTTACGAGAGCCGTGAAGGGTAAGTAGTTGTGCGAACTGCTTTGCTTTGTGTTTGTGTTCGTCTCCAAATGCGTCATCTAACGCACGATCGATTGTTTTGCTCCGTTTCTCCGACAGAGTTCTACGACATCCGTGCCGACGATCTGGTGCTAGAGGTAAACGTGCACGGTGTCCCGAAACCGACGATCAAGTGGCTGAAGGATGGCGAGGAGGTGGTGCTCGGCGAGAAGCTACTGATAAACCGTGAACCGAACGGTGTGTATCAGCTGTGCATCCACAAGCCGGCCCCGGCCGACTGTGGTGTGTACGAGTGTCAGGCTGTCAACTCGGCCGGCACTGCCAAGGTATCGCACGAGGTAAGCTTCACGTCGAAGGATAAGCTGATTCACGTGCAGCACATCGAGCATGCGGACTACTTTAAAAGACGGCTCGAGGAGAAGGAAGCGGCCAGTCTACTGCTGACGGCAGAACCGACCCCACCGACCGACCAGGCGCAACAGGCCACCCCAGCCCAGCCACAGGCACAGCAGCAATCAGAACCGGCACCGGTTAGCACGGGCGAACCCGTTCCATCGACGGAAACAGGTGCAGGTGACACCGAACCCGAAACAACCGGTGAACCAGCTGCAGAAGCTCCCCAGGAACAAGCTGCACCGAAACCGAAACCCGCGTTCAAGGCAATGCCTCGGAAACGCTTTGAGGATGGTCCGGTAGAGCCGTTCGTCATCCGGGACTCGAAGAACCGGTTGATGTGGGAGACGAAGCTAAAGAACCAAACGGCACCGGCCGGTAAGACGATGAAGCTGACGTGCAGTGTGACTGGGCCGCAACCGACCTGGCGCTGGTTGAAGAACGGTAAGCCGCTCGTCTGGAGCAAGAACGTCGTCAACGGGACCAAGGGCGAGTTTGGCAGTGTGCGCATCACGCCAACAACGGTAGCGGATTCGGGCGAGTACCAGGCGTTCGCGAAGAACAGCTTCGGGGAGATCGAATGCTCCTGCACGGTCAACATCTTTGCGACGGAGAAGGACATCGAGACGGTGCCAACGTTCACGCGGGTCATTGGTAGGTCTTCGTGACGCTTTTTTCTGAATGTTGTAGGAGCTAATGTTTCCTGTGTGTCCGATGTGTCTTGCAGACTACTACGATTCCTTAGTGGATGATCTGATCCTCGAGGTGCACGTGCGCGGTGTCCCGGACCCGAAGCTGACCTGGGAGCGCGATGGTGTGGAGTTTACGAACGAAACGGATCGTGTGATTATTTCACGCCAGGGCGATGGTGTATATCGGTTGAGGTGAGTAGATCTTTTACTATCGTTTACCACAAATTAGTTACTATTTTCATTATCGCTTCACAGCATCCACAATCCAGAGAAGCTGGACGGTGGCAAATGGGTGGTGACGGCTAAGAACCATGCCGGCGAGGAGAAGCTTAAGCACTCGGTGACGTTCAAGGGACGCGAGTTCTACCAGAACCAGCTAACGCACGGTATCTACCACGCGGACAAACAGATAACTCGCTCGGAAGAGGACGGAATCGTGTACGGTACACGGTCACGTTCGGTATCGCGCGCACCATCGGTCGCCCATCAGGTTGGCCCTGAACCGGACATTTCCGCCGTTGTTGAGGCGCTCCAGGCTGTTGAAGCAACAACCGAGGATGCTCCAGCACCGACTGACGGTGCGGAAGCACCGGTAGCCACCGAAGCACCCGAGGAACCGGCCATCAAGAAGAAGAAGGAACCGAAGCAATGGCGTAAGAATTTGCAGGGTCTGCTGAAGGGTCGCATCCCGGGACCGATTGCAGAGGAGCCCACCAAACACAAGGTGCTGGAAGTGAAGCAGAAGCTGTACTTTGAGGCTAACCTGAAGAATCAAACCGTAGCGGAGGGTTCGCACATCAAGCTGGTGTGTTCGTGCGTTGGTCCGCAACCGACGATCAAGTGGTTCAAGAACAACATCCCGCTCGTCTGGAGCAAGAACGTGAAGAACGATACGAAGTTGGGCGTCGGTGCGGTTCATATTATCTCGGCAGAGCTTAACGACTCCGGCACGTACAAGTGTACTGCGAGCAATACGTCCGGTGAGGTAGAAACTAGCTGCAAGGTGATCGTGTTCCCGGTGCCCGAGAAGCAGCATGTTGCACCGAGCTTTGTGCGCAATGTTAAGGGTATGTTTTGGTGTTGGTCGAGTTGTTAAGATCTTTCAATAAAATGGGTTTCTCTTCATTTTAGAGCACTACGACATCCAGACGAACGATTTGATACTGGAGGTGAACGTGCGCGGCAATCCGATGCCCTCGGTCAAGTGGCTGCGTGACGGTATCGATCTGCAGGATCCAACCGGGGAGAAGTTCTTCCCGATGCGTGAGCCCGGCGGTGTCTTCAAGCTCACCATCCACGATCCGCAAGCCAAGGACGAAGGGCAGTACGCGTGCGAAGCGACGAACGTTGTCGGCAAGGACGTCATCCGACATGCGGTGCGCAAGATCGTGGATCGTAAGATCGCCGAAAGCCACGTGTTCGGTATCGCTTACCACGATCCGAACGTGATGAAGCACGGCGTGTACGAGGAACCGCCGAAACCGGAACCGGTCCCCCGGCCTCACCGGGAGTTTGTCTTCCTGGAGGACGGTTCGTACTATATACGCGGACAAACGCCCGAATATCTGTGGGAATGGGAAACGGATACGAGCGCGGAAAGTGAGTACGAAGAGTACGTTTCGCCCGAACCGGAACCGGAGCCCGAGTTGCCTCCGGAACCGGAGCCCGAGCCAGAACCAGCGCCGGTAGAAAAGGTACCGTCGCGTTCCCCTTCGCCGGACTTCTTGATAAAGACACCGCCGCCACCACTTCCGAAACAACCGGAACCGGTCGAAGCGGACGATGAGGACGAGGATGAAGATGAGGAGGAGGAAGAAGAGGCACCACCACCACCACCGAAGCGTGGCCCCAAGATCAAGAAGCTGCGCAAGAAGCGTGTGAAGCAGCCAGCCCAGGAGGAAGAGCAAGCGGTCGCTGAACCGGCTCCAGCTGAAACTGCGGCTCCAGCACCCCAACCGGTGGAACCCGTTCCGAAACCGGAAGTTGAGGCCCCATCGGAAGTGGCCCCTGTCGAGGGAGAAACGGCTGAGGATAAGGAGAAGCTACGCAAGGAACGCTATCTGCGCCTGTTCCCGGAGCTAAATCCGGACGATGCGAAGCGTCCGGATGCTCGGGCTGTGTTGCGCTTCGGAAGTACCTTGCACGACATCAACATCGTCGAGGGTAAGCCGGTCCGTCTGTTCTGTACCGTGTTGGGCTCGAAGGCCGACTTCAAGTGGTACAAGAACGGTGAGCCGATGGAGTTTACCAAGCAGATCAAAAATCTGTCTGATGCGAAGGAAGGCACGGGTGTGGTGGCGTTCAATAAGGCCGCACGCGAAGACACGGGCGAGTACGAGGTGGTGGTGAAGGATAAGTCCGGTGCCGTCATCAAGGGTACGTGCAAGTTGAACGTGCTACCGGCACCGGTTCGCATCCCGCTGCCTGAGGGTGAAGCTCCACGGTACGTACGCTGCATGACCCAGCACTACGACCTCCGCGTGGACGATCTGGTACTGGAAACGCAGATCAAGGGTACGGGTCCGATCAAGGTGGAATGGTATCTGGACGGTATCATCATCCCGAACAATGAGAAGTACATCCAGATCCGTGAACCGCACGGTATCCACAAACTGTGCATCCACAATCCGCAGATTCGCGACAATGGCCGGTACATGGTGAAGGCCATCAACGACTTCGGTACGGAGGAGCTCAAGTACACGCTGCGGTTCGAGGGTAAGGCGGCCGCTATGCCGATGTACCATATGCACCATGCGGACAAGCGTCGCCCGGCGTACGAGGAAGAGAAGGTGGTGGAACCTCGCCAACACCGTGAGGTCGTGTTCCTGGAGGATGGTTCGTACTACATGAAGGGACAAACGCCCGAACGGTTCTGGGAGTGGGAAACGGACACGGATGCTGAGAGCGAATACGAGGAGTACGTGCCCGGTGACACCGAAAGCGAGGAAGAGCCGGAACCGGAAGAGGAGGAAGAAAAGGAGGAACCGGCCGAGAAACCTGCGACGCCGGCAAAATCACCAACAGTTGCCGACGGTGCAGGGGAGAAGGAAGAGGCAGCGGAAGAGGAAGAGGAGGAAGAGGTAGAGGAACCACCACCGAAGCCTCCGAAGCGTGGACCGAAGATAAAGAAGCTGCGCCGCAAACTGCCGAAGCAACCATCCCCGGAGAAGGTTCCGGAGCAACCGAAGGAAGTCCCGAGACAGCGGGAACCACAGCCACAGCGTGGACCAACCGGAGAGCCGAAGATGAAGCTTAGCCAGTTGATATCGAGCGGCAAGAGTTTGGCCCCACCGGAGGTACCGCGTGTCAAGCGCTGGAAGAAACCGATCGAGGTGGAGTTTATCTCGCATCTGCGCAGTGGCACAATCAAGAAGGGCAAGAGCCTGACGCTCAACTGTTGCTGCTCGGACGCGCAGAAGATTGAGGTGACCTGGCTGAAGGATGACGAACCGCTGGTGATGGGACCGCGGTGCCGCTGTGACGTTACGCGCCACGGTCACTGTACGCTGGATCTGGTCGATCTGCGACTGGAAGATTCGGGCGTGTACAAGTGCGTGGCCAAGACGGCCAACGGTACCGCCACCGATTCCTGCCGCATTACGGTGTTCGAGCTGGAAAAGAAGGACGAAGTCGAGCTGGTACCGCCGACGTTCATCACACCGCTGAGAGGTAAGCGTGCATTGTGTGTAGTTGTGATGTCAACGGGCGAATGCTAACGATCCTCGATCTTATCCCCTACAGAACTGTACCACCCGACGACGAACGATCTGCATCTGGAGATACGCGTGCGCGGCAATCCAGTACCGACGTTCCGCTGGATGTACGACGGCATACCGATCCTGCAGAGCAACGACAAGTACGAGATCTTCAACCAGCACTACTACGAGCAGGGCACCAAGATCACCACCGTGCAGCTGATCATCAACGATCCACAGCTGCGCGACAGTGGCAAGTACACGCTGATCGCCAAGAACGATGTGAAGTCGGTCGAAATGTCCCGCCAGATATCGATCCCGCTGCGGTTCGATGCACGGGTGCAGGCACCCAAGAAGCGCATGGACGATGTGGTGGTAGAGAACGAGGCGCCACGCGTCCTGCCGAAACCACCCACGCCCGAACCGGAACCGGTCGCGGAAGAACCACCGGCCGAACCGGCCGAAGGCGAAGAACAGCCGGAGGAAGAGGTGGAAGAGGAAAAGGAAGACGAAGAGGAGGAAGATGAGTAATCAATGGGGAATCGATTTTGTGTAGTTGTGTAGACGTTTTAGGATTAAGCTAATCACTATGTTTAAGCAGTTTTGTTTTGTGTAACTTGGTTAACTTGTATACGGCGCCGTGTTCTGTTTGTTTAGAAAATATAAATCACTCACTGTGAGATTATGTGGATTTCGATGAGTTTGTTTGTTTGGTTTTTACGATCACCTAAAAATTGCAACGAAATTATTTAATTACGAGCGAGGTTACGCAACAAGGAAGACGATAATGGCGGTTACTCAGCAAAAAGATCATCATCTACACGGGAACCGAGTCCTTGTGATCTGATCTGATCGCATTCGTGTTCTTAACCTTCTATGCATTTTCCGGTTTAGATGCTCATCATCTCAATAAATCTCATCTTTAAATTACAGCTTAATGTAATTGAAGATCGAGAGATCCGGTGCCATGGTGTACTTCACAAGATCATCAGCTTAAGACCACACAAGATCATCAAAAGATCCTTGATAAATTAAATCAATGTCCGAGAGGTTATGTAATGTCACTCTTTTCGCACAAAAGTTTATGTATGGTGATCGTATGTACATGATCGCCGAACAATCACCAACAGTCTACCGTCAAACTGACCGTGGAGGTGAAAATTAATATCGATTTGCATACCATCTGTGCCACTTTGGTTGAGTTTGTGCGCAAATAGTATCATCCGCAAAGTCTCAAAGATCTTCAACAATAGAGATCCCGTTTTGCTCCGTTTATGCCGTAGACAGGTTTATGTGTGCTGCCTCGACAGAACTCTTCTCATATTTACAAAATAAATAGTAATGTTTGACAGTAGCTTGTACGGGGTAGCTGCCGAGCGTCCCCATATTCCCGACCTGTTCGCACTTGTTTGTTGACCGGACAACTTCAAAAGGACACAGCAGGTCATCAGCACCCACTCCATCTACACAAAAGCACAATCCACGCAACAGAACCCTCGAACAGGGCTCTTAGGTTGACTTGAGACTTGAGCCTTCGAGTGTACCAAAAAATCGATTACAATTCTCCACTTGCCAAAAGAAATCCACCAATTGTGGAGCGTATATGCACGAGCATTTAACACCGAAACAAACAGACACACATACGACGCGGAGCGGAAGAACGTAAAAACTGATTCCAACTCGATTTCCGTACTTCTACCGTTGCCGGTACACATCTCGGAATGAAATCTGCCAGTTTCTGGTGAGCCGTACAGGGGTCGGCGCAAATGAGTAAATAAACAAAATTATTGCTCAATGGGAGGGTAATTGTGGTCTTCTTTTTTTTGTTAGCCTCGCTTCATCTTTTCCTGCCGGCCTTTTGTTGTAGTGTGTGGCAGCACTTTGTTGATCGTTTTTTTTGTGTCTCAGTCCTTTTCCAAAACGCTCCCCCTACTTTACGTCAGTTACATCGTTGGCACGTAC
Source organism: Anopheles maculatus (assembly GCA_002091835.1). Classification (NCBI taxonomy): domain Eukaryota; kingdom Metazoa; phylum Arthropoda; class Insecta; order Diptera; family Culicidae; genus Anopheles; species Anopheles maculatus. The sequence continues at coordinate 238,251 of KZ061565.1, read as the reverse complement.
GTACGGATTTTTCGCTAATTGTAGGAATATTCCGTGGAGGATGTTGGTGTGCCGAAGGAGAATAGATTCTTTTCGTTGTTTTTTTTTTTCGTTGACTACGGCACTTCACCAGTTTTCATCTCATTGCGCGCGTGTGGTGCTCTTCTTCGCTTCGCTGTGTGCTGATCGATTTGTTGTCAATACAAACGTATGACCATTGACTCGATAAACATTGCCACCGGCCCGTTCTATAGCCGAGAACTCACCGTTCGGGCTTTATCCCCACCACTCATCAGCACACATCAGTACTGCTGTCAAAGCATGGCCCAAAGGAAGGCTTCACACCAAGCCGGGGACGACACACCGGGAGCTATCTGGCTGGGCAGAAAACTTTATATAAGTACGTGAAGTAAACGCTTCTAGGTGATAATTGCGACACGTAACCGGCACTGGACGCAGGTATCTGCAAAAATTCTCGCCGTGCTGGTCACAGCAGCAAATCTACAGTAGCATCCACTGGCAAAGGCAGCAGGAAGTCATATAACGAAACCACCCAACGCGGAAAGCAGTATGACATTCTTTCAAGCGGTAAGTGCCAGCCTTGGCTTTGAATTTACGCACGTCTGCAATGGATTTGCATTAGTGCAATCAGCACTACTACGAGCAGGGCACCAAGATCACCACCGTGCAGCTGATCATCAACGATCCACAGCTGCGCGACAGTGGCAAGTACACACTGATCGCCAAGAACGATGTCAAGTCGGTCGAAATGTCCCGCCAGATATCGATTCCGCTGCGGTTCGATGCACGGGTGCAGGCACCCAAGAAGCGCATGGACGATGTGGTGGTAGAGAACGAGGCGCCACGCGTCCTGCCGAAACCACCCACGCCCGAACCGGAACCGGTCGCGGAGGAACCACCGGCCGAACCAGCCGAAGGCGAAGAACAGCCGGAGGAAGAGGTGGAAGAGGAAAAGGAAGACGAAGAGGAGGAAGATGAGTAATCAATGGGGAATCGAATTTGTGTAGTTGTGTAGACGTTTTAGGATTAAGCTAATCACTATGTTTAAGCAGTTTTGTTTCGTGTAACTTGGTTTACTTGTATACGGCGCCGTGTTCTGTTTGTTTAGAAAATATAAATCACTCACTGTGAGATTATGTGGAGATTTCGATGAGTTTGTTTGTTTGGTTTTTACGATCACCTAAAAATTGCAACGAAATTATTTAATTACGATCGAGGTTACGCAACAAGGAAGGCGATAATGGCGGTTACTCAGCAAAAAGATCATCATCTACACGGGAACCGAGTCCTTGTGATCTGAACTGATCGCATTCGTGTTCTTAACCTTCTATGCATTTTCCGGTTTAGATGCTCATCATCTCAATAAATCTCATCTTTAAATTACAGCTTAATGAACTTGAAGATCGAGAGATCCGGTGCCATGGTGTACTTCACAAGATCATCAGCTTAAGACCACACAAGATCATCAAAAGATCCTTGATAAATTAAATCAATGTCCGAGAGGTTATGTAATGTCACTCTTTTCGCACAAAACTTTATGTATGGTGATCGTATGTACATGATCGCCTAACAACCACCAACAGTCTACCGTCAAACTGACCGTGGAGGTGAAAATTAATATCGATTTGCATACCATCTGTGCCACTTTGGTTGAGTTTGTGCGCAAATAGTATCATCCGCAAAGTCTCAAAGATCTTCAACAATAGAGATCCCGTTTTGCTCCGTTTATGCCGTAGACAGGTTTATGTGTGCTGCCTCGACAGAACTCTTCTCATATTTACAAAATAAATAGTAATGTTTGACAGTAGCTTGTACGGGGTAGCTGCCGAGCGTCCCCATATTCCCGACCTGTTCGCACTTGTTTGTTGACCGGACAACTTCAAAAGGACACAGCAGGTCATCAGCACCCACTTCATCTGCACAAAAGCACAATCCACGCAACAGAACCCTCGAACAGGGCTCTTAGGTTGACTTGAGACTTGAGCCTTCGAGTGTACCAAAAAATCGATTACAATTCTCCACTTGCCAAAAGAAATCCACCAATTGTGGAGCGTATATGCACGAGCATTTAACACCGAAACAAACAGACACACATACGACGCGGAGCGGAAGAACGTAAAAACTGATTCCAACTCGATTTCCGTACTTCTACCGTTGCCGGTACACATCTCGGAATGAAATCTGCCAGTTTCTGGTGAGCCGTACAGGGGTCGGCGCAAATGAGTAAATAAACAAAATTATTGCTCAATGGGAGGGTAATTGTGGTCTTCTTTTTTTTGTTAGCCTCGCTTCATCTTTTCCTGCCGGCCTTTTGTTGTAGTGTGTGGCAGCACTTTGTTGATCGTTTTTTTGTGTGTCTCAGTCCTTTTCCAAAACGCCCCCCCTACTTTACGTCAGTTACATCGTTGGCACGTACGTACGGATTTTTCGCTAATTGTAGGAATATTCCGTGGAGGATGTTGGTGTGCCGAAGGAGAATAGATTCTTTTCGTTGTTTTTTTTTTTCGTTGACTACGGCACTTCACCAGTTTTCATCTCATTGCGCGCGTGTGGTGCTCTTCTTCGCTTCGCTGTGTGCTGATCGATTTGTTGTCAATACAAACGTATGACCATTGGCTCGATAAACATTGCCACCGGCCCGTTCTATAGCCGAGAACTCACCGTTCGGGCTTTATCCCCACCACTCATCAGCACACATCAGTACTGCTGTCAAAGCATGGCCCAAAGGAAGGCTTCACACCAAGCCGGGGACGACACACCGGGAGCTATCTGGCTGGGCAGAAAACTTTATATAAGTACGTGAAGTAAACGCTTCTAGGTGATAATTGCGACACGTAACCGGCACTGGACGCAGGTATCTGCAAAAATTCTCGCCGTGCTGGTCACAGTAGCAAATCTACAGTAGCATCCACTGGCAAAGGCAGCAGGAAGTCGCGTCCCGGAACCCGGAACACGAAAGTCGGGCGTTAGTGTGTTAGTCGAAACGGTGTACCATTTGATCGATGTGATTTGGGTGCACCGTGGCTCCTAAAACTAGTGAATTTAATAAAATATAACGAAACCACCCAACGCGGAAAGCAGTATGACATTCTTTCAAGCGGTAAGTGCCAGCCTTGGCTTTGAATTTACGCACGTCTGCAATGGATTTGCATTAGTGGTTGGCGAATATTGGAGCTCCAATTAATTCAACCGCATTAAGGATTCTAGTGTCGTGCCGTGGCCACACGCGCATAGTGCTAAACAACGTGTAGTTTGTGTTTTACCACGACTGAACGAAATGGACTTTTATGTGATAGTGAATTTTGATAGATTTTATCGAAAAGTGGTGCAAAATGGACGAAAAAAAAGTTATTCTTGGTTTAATAATTAAAAGTGGTGTGTACTAAAGTTAATGATTTCTTTAAGATGTGGTAGATATACGACGCAACATACGAAACAAACTTGCGTTATATTGGGGAAATCTCGTGTAATAGTGTTACCGGCGTCGATTTTTCACATGGAAGGATTCGATCCTGATAATAAAAAGACCAGAAAAGCCAGAAAAATGATAATAAGGATGCACGAAATGTTTTTTTTTAATAAAATAAGTGTACAAGTGGCTAAAAGAATCTAATATTTGCTCTTGATTCGTCAACTTTTTGTAGAAGACTTGCAAGGTTGCTTTTAAAAGCCTACTAAAAGTGCCTAAGCTGTCTTATAAGTTCGTGTAATTTAATAGTGATCCAAAAATGTTATTGCATGCTTCCTTCAGGCTTTAAAAAAACCTAAACAGCCCTTAAGTATGTGACGAACTGAGCTCTACCGAGAATCTTTTGAATATTCGCAATCGTGTAATACTCTTCCAAGTATTTGCGAAGCTGATTTTAGATTGCTGAATGTAGTATTATATGAAGAAAGACATATTTTCATCCTGATTTGAGAAGTAGACACCACCATATCCTATATAAAGTTTGTTGTTCAATATGCGGCGTTCAGCTCAAACACGGCTGAACCGGTATTAATTTCAATCACACTGCGCGAAAGATCTCCGGAGATTTCAGAGATAAAAATGAAGGAAGCTTATAGAATCCTAGAACCATGCCAACGCAGTTCAACTTGTTGGACAAGCAGTGTTCATAGAGGTTCATTGGTTTAGCATTATTTTTAATATCTTAAGGCTTCTCACACTGTTCAGACTACACACTTCTCAGGCACTACAACGACTTTGTGATCTTGGTCTTCTGCTCGATATCGCTAAACAATCCTCGATATTCCTCAAGGTTTAGCGCCGTCATCTGCCAGTCCTATATCCCGGCTGTTCTGACGGACGCATCATCACCATCAATGGGGGCCTACCTCTGTCTATGCGGACGGCCTAAAAGGACTTTACCGGTTGGGTGTCCGGTGCAATTCTCATGGCATTACTCTAAAAACCCATAAACCCATATAAAACATAACTCTCTATAATTATTGAGTCTTATAGTTTTAATGAGGTACGAGGTATTTGGAGAGTCTCTCTTCTCCTTCGATGAACTAGCTTTGGTCTCGTCTTCCATATGCTCATGATCATAAGCGAGTGATTGCTACAAATCAAGGTGTTTTACCCTTAGGCTTAGATGATAAACCCTTCAAACATGGCATTTTAGAATATCAATTTTTTGCAGTTAACTATTTGGGAGGCAGTTTACTGCCTTTAGGCTATTATTCGATTTAATATCACAACGAAATTTTAGCTGATGATCTGTTACATAAAGCCGGTAGAGCATTAGCTGATTTATCTAAATCTTGCTACTGACACTACAACCTCAGGAAGTCCTTGTCCTGCCGTTTTTGGCGTTCATGATCCTTATTTACTAGCTACAACTAGCTAGCACTACAATACTAGTCCTATTAAGAATAGACAGAAATCTCACACACTTCCAACAGGTAGCAAAAATCTCAAATCCAGGATTATAATTTGAAGTTCTCTGTGTATAATTTGGAGAGAACTTTCCGATTTATCTACTTGCCTATGGTAATGAGTATTAGTTGTAGTTCTTCCACTCAGGCGTAATATATCTTATGGGATGTGAAGAACCAAAGTAGAGGTAACAATTACTTTGAAAATTATTGGTTTTGCTTTGCTAAATGGTATGTACAATAAAAAAGCTTTATTAAACCATAAACTTAAGATAAAAAACGATAAGTTAAAATAAGCAACAACACGAAAAAAAAACAACACGGATCCCCCAAACAGATCAACAACACATGCCCATATAATTGCCATGATTTCGCTACTTGTATGCTTACGTCCATCACGATGAGCCACTTTTCGCTCTATCAATAAACAGCAATTATCCTCCACCGATTTACCCACAAATGTACTACAAATATCGGATTCTCATTGCTACCTTTTTTTTGCTGTTGTTGCTGGTGCTCTCTGCTTCCCTGCTCGGCTAACTCCCTGTTATTACGGCTGCTGGATCGTGTCAATCAGTTAGCACGTTTTGGAATCGATTTTGTTTTGTTTTGCTTTGTTTTTTTTGCGTCACTCCTCTCAAATTCAGCATGTGGAAGCCTCCGCCGTACACTTGCATATGATAGCAAATATTGAACACTCATCCCCTTGGTTTGTTCTTTGGAGTTGTTACTCCCAGTGGTATTATGTGCATTACCGATTTCGCAGTGTGTACGGGACCTAGCTCGATTGGGCACACGGACTTAACCTCAATTGCCATCGAACCTCTGTTCGCCACTCGAAAGGAGTGTACACTGTCGACCGGAATGACGCCAACCTCGAACGGAAATGAAGAGTGTTCTCGGTAGCTTGGTAGAGTTTGTTGTTGAGGAACAATATGAGACAGTGTAGCAAATGGCGGGTTCAGAATGTGAAATTATGTACAATAATTTCCCATTTCAAGACTGTTTTAGTCGTATTCATGGCGTTTTCTATGCACGCATCTCACTGAGACTTTCAAAACAATAACCTTGATCATACAGTCAAGCCTCCCCAAAAGACAAGATGAGGTGCGCGAGCACTTGTCAAAGCGACAACACACGCAACCACCACGGTTCATCGACCAAACTCCAAAGTATCCGCCCGTTTCAAGGTAACAATATTCGGCAACTAAACCCCAACCGTGCGGTACACTAATGATCGCCGATCCAGCACAAAGCCTCATTGAAATGGCCCGAAAAGATGTTGAGCAAAGCGTACTTCGATCCTGGGGCATTGGTTGGTTGAAGTGAAGTACTGACAGAAAAATTCAAAAACGCAACG
>KZ061565.1:197445-231158 GCA_002091835.1 Anopheles maculatus | reverse complement strand
CTTCCAATCATGGCAGGCGTGGAGTTGGAAAATTGAAGCAGTTGTCTGCTTATTATTATACCCCAAACCGATGATCGATGATCTTTTCGCATTATGAGCGTTATGTTAGGCAATGCAATGGTTGGGCAGTGGTTCCTTTATGAAGGTAAATTGCACACACCAATCTCAAGAGCATCGGAATCTTTGGGGAGGCAATTGTTTGATCATACATTTTCAATCTCGTGACGGTGAATGGAGTAATGTAACGCAACAACAACACCAAGAAAGGAAAAAATCCATGTGACGTCGTTAGATCTGCGAATCATTTAATCTTGCATTAACCCATGCTTGAGTGCATTTGTAAATCATGCCTATGTCTGGTAATGATACAACACAACTTCCGAAAGACTGCCTTTTGGGAGCCGCCTGTATACACAAACCCGAATGTTTGCTTTGCCGCACGGTAAGCACCACCCAGAAGATGATAGACATGCAAATTTCTTGTCTCAATAAACGGGCGTTCAAAATACGATCATCAGTTCCGGGAACCCAACGCTTTCATGCGCATGAAGATTCATTTGCCATTCCCATTCATTTGCAGCTCGAAAAATCTTCCGCCGTGGAGCTTTATACCTACATCACACTGCTGCTGATCTGTGTCCTGCTGTACATCTTCTCGGACTATCTGAAAGTATGCACGCTCGCGTTCCGATTGCCCGGTCCAACCGCTTATCCCGTGATAGGGAACTGTTTGGACATTGCTAAGAAAGATCGTAAGATACCGTTGCTGCTTTACTTGTCGCATAATTTTGCACATATCGTTACTGACACCTACCTTCTTACCTACCGTTTTCCAGTCATCTCGCGGGAGATGTCAGAAGCTTACAAAAACTATGGTCCACTGGCACGCGTTTGGATATTTGTGTTCCCAATGTTTGTCGTGTTTGACCCGAACGATCTGAAGGTGATCCTATCGTCGAAGAAGCACACCAACAAATCTATGTTCTATAAATTGCTGCACAACTTTCTCGGACGCGGACTCATCACCAGCAGTGGTAAGATTCTTCTAACCGCGTATTGTTATGTTTTTCGTAACGTTCCGGATACAAATGTTTATATTCGTAGGACACAAATGGAGCTCCCATCGGAAGCTAATACAGCCATCGTTTAATATCCAAATACTGGAGAAGTTTGTCGACACGTTCACAGACAGTGCATCGTCACTGATCGATAAGTTGCCGAAGGAGGAAACGATACTGAACGTCACCGAGTATGTAAACAACTGTGTGATTGATATTCTGAACGGTAACTATGGCAACTGCTCTACGCTTACTCAGTGCGATAGATTCTACCTAAACTTGTTTATCTTTTTTTTGCTATCCATTATATAGAGGCTGTCCTTGGAGTTCCGGTAAAAGCAGTGGACAAGACAGAGATGGAACAATCACCTTTTAGACAGTGAGTAAAAGACTTTAGCACGATTAGGAGGATGATTAAAGCGACTTACCTTTTTCTGCTCCACTTCCACAGAGGAAAAGTTGTTGCACCGTACCGCATTACTCATCCGTGGCTGTTGTTCAATTCGATCTACAAGCTAACTGATGCGGCAACTGCCGAACTCAACCAAAAGAAACAGCTGGATGACTTCTCCAGGAAGGTAAGGATGGATTTAGCGACACTATCTGTTGCTTCTTGAACTCATATCTCCTACTTTCCCTTAGATGATCCGTCGTCGGCGTGAAATACTGAAGACACTCACCCCGTCCGATAGACGGTGCCTGTTGGACTTTATGATTGAAATCTCGGACGAAAATCCCGACTTTACCGAGGACGATATTATCGATGAGGCGTGCACGTTCATGTTGGCAGTCAGTATCTATACCTATCTACGTCACATTAAAGTACAAAGAATAATCTATTGTGCTTTCTCTCCAAAAAACAAACGCAGGGACAAGATTCGGTCGGTGCAGCCGTTGCTTTTACACTGTTCCTGCTCGCTCGCCATCAAGACCATCAGGCGAAATGCTACGAAGAGATCCAGCGACACATCGGCACAGATAATTCCAAACCTCCGACGGCCGAAGGCATCCGAGAGTTGCGCCATCTGGAAGCTTGCATCAAGGAGAGTCTGCGTCTCTACCCAAGCGTACCGCTAATGGCACGCAAAATCGGTGAAGATGTTCGGGTGGGCAAGTACAATCTCCCAGCCGGGACGGAAATTATGATCCTACCGTACGCAACGCACCGGCTCGAACATATCTATCCCGACCCGGAGCGATTCGATCCGGAACGGTTCGGTGATGGTGCGCCGCATCAGAACCCGTACGCATTCATCCCATTCAGTGCTGGGCCACGGAACTGTATCGGGTACAAGTTTGCGTACATCGAGATGAAGACGGTCATTTCTCGGGTGTTGCAAAATTTCCATCTCTCGCCAGCGCCTGGCAAGGAGGAGGTCCAACCAATCTTCCGAATGACGCTGCGAGCGAGGGGAGGCCTGTGGGTAAAGATGACTCCAAGGAAAACCGCTGCGTAGAAATAGAGTGTGTGTATGAGCGAGAGTGTGTCTGTGACAGCGGGAACGGGGATCTAGATCATCCGAGTGGAGGTCAAGATTAGTATAGTTTAGAATAAGCGGTCGGGGATGTAATAAATTATGTCTTTAATTTTATGTAATCTATTCATTTATCTTTCAAGCTTGGTTGAGAATTATACGAACGGACCGTGTAATATTAGAATTATTTTACAAAGTAGCACTAGCTATATCGCTTTGCTGTTTTTATTGTCCAAAAGTTGGAGAGGATTCTAGATCATTAGCAGTAAAATAAATAAGACAAGGAGAAGGTCCTCAAGAGAGCCAGAACCAGAGTGGTGCAGCACAGATATTGGCAAGTATTGTTTCAACATTCCGGGCGAAACATGATCCCACGGTGTATTGTGCTCGGAAAGAACCAGGAACGGTCCCATTACTGCAGGTGATCTCAAGAGTACAGTGTATTCAGTCTGCGTTTGGTTAAGCTGTCTGTGCGGCTTTGGTGTACTTCAGAAGTACACGATCAACTTATCGTCGATAGACATGTCCTCGGTGCCATTGTTCTGGAAAGAAAAAAGAAGAACGTTACACCGTTTTCAGGCAGTGTAGTCGAGGTTTGTTGACTAGTTTTTAAACCAGCTGCGCCTAAATTTATACAATACGCATTACGTATGCGATCGAAAAGTCAACTGTTGGTAACGATTTTTCATGTGATGGGCCTGCCACCTTTACGGTATATCTATCTGTACATATTAGAAGGTGCTTTTGGAAGTTGTTTTCATGTGAAGCTAGGGCGTTGACATTTGAAGTATATTTTTTATTCGATTTCTTCAATTTCATTGGACGGACTTCTTCAGAAGTGTGCCAGTCGTACACACGACTGAAACGCAAGGCCTATTGTATTTCATTGAGAATCCATTGAAGTCAAAGCAGCTGCTTGTCGGAAAATCTGACCGTCATCAAAAAACCGTCTGGGAAGCAGACGGCGATGATCTCTAGGTGGTAGAGGAGTGAATGCCAATGCCGCGTAGGATAGTAGTCCTTAATACGTGCTCTACTCCAGAAAAACTCCAGAAAAAATCTAGAAAACTCTAGCAATACATCAAACGTACGTATATCGAGTACGACTCCTAGACTATGGTGGACAGAGGACGATAATGTATTCGTGTCCGAGCAGGGCGTGTGGAGAAATAGAATTCCCAAGAGCTAGCACACGGTGAGTGCTCGTCAGCTCGATCAAATTTAGTCGAACCAGTCGGAGACCAAGGATTGAAAAACACACCCCTACACTGAGTCTCCTAGAAACGAATGGACGAGCTGGTCATAATACTTCGTCGTGCTTAACCATGAGCAAGCCAAGAAATAGTGCAACTACGAGAAAAAGTCCAACTTCTCCCGAACTAAGGATCCTCTTGCGCTATTCTATCGCTAAACACGTGATCCTTCCATGTCAAGCGAAGTAGACCATATAGATGTGCTCAGTAGAACAGATGGATCTGCTCTAGAGACATATTGGAAAGAACCGCAACAACGTCTCATGGCAGGTGTGTTAGCGAGAATTTTATAGCGTACCTAAATATCAACATCCATACCAATAATTTTGTCAATAACTCGGAGAACTAGCTTGAACTTACAGCAACTGCAAAGCCACTGGTTATACATAACTAGAATTCCTTTTAGTATACTCTACTAACCTTTTCGTCGTACTTTTCCTGCCATTGCAGCAGCAGATGGTTCAGATTCTGCCCGGCAAGTTCCTCCCGTTCGAGTGCCCTCGTGTTGTGTATCTGCGACCGTCTTGGGGCTTCTGTCACACAAACAAACAATACACAGTTCCGTTAAATCCTTTCACAACCCTAACACTCACTCCCCAAACGACCCACCTACCTGCTTCGTGATCCATAAAGTCCTGATTGTCACTGCCCAGCGTAGATGAAGCGGCACAATCGGTCAACCGTCCGTTCGTGTGCATTGACGGTAACCGTTGCTCAGCCCGTTGCAGTAAAAACCGGCTAGAATCGACACCGTGCTTTAACGGCGGTACACCACCAACACCGTGGTGGCCTACAATCTGTTCCGCAGACGAAACCTTTCGCTTGCGCCGTCGATACACACACCGCACGAATCCACCGATAAGCAGCAGCCCAAGTGCACACGCAACAACTATATTGACGATAAGCAGATTCGAGGTTAGGGAAGCAGTTTCCGGCTTAAGCTTCACGACAACTGGCACGGTGGCCGATTTCGGTGGTGTTCCCGTGTCGGTGACGGTGGCAAGCAGCCGCATCGCCACCGGGAGATCGGTACGGTTCGACACAAGCCACAGATTGCCGTACGGATCCACACGGAACAGATTGCTGTAGTTGCCCTTCAGCACAAAGGACAGCTCGTCCGTACGATCGCCGTCGGCCGCCTCGATACGACCCACCAGCATCGGAAGCTGCTGCGCGTGCAATGGATTTTCGATCGCGAACGAGTAGAACGGTTTCCGGAATCGAGGTTCCCACATGTTCGCTGGCAGCACATCGATCACGACCGTTGTGCTGGTGTTACGGTTTGCGCCCGGTGTGCTCGATTCGATCGCAAAGCTGTACTGTGGCACGCGCCGATAGTTCAGCGGCTTCGCTAGCATGATTTCTCCAGCAGGGCCAACACGAAACTGTTCCTGAGCGGCCGGTGATCCGACGATCGCGTATCGTAGCTGTTCATCCGCACCTTTTCCATGGTTTGTCAGCTGGGACACTTTCGTGCCGGGCTTAGCATCCTCTCGTACAGTAGCGTAGAACGTTCCACGAACGAATTCCGCTCCACCAACCGGTGGCTGAACGCTGATCACGCTCAGTGACGTTTCAACACCCTTCGGAGGGGCCAGTATCACCGTGGTCAGTGCGTAACGATCGGGATTATCGACCTGCGTCGCTTTTACGACGATCGTACGCGAATGACGTGCCTGTCCGGGTGCTAACGCACGCGTCTGTCGTATGTTGCCCGTGTTGGGATGTATTTCGAAGTTAAGCTCATCTTCCGATCCGTTCGACGATACGATTGAGTACCGTATGTCGGCCCTTATACCACGATCCTGATCTTCGGCGCGAATCGCTTCAGGACTTACGCTAATGTCACCCTTCCCGGCGAGCAGCTGCCCGTAGTAAACGTCACGATCGAACTTTGGATTCTGATCGTCCGAATCGAGCACACGGATTGTGACAAACGTGTCCGAATACTTCGGTGGTTTGCCCTGGTCCTGGGCTCGTATTTTTACCGTAAAATTTTGCACCGTTTCGTAGTCGATGTACTTCTTCAGCACGAGCGTACCTTCGAGCGGTGTTACGAAGGCCACGTAATCGGAGTACGGTCCTGGGAGTGTTTGGTACTCGACGGTCGAGTACGGTCCAGGTTGATCCAGATCGTGGGCTCGGATGCCTTGCAGAATTCTAAAATTGCAGTGAATTGTTAGAGAGTGTGAATTTTGGGAGAGAGAACATGTCCCTTACCTCGTTCCAATGACGGTCACTTCCGAAAGGTTCAGCTTGTACGGAGCACCAATCCACATCGGCGCATTATCGTTCACGTCCGTCACTCGTATATTAACCGGAATTATAATACCCTTCAAAGTAGTATCAAAAATAAAATTAATTAAGGTCTTTCACTCTATTTCTTTCTATCGTCTTAATACTTACCGCATCATCAGAAAACTTGCGCTCACAAATCACGTTCACAAACACGGCCGACGGTCCGATCAAACCCTCCTTGTCAAGCGGTTTAGCCACTATTAGATCCTTCGTGCCCGGTGCAATGTAAACGGGTGAGTCTTTTTCTCGCAGCGTCAGCACTATATCCTTCCCAGGGTCACCTAGCACACGCAAACTACCGACCACAGCACCGACGGTGATGTCCTCGTTGGCGAAGAAGTTAACTTCCGATCCACCTCCGTCCAGATAGCACCGATTGTCCAGCAATTGGCCCGGTACTTGTTGGGTGTATTAGAGAAAAAGAAGGAAAGATTTTTATTAGCTTTAGACAAGATCGTTAGAAGAACCGTACTTACCAAGAGTAAACAGTAAACTACAAACCAATACTGATAGTGTACACTTTAGCACCATGTTTCCTTTTTGTTATCTGCAACACTGCCTGAAAGTCAATCAGAAGTTTTGATTTAACTATGCCCGACATTTTGAGAGTCGGGACAATATTTAGGAGCAAGAGAATGGGTGTTTGCAATAGACAAAATGTGTGATATTCCTTTCTGCCAGGGTGTGAATAATGTACAAAGTGTTGTGCCGTGCTTGTGCATTTTTTTTATATTTGTACATTTTTTTTAAGGAAAAATACATTTGTAAGAATTTTATGATTTAATAGCAGGTTTCTTGTCTATCTATCATTTAGATCACTTTTCTAAAAACATTCTTTTAGCCTTCTTTTTGCCACGAAAGGTTATTATTGTTTTAACGTGATTTTCACTGCATTTTTCACTTGTTGCTGATCTCACCTTAAGAGGTATTATCTCTTTCGAACACTCTCTTGTAAATTATTTAACGTCCTTCACCACTCTTAAGCTATGTTTGCCGGAACTGTTTTGTCTCGATGCGTCTGTGTGCCTGTTGCCTGTGTGTGTGTGTGTGCTGCATTTGTTTTTCACTTCCCACAACCTTCACAATAAAATATTCTAAATATTTTCCTCACACCCTAACTTCTTTAACCTTACCGATGTTACCGAAATGAGAAATGGAACAACATATTACAAAACCCACACACACACACTCGGTAAAGGGCTGCTTATGCTGCCTTGAGTGCGCCACAATGTCTTTCCGCTTCGTTTATTTACAGTTTTACCGTCGTGTTGTGCAAAACGGCAACGATGGGCGACGCCATCACCAACTTCCAAGCGGGTCTCCTTCTCTTACCTTGGAAAAACGAATGACCGAACGAACAAAAAACAGAAGCTACACGAAAATCGCCATTCAATTCTACAGCTTGGTTCTTGGTCGGAACTTTAAACCAGCACGTTCGGAACACAACACAAGCACATTGCTGCACTAATTGGGATGCTTTTCCAGTCTGCTTTTTCTTTTTTTGTTTTCTTGTTTATCGAAAGTGGAAAATCTCGATTATGCTGGCCCCCCCTTCAAGGAAGTGGTAGCAGTTCTGCTGGTCGTGGTGCAGATGAAGATGAAGTTGCTTTAGAAAGTGTTTTTTTGGCTGCGCTTAAGCGTCTGCTCCATGTAGCGCGACTCTGTGTTTGACAGGTGCAGTAAATAATGTTTGTGTTGTTTTCAAATTTTTAATCTCATTTAATATTTTTGTTCAAATTTTTTAGTTTTGTGATAGAATAAAAATTGCAAGCTTCTTCTTTAATTAATTACTTATTCACAAATTTCTTGAATACGTTTTTTTAATCAATTAGAACGGCCTAGCCCTATTGCTAATACTTTTTTACTTAATCATTACATATTATATGAGATGCTATCAATAAACAGAAAAGGCTGCTAATTGGAGCTAAGAACCGAAAGAAAAATTCTGCCTTTTAACTCTCTCTTATTACAGTAAAGAGATCCCTTAAATACCACCTAAGAAACATACTTCATATTTTGTTTAAGTATCATTAGAGACATTTTTACAACGATTTTGATAGAAATAGAGTCAAAATACGTTACAAAAAAAAACAAGGTTTCTTTGACACTACAACCTCTTGAGGTCTTGGCCTGCTATTGCTAACTTTCGTGACTTAGTTTTACCCGTAGCTGATAGTCAGAAGAAGAAGAATTTCTCTTCTATTTGTAAATTGTCCACAAAAAGGACTTATTCTAACAAAGATTCTGTACCGAAATCAATAGCTTCCAAAGCAAATATTGCGATAGTCTTATGCTTTTATCTATCACTGTATGTTACGCTAAATGGAACAGCGGCTAGAGCAAAACATTCGTTCGATGCATGATTGAACGAAGCTTAACGCCATCGCATACTGCACCCTCCGTACTTGACGAAGGTGCAGTCAAACATATCGATTTGCTGTCAAATGCGCATGCACCTGTCAAGGTGTGTATAGATGCACCTACAAAATTTAAAATATTTTTTTAATTAACTTGAATTATTTTTGTTGTTGTGAAGTTACATAAGAAATGTACAAAAACAGATACGTTTATTATTGTGATAAAAAAGCTATGAAAATATATGAAAATCTAAATTAACGTTCTACTGATCGTTCCCCAATTAAATTCACTTTGTGTGTTTTAAGTGTGGCATAAGAAGAAACAAAACAAACCATCCCAATTCCTTCATCTCCCATTGCGCGATCCGTCACAAGTCCGTATGTCATCGATCATCAACGATCTTCGATTGGAGTTGATGACGGAAGAAGCTTAGCGATCCAGCGCAGCTCTCATTCCGAACCGAACGTTGCGCGATCGCGGATCGTAGTTGATTGTGTGAGTGCGTGTGTGTGTGTGTCGGTGATTTCATTAAGTGTATTACTATTAACCACGATCAAAAGAGGTATTAGAAGAGTGTAGAGTGACTAAAATAATAGAAAGCAAAATGCGTTACCCAATTTTCCATGCCCATATTTTAAAATTCAGTTTGAAATGTTTTTTTCAAGATGAGAAAAGAGAAGAGAAGAAAATGCACACAAAAAAAAGATAAACAAAACGTTGGAAAAAGTTTGGCGCTCGTGCGATGAAAATGTAAACCCCCACCAACACCTCCATCACCACCAAACTCACCCAAACTTCTCCGATCGATGTGACTTGAATGTTTTTCTTCGCCTCTTTTGAGGGTGCTTTCGGGTTGTTCGGTCTCTTCGGCCCCGATTAGCTTTCCCGAGCTTTCCACCTCCCTCCCGTACTTCACCAATGTTCCCCCGATCGTTCCCAAACATCGCGCCCCAAATGCTGCGTCGTGTCAACTGCATAAGTCGGCACCGTGGGTTCGTCGCTTTAACGGTCATAGAAATCGACCGTTCCGTTAGCTAACTTTCACCATTACATAAACGCGAGTCCGAACGTCGCCCATCGGCGTCACAGGTTCGCGTCTCGAGTGCGTACTGCACTCGCCGTCTCGGGGTAGCAAAGTGGACGGTGGACCAACCAGCAAAACCAGCCCTCGACAAGGGATGATGGGTACACGCAACTTCAACACCACCCAAACGAACAAAACCACTTGCAATGGTCCGAGTTGCCGGGGTAGAGTGGGGGATGGGACCGATGTAACGGAGCGCGCCGCTCGATGTCTCGGGATCGATGCTGTGGCAGATTCGTTTGGGTGGTGTAGTTGGCTGCGTGCATACGACGAGATCACTTCGCCTGTTGGTCGCTGGTCCGGTGCTTCGATCGTGTCCGTGGTAACTGCGCGTGGCAATCTTAGATCATCCCCGTCCGTGCATCTAGTGCGCGTTGGTTGCGAAGGAGAGAGAGAGCGAGAGCGAGAGAACGAAAGAGAGATATCGTTTATTCTCTGTTTTGTTCTGTTTCATTGTGACATTTGCTAGAAGTCAGGTGGATACTCCCCAAAACAAAAAGGCAGCTTTGTTTACATTCTTTAGAAGCGCGTGTGAATTCCGATTTTTTTCCAAGTGACCAAAAAAGGGGACAACGTACATCGACGCAAACATGGCTAGTGAGGTGCAAAACTTTTACAAAAACAAGTACATCTTTCTAACCGGTGGTACGGGTTTCCTGGGTGTTGCCATCATCGACAAGATTCTACGTTCTTCACCGGAGGTAAGTATTTGATCGGGATTTTAGTGGAAGTTCAGATGTTCAATAGTCAGATGTTGCGGAACACAATAATCGATCGATGTAGCTGGCTCACGTAAGCACGGTTCGTCTATCGATCCGATGCAACCGATCGAGAGATCTCCCGAACGTGAGCTGTTACGTTACGTTTACATATCATCGTCTCCAATATTCAAGAGCCCATTGCATATTGCAATCCCGATGGTAGTGGTGGACTGCCATTCACGCACTGACCTAACACCAATCCCCGTCCCCCCGCTACTCCACTCACCATTCCCCCCAAGCCAGTGGGGGGTTTCTTTTGGAGCTGATCATCAAACCGCAACTAAGCAGCGTTGCGAAGTTAATCTCGCTGCTCGTCTGGCTTCCTAATTTCCGTTCGCGCTGGAACCTACGTCACAGAAACCCTACCGATCGTGGCGATTACATCGTGGTTGATTTAGCAACGGTCATCCAGAGTGATCGTCACCCCCCTGGAAATGAACGCAAATGACGCGGCATGAATCACGTACACGTCAATGAATGCTGCCGACGTAATAATTCGCCCCTTTTCGGATTCGAACTTGCCAAACGAGTAGACACGTTGTGTGTTTTGCGGTAACGAATCGGTGTTCTGTTCTGTTTGTTCTTCCGTTCTTTTCCGTTCCATTCAGCCATCTGTGGTTGGTGGAGCGCGTATTTGCGTGTTTCTATTGCGTTAATTCGTTTTTTATTAGCTGCGATGGACACTGGATAATGGTCGATCTTCCATTACCGGATCTGACCTTGAATTATTGCCGGTTCATGGGTAGCGTAGCAATGCATTGGTTGTAATGGTGGTTGTTTTGTTTCTTTCTTTACGGCGGTTTCATATTTTGCGCCGCGTAAACAATGGTCGCTCGCGCACATTGCACTTGTCTTACTTATTCAAGTGCAGGGTTTTAGGGATTTTTTTGCGTCACTGATTTTGCGTTTGTCTAAAGCCTACGCCATTTTGCAATTTGAATGATCGCAGTGAAAACAAAAATGTGTAATTTTTGCAAATTGATTCTGCCACGTGACTACTTCGTTTGCAGAGAATTGAATAGAATTGAGCTACTTTGACCCTGCAACGAATGGAAAGACATACAGTGGCTCTTATCGACTTGATTGAAATAGTCTCATTTCAATAATAGTGATGAATATGCATTCAACAAATTCTTGGGTCCTAGCGTCCACCAAGCATCGTCTGTTGTACCTGGTTTTTGGTGTAACTGCTAGTTTACATGGGGCGCAATCTCAAGATTGCTCTAAATTGTTCATTCAAAAAGAATGCGCTAAATTGCGCTGGTTCCTTGGACCATTTTCCATAGCGGTAACAAGCATTCGATACAAACTAACCAATTTTTTCGATGCTATTCATCAATAGCTCATAGTGCTGAAAGATTGCGCTAAGAATGCGCTTAGATTGTGATAAATTTTTCAGATTTATGGGTCCGCGAGCTATACTTTTTTTGACAGGAGGATTGATCAAAGAAATTTAGCGCATTCTTTTTGACAGAACAATTTAGCGCAATCTCGAGATTGCGCACCATGTAAACTAGCAGTGATAAATTTTTCAGATTTATGGGTCCGCGAGCTATACTTTTTTTGACAGGAGGATTGATCAAAGAAATTTAGCGCATTCTTTTTGACAGAACAATTTAGCGCAATCTCGAGATTGCGCACCATGTAAACTAGCAGTAAAGGCTAAATATTTCTGTGTTCTCAGTTGATTTGCAGAAGCGATCGTCAAAGTTATCGAGCAACTGCATTTAAAGATGAAATCAATTCATTGGCTCTAATGCACGAGCACGAGGTTATTAGTGTTCAACGGATATCTGTCCGTGTTGCGTGACAAAAAAAAAAAATCTTTGTAAAGAAGCGGATCCATTACGGAAGACAAAATCTACTTTTTGGTGCAATGACTAGCATAATCAGGGTAAGAAAACAACTGGGAGATCTTGCTTATATTATTATGCTACAACGGAAAACCACAATTTAACATCTGTTTTTAAAATCAAATTCCTCAAGAGTATTTGTCGGAAAGAAAAACAGTATTGTGACGGAATTTAGCGTGCCACAAGACTACAGAGACTGCACAGTAAATATTTTATTTACTCGTAATTTACTTGGAGCATCAATGGTAAAATCAGTTAAGGGACGGCAATTTTGTTTTGTCTATGTGACAATCACAAAAATTGTTCGGAGAATTGCCCATGTTACAATCACAAAGAATTATGGTGCTTGTGTAAAATGTCTTTGCGTCAGTGGACAACATGAGTTTGCGTCATGAATTGAGGAGTCCCCAAACCTACCTCAGCAGCGATAATGATAATGTTTTGGGAAAACCTTTAGCGGAGGACCATATCCAATCGTTTCGGGTATCCAATAGATGATAAATCCCAGAAAATGATTTAACAACAATACAAACATTTATTTTTATCCCAACCGTAAGTAAAATCCCAGTTATTCTCCGGTTTTTTTCGAAAATACTTGAATGTCCCCAGAACACCTCGTTCCTGGGATCTAATAGCGATTAGGGACGTTTAGATGGTTTGGATCTGTGCCACGTAATGTGCTCTGCTGATTCTGTGTAATGTGTGTCAGTTTGTGAACTGAATATTACCCCGGTATATCCTGCAAGGAGTTTATCAATGGCTAACCAGCCACTACCATACGACCTACTAGCTGTTGCTAACTTGCTATACGCCCTAAGGTTGAAAAAAACTTGATAACTAGGGGAAAAATCCTTTAGGTCCTTCTAATGAATAAATGTAAATATAAATGTAAATGTGTAATGTAAATGTAAATGTTTGCCTTTACAACTGTTCTTGCGTTAGTATTCGGCAGCTTTGTCTGTCTACCAAAAGCTAGTTTTGTCTTTAATGTATAGTGTACGATCCACCTTTAGAATAACAAGGCCGTAACGGTAGTGGTTGTTTGTATTATTCAGGACTCAGATGACTACTGGATTCTTTAATTTTTTCACAACTTCCATCAAATTTAAGTAGGATCTTTTCATCCCTGTCTGGACAGAAATATTCTTGTCCTGTAAATTTCCAACTCCAATGTTTAGCAATTAGTCGTCTGAAAAGATTCCTTTTCTACTAGAACAGAACCAAAAAAAGGGAAACTGCTCGATTTTTCTTGTGCAAAGTCCAGAAATAGTTGGAATATTGATAGCTTATCTTGAATCTTATCTAAACACTGTTTACGAGATATTGGGCAAGAGTCCGAGAGGTCAAACTCCCCATGTTCTGGTGCATTAATCTAGTCCAACCTCAATTTTCGCTTTCAGCATCAGTAGTTTGAGGTTTACATATTGGCTAATTGGTGCTTATCATAGCCCCAATAGGTAAAAGTTTTGCAACTTTATGTTACACACTATTGGTAGCAAGTTGTTATCGCCTCCTCGCGTGACAACCATAACCTCTGGATGTTCTGCTGTATGCTTCGCTACACATTCTTGTTCGAACAACCGATCGTTTACACCCATATGGACCTGCTGACAACTTTATTGACTAGAAAACTCATCAGATTTTAACAAGACAACCCCAAAATGCACACGGAATTGTATTGTTGCAAATGCGACCATTTTGTTTGCATTTTAACACCCATTTAATCCAAAAATGGGCCACGTCGTTAAAGTCAGGCAATTTTGAGGTCTGCTTCCGACTGCTTGTGTCGATACACACCATAACCTATTAGTATCAGAATTTTATGTATTGAGAGGCCAAGTTACTGTGTCCGACGTGGAATCGACTATCGTGTATTCTTCACCTAACTTTTTACCTACAGAGGCGATATTCTTGACAGATCTGGGGCGAAATTCTGATTCTTTGAGGTTGTTCACCATGTTGCGAAAAATTCTCTCGGAAGCAATGGGCAATTGTTGCTTGAAAACCATATTTTTAGTTGCACGTACTGTAGGATAGAATTCTTCACGATAATTTGGAAAGACATTATGTTTAAATGAAATCTAATTTACCACTAGCAAGTTTCAACAATATAGACGTGATCAACTGTCAAAGTAAGAAAATCTACCAGGGAACTAGGCCCACAGTTGTCTCAACATTCTATTGCGGGCCTGATTGAAAGGACTGTCTGCTTTAGACCCTTTGACTATGTTTAAAAGATAAAAAGCAGAAGCTGGTAATTAAAGAGTCGATAATATAGCCACCGCACGACATTCCAGACCACTATCAGACGTTCAGACGAAGTTGATCATCCCAATTGATGTGTCACTATGAATACATACTTTCGAATCGTTATTAGCTTCTTTTCAAGGGAAAAGGGATTCGGAATAAGAACATGCTTCATCAACAGACCAATGCCAAGATGGAGCAATCACGCATCGACGGATAGAAATGAGGAGAACATAGACCCGAAATCGAAACATGATAGGAGAAATGTTTTGATGATCCAAACCTATTTCGAAGTAGTATTCTTAGGGCAACAAAAGTGCTCACCTAACAATTGATTCTTCAGCATGAAACCCTGCACAAAAGCTCATAACATTGCATTTCATTATGATGCTTTACGTGCAGTTATGCTTTATGTTTTCCGTCACCATTTCTTCTCCACACGGTCCAGCTTTTGCAGCGTGGTTCACTTTTTTCCCACCAATTAACCACCGTCAAGGAAAGGTACTTTCAAATATTGTCCGCCTTGATTCCAACGTTATAATGGGGTCCGTTTTAACGGTTGGAAGCGTTTTTTTGTAAACTAGCAGTAAAGGCTAAATATTTCTGTGTTCTCAGTTGATTTGCAGAAGCGATCGTCAAGCTCTAATTAAACGGTGCGCAATCTAAAGATTGCGCTAAATTGTTCTGTCAAAAAGAATGCGCTAAATTGCGCTGGTTCCTTGGACCATTTTCCATAGCGGAAACAAGTATTCGATACAATCTAACCAATTTTTTCGATGCTATTCATCAATAGCTCATAGTGCTGAAAGATTGCGCTAAGAATGCGCTTAGATTGTGATAAATTTTTCAGATTTATGGGTCCGCGAGCTATACTTTTTTTGACAGGAGGATTGATCAAAGAAATTTAGCGCATTCTTTTTGACAGAACAATTTAGCGCAATCTCGAGATTGCGCCCCATCTAAACTACCAGTCAAAGTTATCGAGCAACTGCATTTAAAGATGAAATCAATTCATTAGCTCTAATGCACGAGCACGAGGTTATTAGTGTTCAACGGATATCTGTCCGTGTTGCGTGACAGAAAAAAACTTTGTAAAGAAGCGGATCCATTACAGAAGACAAAATCTACTTTTTGGTGCAATGACTAGCATAGTCAGGGTAAGAAAACGGCTGGCAGATCTTCCTTATGTTCCCTACTACAACGGAAAACTACAATTTAACATCTGTTTTTAAAATCAAATTCCTCCAGAATATTTGTCGGAAAGATAAACAGTATTGTGACGGAATTTAGCATGCCACAAGACTACAGAAACTGCACAGTAAATATTTTATTTACTCGTAATTTACTTGGAGCATCAATGGTAAAATCAGTTAAGGGACGGCAATTTTGTTTTGTCTATGTGACAATCACAAAAATTGTTCGGAGAATTGCCCATGTTACAATCACAAAGAATTATGGTGCTTGTGTAAAATGTCTTTGCGTCAGTGGACAACATGAGTTTGCGTCATGAATTGAGGAGTCCCCAAACCTACCTCAGCAGCGATAATGATAATGTTTTGGGAAAACCTTTAGCGGAGGACCATATCCAATTGTTTCGGGTATCCAATAGATGATAAATCCCAGAAAATGATTTAAAAACAATACAAACATTTATTTTTATCCCAACCGTGAGTAAAATCCCAGTTATTCTCCGGTTTTTTTTCGAAAATACTTGAATGTCCACAGAACACCTCGTTCCTGGGATCTAATAGCGATTGGGGACGTTTAGATGGTTTCGATCTGTGCCACGTAATGTGCCCTGCTGATTCTGTGTAATGTGTGTCAGTTTATGAACTGATTATTATATATATCCTGCAAGGAGTTTATCAATGGCTAACCAGCCACCATCATACGACCTACTAGCTGTCACTAACCTGGTATACGCCCTAAGGTAAAAAAAACTTGATAACTAGGAGAAAAATCCTTTAGGTCCTTCTAATGAATAAATGAAAATGTATTTTGTTTGCCTTTACAACTGTTCTTGCGTTAGTATTCGGCAGCTTTGTCTGTCTACCAAAAACTAGTTTTGTTTTGAATGTATAGTGTACGATCCTCCTTAAGAATAACAAGGCCAGCAGGAAGAATAACAAGCAAATTAAGTAGGATCTTTTCATCCCTGTCTGGACATAAATATTCTTGTCCTGTAAATTTTCAAACACCAATGTTTAGCTATTAGTCGTCTGAAAAGATTCCTTTTCTACTAGAACAGAACCAAAAAAAGGGAAACAGTATCCAGTTCTACATGAAACTGCTCGACTTTTCTTGTGGAAAGTCCAGAAATAGTTGGAATATTGATAGCTTATCTTGAATCTTATCTAAACACAGTTTGCGAGATATTGGGCAAGAGTGCGAGAGTTCAAGCTTCCCATGTCCTGGTGCATTAATCTAGTCCAACCTCAAATTTCGCTTTCAGCATCAGTAGTTTGAGGCTTATTGGCTAATTGGTGCTTATCATAGCCCCAATAGGTAAAAGTTTTGCAACTTTATGTTACACACTATTGGTAGCAAGTTGTTATCGCCTCCTCGCGTGACAACCATAACCTCTGAATGTTCTGCTGTATGTTTCGCTACCCATTCTTGTTGGAACAACCGATCGTTTACACCCATATGGACCTGCTGACAACTTTATTGACTAGAAAACTCATCAGATTTTAACAAGACAACCCCAAAATGGACACCGAATTGTATTGTCGCAAATGCGACCATTTTGTTTGCATTTTAACACCCATTTAATCCAACAATGGGCCACGTCGTTAAAGTCAGGCAATTTTGAGGTCTGCTTCCGACTGCTCGTGCCGATGCGCACTATAACCTATTAGTATCAGAATTTTATGTTTTGAGCGGCCAAGTTACTGTGTCCGACGTGGAATCGACTATCGTGTATTCTTCACCTAACTTTTACCTACAGAGGCGATATTATTGACAGATCTTGGGTGTAATTCAGATTCTTTGAGGTAGTTCATCATGCTGCGAAGAATTCTCTCGGAAGAAATGGGCGAAATTGTTGCTTGAAAACCATGTTTTTATTTAATATCTGCACGTGTTGTAGAATGGAATTCTTCACGGTTCATTTGGAAAGACATTCTGTATAAATCAAATTTACCACTAGTAAGTTTCAACAATATGGACGCGATCAGCTGTCAAAGTTAGAAAATCTACTAGGGAACTAGCCCAACAGTTGTCTCAGTATTCCATTGCGGGCTTAATTGACAAAATGTCTGCTCTACACCCTTTGACTAAGTTTAAAAGATAAAAAGCAGAAGCTGGTAATTAAGGAGTCGATAATATAGCCACCGAACGACATTATAGACGACTATCAGACGTATCGTATGTTAAGAATATATTCAGAGGAAGTAAAGCCGGAAATTGATCTTCCCAGTCGATGAGTAAGTATGAATGCATACTTTCGAATCGTTATTAGCTTCTTTTCAAGGGAATAAAAAGGAATACGGAACAAGAACATGGTTGGTTCAACAGACCAATCACGCATCGACAGATAGAAATGAGGAGAAGATAGACCCGAAATCGAAACATGATAGCAGAAATGCTTTGAAGATCAAAAGCTATTTCGAAGTAGCTACGAAAATTTATAAGACGTATTAGGGAAGAAAGCAAGTATTCTTAGGGCAACAAAAAAGCGCACTGAACAATTGATTCTTCACTGAGAAACCCTGCACAATAGCTCATAACATTGCATTTCATGATGATGCTTTATGCTTTCCGCCACCATTTCTTCTCCACACGGTCCAGCTTTTGCAGCGTGGTTCACTTTTTTCCCACCAATTAACCACCGTCAAGGAAAGGTACTTTCAAATATTGTCCGCCTTGATTCCAACGTTATAATGGGGTCCGTTTTAACGGTTGGAAGCGTTTTTTTTCCTCTGTTTGCACTGCACGAACCATAAACAGGTACAATATTGCGATCGATTTATCACTATTGGGCTCCGGTAAATTGAGCCGAGCCGGTTTTATGATCGCAATATAATGGACATTGTGTCACGCATGATCTCACACTGCATTTTTCTTCGTTATTTTTTTTTTCGCACATTACAGGTTGGCGGCATCTATCTGCTGATGCGCCCGAAAAAGGGTAAAGCGATCCAGGAAAGACTGCAGGAACTTACGAAAAACTCGGTAAGTTCAAGTTTGAGATGCTAGTAGTGTGCGTTTCTCGTTACCTGTTAATTATGTGTTCTTAGGTTTTCGATCAACTGCTGGAAAGTCAATCGGCCGACATCTTCAAGAAGCTTATCCCAGTGTCGGGCGATGTGGGCGAAAACTTCCTGGGACTTTCGCAAGAGGATCAGGCCATGATCGTGGAAAACACCAACGTTGTCATCCATTCGGCGGCTACACTGGACTTTCAAGCGACGCTACGACCGACGGTCAATATCAATCTGCTCGGTACGAAGCGCGTGCTGGAGCTGTGTACGAGAATGAGAAATCTGAAGGTAAACGGAATGAAGGTTACGAAAGGAAGAAGAGCAATTGTACATAGCCTTACCCGGGATTGGTTTTTTTCTAGAGCATGGTGCACATATCGAGTGCGTACGTTAACTCGTACCTTACGGAAGCGGAGGAAAAGCTGTACCCGTGCACGGAAACTGCCCAGAAGGTGGTCGATCTGGTGGACACGCTGAACGATTCGGCACTGGATGAGCTGTTGCCAAAGTAAGCAGTTTACGAACTACGAGCGTAACAGTTATTATGGCTTTACTAACTCTATCTTCTCTTTAGACTGCTGAAGGACCATCCCAATGCTTACACGTTCACTAAGCAGCTGGCGGAGCATGAGGTTAACAAACATGCGGCACAGTTCCCGTGTGCTATCATTCGTCCGAGCATGAGTAAGTGGCGTCGTATCCGTTGTTGATCGTAGATGCTAAAAAAAGAGCCGATTTTCCAACAGTTACTGGCGCCTGGAAGGAACCAACACCGGGCTGGACGATCTCGAAGAACGGACCACAAGGTTTCCTGATGGGAGCTTCGAAGGGCGTCATCCGTCGGCTGCCCGTCGGTGTGGATCTCGTGTACGACTACATCCCGGTCGATGCGGTTGTGAACCAAACGCTCGTGCTCGGCTGGTACATGGGAACGAACAGCTTCCGTGAGGTTAAGGTGTTCCACTGCACTACCAGCACATCGAATCCCTTCAAATGGCGCTCGGTCGTTGATCAGATGAACGATTACCTGCACAAGTATCCGCTGAAATCGGCCATCTGGTAGGGTGCCATCCACGTTACAAATCACTTTGCATCAAGCATCGCAATCGATTAATAGCTTCTCGCCTCTCACCTCAGGTACCCACGGTTGAAGTTCGTCTCGAGCCTATGGGTGTACAAGCTGGCTTCCATCTTTGTGCACATTCTCCCTGCGCTGGTGCTGGACTTTATCTTACGGATTTCTGGTGGTCGCCCAATGTATGTATCGCTTTGCCGCACCGCGCGCTATTCGTCATCGCTAACGAAAAAACACACTCAATCAATCACATTCCGTAGGTTGATGCGCCTCCACACGAACGTTTGGGACTCGCTAAACCGGTTGGAAAAGTTTATCTTCACCGAATGGAAGTACCACAATCCGGCCACCCAACAGCTTGCCCAATCGTTGCCGGAGAAGGATAAGGCACTGTTCAACTTTAACGTGTCGCAGCTGCAATGGCCGGAATATTTTGTGTACCTAACGCAGGGTGTCCGACGGTACCTTAACAATGAGCATCCAAAGTCACTCGATGCTGCCCGCCGGAAGGACAAAGTGTAAGGCTGATGGTGTTTGCGCTCTTTCTTTGACGAACCACTCCTTCTATAACCCGTTCTTTCGATTTTTGCAGACTCTTCATCGTGGACATTGTGTTCCAGGTGCTTATCTTCTCGCTGGTCGGATGGTTGTTTACCGCAGTGCTCGGTGCGTCCAGCAGCTCCTTCTGGTTGTATGGTGCCGGGTGTTATCTACTCTTCAATCTGCTGTAGATTGAAGGTGCGTCAGATGATACGGTCGGTGCGCACACACTAGATTGCATTTTGCTCTTCACGATCAGCACACGTTGGTCATCATCGATTTACTCATTATCTTGCCTCATCATTCAGTTCGTTTCGGGTATATTCGAGATTTTTGTTTTTGCGAGATCTTTGCCACCTCAAGTTTAGATAGCCAATACAAACCAATACAATGTACTGGTAAACGAACGCCGAAAAATGCTCATACCAGCTCAAGTATTAAAACATTTTTTAGGAAACGATGATATACAGAAAAAATGGCATGTAACGAGATGAATAGTTATGCCGTTCAAGCAGACTGTTACGCGAAAACTCGGTATTAGGGATTACTAGTGGTACAGTTTCATTTTTTCTTTCTTTCCCCTTAAACGATATTTGTTGTAAACGTAGGAAACTATTAAAGGGAGCCGAATTATTTTTGTTTTGTTTTGTGGTTTAGGATGGTTGAAAAAGCTGACTGCATATAATGATACTAATAAAAAAAAACGAACACCAACATCCATTACGGTGTATTAACACTGAACAACGTCTTCGTTATGAAGTTTTCCTCTTGTCAGAAAACATGAACACGTACAAAAGATTATATTTACAAAAAAAAAAATATACAAAAAAACAACGAAGTTCGACAAAATTTTACATCCACCAGGCGCACATACGCACGATCGTTTCTTGCCATGCGAGAGTACAAAACCAAAAACCGACTTCAAATTAAAAGGCATTCACGGATTGATACGAAAACGGGAAAAAAACGAGCTCGGTGCTCTGATGTGTCTGAAGGTGATGTATAAGGGGAGACTTTCACACGCGCCGTCGTTGCCGGTTGGACACACAAACAAACTAGAGCCAAAGGTTTGGAGTGCCAATTCGTTTTGTTATTTTCCATCATCACATCACACGTTACACACCAAATCGGATTTGCTTTAATTTTCTTTCCCTCTCTCTCTCTCTTCACTGTTTATGTGTGTGTGTGTATATGTATTACTTGTTTCGCGTCCGTGTATCACTCTGCCTGCACGATCTATTATTTCATAAACAACTACAACCGTACAGGCGCGCACGGTGGATGTATATGTGGGGGGAGGCATGAGCACTAGGAGCTGGGAGACGGAGAGCATCCTTTTACGCGTTACATCGTTTTAACAATCTATCCACTAGAGCCCAAGGCGGAGGGACGTTAATGAAACATTTGCGCCTTATGCCACGTAACTGTACTCATCGCCGGAGTTGGGCGTTCGTTCGATGTACTGCTTGTCGATTAGTGACTCGATGCATTTTTTAATCATCGACACGTTCGGTGCGAAGCTAACCTTCGATTGGGATAGAATCTGCAATAGAAACAGAGGAAAGATGTTTGCTTAATTATTGAAACGATGCCGTATTGCCGTTACCAAAAATCG
The DNA here is from genome assembly GCA_002091835.1 of Anopheles maculatus. Lineage (NCBI taxonomy): Eukaryota > Metazoa > Arthropoda > Insecta > Diptera > Culicidae > Anopheles > Anopheles maculatus. The sequence goes on along the minus strand of KZ061565.1, from coordinate 209,339 downwards.
GTACTGACCTCCTGTATAAGGGTGTTGTGTCGTAGCACCTTTCGAGACTTCATGATGCGTACGATCGCCGCCTGTAAATACATCTTGCGATCTTCGTCCACCGCGTTCATCGTGTGCTCCACCTGCGAGTAAAGAATAGTGCGGTTGGTATGACTCGATCCATATATGAATTTTATCTTATCGAAATCTTTACTAAAAACAAAGATAAAATTTTAAAACAAATATAACACTCCATGCAATTCAAGCCAAAATTTGAAGGCCATCTTAACGCTCTTTTACTTCTCTTTAAGAGTTCCGAAGTCGTTCCTGTAGCTAATCCAAGAAAATTACCACTTGAAAAGCGGATCAATCTTCATTTAGATTTGAATTAACCTATGGAAAGTCTCTTTCATCGCAAAACTTTACCCGATTTGCTTCGTTCGAAACCTGAATTACAAAAACTTCAAGCGCAGTTTGAAACTATCGATTTCTGCATACTTGTTTTTTAAAACATCTACAAAAATTGCTCTTCATCTCTGACAATTCATTTTTTTAATCTTACGTACGATGACATCAAATCATCGAAGATGAAGGGGAAAATTCTGATTTTAGAAATGGTCCATATCTTCATTAACGTATTATGATAGCTTATATTTAAATTCCCTCAACAGTGAAAGAGCAAGTATAAGGAAATATAGTATAAATGAAGTTAATGAATTATATGAATGAAGATATACAGGGTGTTCGAGATAAATTTGCCAGTTACATTTTTGTATATAACTCGTGATTGAATTGGCATAGGAAAACAAGCAATACTTCATTCGACAGCTAAAAGTGTACGGAACATGCAGCGAAAACATCCCGTGATAAAAAAATGCCAAAAAAGAGTACATTATGGAAGCGGATCACATGCATCATGATGATCCGCGCCGGACGCGACAACCGCGACATCATGCAGTGGCTAACCTCCAGGCGCGCGTATTGGAAAATCCGGGGATCGTAATTCGGCCGTTGGCACGTGAGATGGGGGTGATGGGGGGATGGGGGATCACGAGAGTGGCCAACGGCAGACCGTACGTGTTCCAGCAGGATTCCGCTCCGTGCCATACAGCCTCCAAAACGATAAAGTGGTTGGCGGCCAATTTCAACGACTTCACCGCGCCGAATGTGTGGCCTCCCAGCTCCCCAGATCTTAATCCAATGGATTATTTCGTGTGGGGCGCGTTGGAACGGGACACCAACAGAACCTCCAGCAACACCAAGGCGGAGCTGATGTCGAAAATCAGGTCCGTTTTCGCGGCCCTACCTCGCGAAACTGTCGCAAGGGCTTGTTTTCGGTTCCGGTGACTGGTGGAGGCCGTAATAGAAGCCGAGGGCGGATATTTTGAATAAAATGAATAAAATACATGGTAAGCTACTATTTCTAAAACAAAAAAAATTCCCCGATGATTAATTTTGTCATAAAAATGTTTTGTCTTGTCTTGACAGGTGACTGTCAAATTTATCTCGAACACCCTGTAATTTGTAAATCGCCGGAGCGACTTCAGAGCTGTAGATAAACCCACCAAAAATGAATCCTTTCAATTTGTTCAAAAAACAACCATAAAAAAATGTTCAAAAACTGTTAAAAAAAATGTAAAAAATAACTGTCGAACAGATTTTAAAATATCTGAAAAAACCTTCTAAAACTTCCATAATACGATGCATTCAAATGGTACGCCTGTAAGCTCTTTTACTGCTGTTTAAGAGTTTCGAACGCTTTCTTATTGATTGTTCTACGAAGATCACCGATTGTTAAGATGTTATTCGTTTTAATGTCTTCGTTAGGCCACTGTTGGGCGTACGAACTTACCTCTTGCGGTGTTTCCTTCTGCAGATTGGCGGTGATTTTGAATTTAGTGCGCTTGTTGTTGTAATTAACGTTGATGCTAACCTCCGTATCGTCATTCATTTTCTACGGACAAAACAGATAAATCAATAAGTTAAAAATCAACTTTACCCTCATGCCCGTATAGGGACGAACGCCGCTACTACCTCCTCGCTAAGCAGCAAAATTTTGGCCTCCACCAAACTTTGCAGATGCCGCTGGAATATTTCCTGCTGCAGCTGCAGCGACGTTTGCAGCTCCTTGCACGTGTACTTGTCCGTGTTTTCGAACATCAGCAGTATAGCCATCTGGTACGTTTGCATCGTGACGATGTAGTTGCGCTTTTCGAACGATAGCTTCATCTCGCCGTGGCACAGATGATGCAGCCAGGTCAGTTTGCGCCCGCTAAAGTTGATATGGTAAAACTCTTCGAACAGGCGGATGGACTTTTCAAACTCCTGCGGTATGGCAAACGAGGCAACTACCTGCGTTGGTCCCAGGGGCCATGCACCGGCCTGCAGCACTTTGACGGAAAAGTTGATACCTGTGTGTGAAATGTAAAAAAGGAATGTTTATTTCTACGCACAAAACAGCAAACCGCCGATGATGCTGCATCAAATGATCTTACCAGTGTCGTGACTGTTGTCATTCAAATATTTGCTAAACTTTGCATTCAAATCTATCGATACCGAAATGTCGGTGAACATGCGGTGCAGCTTGTTGGTGAACTCGTACCCGCAAGCTTGCTTCAGCTTGTTGATCATCAGCTCTTCCGCGTCCATGCTTTGTGACTGCTCGTGGATCAATCTGCACGTAAAAAAGTTCGTAAGCAACATACTTCAAAACATGCACTCAAAAATCCGCTCTAGAGAGACTCACCGTTTTGCAAGCATGCGGCTGTAAAACTTCTGATACACATCCTTATCCTCGATGTACTTGAAGATGATGATGCTGCGGGTCAGCTTCTGGTCGATTTCGCCCTCAGTCGTTTTTGATTTCTTCAGCAAGCTATCACAGTATTTGGCGACCAGCTCGGCACTGCGGCATACCTGATTATTGCTGTGCTTCTCGTTGATGATCCGAGCGCAAGCCTTATCGAGCGCACCCAGAAACAGCGGGTCCGACTTGAACGTCGTGTGTATCAGTTCTTCGTACTTCCGATGGACGTCCAGCATGTTTTCCACGAATTGTATGTGTACCTGGTTCGGTGGAAGGATGATTATTAAAATGTTTAACGCTTCGTAAAACCCCAACCATGCTATGTCTGTACGTACCGAATCACCCTTCATGCACGAAATAGTCTTCTTGCCCTGCTCCTTGATGTGCTCCAGGAACACCTCGATCAGCCGCTTCAAACCGTCCGTAACCGGTTTAAGCAGAATGTACAGATTTCTCAGATCAGTGCTTTTCTCGTCCGCCACCATCTCCTTGCACTCGGAGTACAGGAAGTTCATGTGTTTGGTCACCATCTCTTCCTCGCACACCTTGCGCAGTTTTGGAAGAGAGCTAGAACACGAAAGAGCACGCGTTAATGTACTACATTGTCCTGTCCACAAACAAACACACACCTTTCGTGTAGATAAATTTTAGCCAACTTTTCCTCTTCTTCAAACTTTTTGATTATTCGCTCCATATACTGACTAACGCTGCAAACCTAAAAGAAGCCAGACAATCGTTCACGATTAATGTACAGTCATCAAATTATCACCAGCTTACCATACCTGCAACAAATCACTCGCTACGATGCGGAAGTTTTGACCGCTTTCCTCCAGCATGCGTGCCTCAAACAGTTCCTGGTACAGCTTGAGCGATCCCTTCCGGCGATCCTCCTGCACAGCGACAAAGCTTTGTATTACACCGCGTATAACTTCTGTGTTTTTGTTGTTATACTGCCCACTAGAATTGTTCGCCCGTTCCGCATTTATGCCGCTCAGTATCTGATCGACCAGCTCGTTACCGAGACGCTGTATCATGTACTGGTTCCAGATTTCGAGTGTCAGCTCACCGATTTCCATCTTTTCCTGACTATCGCCATGGTTGTTGCAACCGTAGACGGCTTCCGCTTCGTTGAGCTTTTGCTTTTTAATGTGCTGTTGATTGAGATAGCTAGCAAGAGAAAGAAGGAATGTGAATAAAGCTATCGGTTGCGTCCGTTATTGGTCCGCACAATACGATTTACTTACAGATAGAGATGGTTTAAGTACTGCGAACCACGGCTATATTCAATCCACGCGTCGTAGTATCGCTCCAGCAACAGGTACGACCCCGACCCGGACGGTGACGCTTCGGCAGCGGATTCATCCTTGGAAGCGTTCTGAACATCCGCCACAAGGACACGCTTTTCCAGCAGCGTTTGCACGTGATTTTCGAGGAACGTTTTCGTCTCCAAATACAACCGATCGGCCAACGGTTCCGGGTGTGCAACGCATATTTCGTACACATCGCTAGAGAAAACGGAACGATACAAAGAAAACGAATCGTGTCACTAAGAACCGCACAACAACAACACCACCAACAAGGGCAACAAACGAAACACAAAGGAAAGAGGTGACAACGTTTTTCGCAGCAAGTTTGCCGGTGGTGGCCCAAGCGGTGCAAGCCTAGCGGCCGTGGCCTAGTTTCAATGGGACGGCAGACATTCTCTTTGCTGCGTGCGGGGCGAGTGGCTTACACAAATCGATTGCTCCAGACATCGCGCTTGATGCCCTGCAGTGTGATCACTTGCTGTACCGTTTCCCGCAGATCCGTCCAGACCTCTTCGAACACTATTCTTCGCGGTTTGAGCGACATCTCTCACTCTGTGTGTGCGTGTTGAGCCTGCGGTAAAAGAAAGCAAAGCATGTGTGTATTCTATTTATAAAGAAAACCCCGCTTTCCGTGTAGACCCCATTTCCCATGAGTAAGCGAATTTTTCGGTCGAAAAACATAAACATCACTTTTCACCCCCAAAACCAGCGCAGCAGTAGAAATTGCGAAGTAGCACAGCGCCTTTCACGATACGCTCGGGGCTAGCAAACAGGCTGCTGTACCGTAATTCACACATGAGGCGGTTGGTGTACTCGTGAAGATGAAAAGTTTGAGAAGTTATTTTGCAAACTTACTGCTTAGTACTTGACGAAGTTTAGAAATTTGCACCGTCGTTGTATCGTCGAATTCTCATAACAGAAGAGCTGACAGTGATGCCAAGGTTGATTTTCGGTTGTCATTTCGGGTGACAGTTTGAGTGACAGTTCACGGGTTGACAGTTCGGCCGACGGTTTTTGTCGCACACTGTAAATTGAAGGGAGTTGTTTGAAAATTTTCAACACGTGGCTGAAATTTAAAATTTTTTAAATGCAATAATTTATGATTCAAAAATGCATTAGTTTTCAAATAATGGAGCATTATTTACGAACGATGAAAGTGAACATCTTATTGCGCTAGGCTGTACAGCCTTGAGAGGGTTTGCCTTGTAATGCCCTGTAATTTTTAATTCCTTGATTTATTGTCCTCGAAGCTGGCTAATCAATCTTGCACGTGAAAGAGGATTTGATACACGGTCCTTCCGTGTGCAGACCAGCACTGTTACTGTCTCGGTCACCGTACCCCACCCGTACCGTTAACTCTAATGGTTGCGCAATCCTTGTACATTTGCCACTTGTTGAATGTTGTTATATGAAACAACGTAAATTATCGATAAAATCATCTTGCTTCGCATATCATGTCTGCTTTAAACAGTATAATAAACGTGAAACACTGTCGTAAATCGAATTCGTAGCCTCATAAAGCGTTACGAAAGCAACAAGTTTCATCGGATACCATCCATACAATCTGAACGAATACTGAAAACAACATTTGCTCATAAAGAGGAAGAATGGCGCTAGCTCTAAACTCATATTTCTACGCAATGTAACAATGAACATGCCCACGTACCAAACCAAAACCGGAAATCAATTAGATTGTACCAATCACATGGCCGACTGTAAGGACAATCATATATATGTATACCCACCCTACCGTTACCCGACCTGCTTCCTACTCTCACTTCTTGCAGCGTCCCCATCGGGTAGCAAAATGTCTACCAATTCCCACAATAAATGAGTTAACCGCAAAGTAAGTGTAAAATGGTCTCATCAACACTGACCACGCAGATGATGATGATGCACAACATGCTTCTTACGGTCATTTTCCGTTTGTTTATCAATTTTTAATTGAATTCCAAATCCGTGGCAAAATGGAAAGCGGCGGACGGCGGCTACGGGCAACGTCGCAGCAACAGGATTCCAACAGGATAAAGCTCTCGTATTTATTACCGTGGTGCTCACTGCTCTCGCATCTCTATCTCTCGTCCTCGTCGAACTGGTGCGCATGTCCCACAGGACATCACTCTACCTTTCCTGGTGACGATTTTCCTGGGGCACTACTGCACAAACAGCAGCCGTGTCGACGATAGCGCATTAAATTTTGTCGCTGGTGCTACCGAGCTCGAAAACGAAGAATTGTCCAAAACGTCTCCAAACGCACAGAGATCCGCGGTGTAAAAAGTGTTTCGGTCGTCATTTATTCGTGTGCACGGTTCTTCTAGTGAGTTTTGGTCGTGTGTCGTACCGTATCAGAGGGAGTGGGGATAACGCACAGCGAAAAACAGTTCAGCAACATCCGCTCCACAGGTGTAGAATATCGTGCCAAAAACGGTCCCCTAAGGCGGTCCAACGCAACGCTGTTCCCAGTGGCGCATGGCATAAAATTTGTTCAAAAGAATTCTGGTCTAGTAGTAGTTGTTGCTAGTGTGGAGTGGTCCACTTTTCATCCCGTTATTGGAGTCGGATCAAGTGTCGCCCCCTTTTTCTAGGCAATCGGTAGTAGCGCGAGAAGAACTTGCGCTCATAAAGCCTAAGTGTACGGGTGAATGTGTACTCTTGCAGGTGTAGTGTACCATTTTAACACCGTCGCTGTGTGCAAAGTGGTGGAAAATTCATCGTAATCAAGTGAATTGTTTGGATTGCCCCCCGTATTGTTTGATTACGGAGAAACCAGCAACCATCCTTCGTCAACGAATACAACAAACGCCATCGTCGTAACATTCAATCTTGGTAAGGAGAACGAATCGTTTTCCGTGGAAAATTGAAGCAATTTACACTACAAAATAAAAACACCTTCTAGTGTATATATACACACACACACACAGGCGCACACACAGCCCAGTGGCAGGCCCCTTGACGGGAAGTTCTTTTCCTTATCGGACACAATCTGCGTCAGTCAAAATTGTCCCACCGTCGCAATCTTCGACGTTCATCTCTCGGCGATTGGTACGAGCAAGGGTTCAGTGTGTACGTACGTAAGTGTGTTTTTAATCGTGTCTCTCTTTGTGTGTGTGTGTGGATGTGTCCGTGCATGGGTATGTGATGTGCGAGAAAATGTGCAACAAATGAATGAGCAGCAGAAGCACCAGCAAGAGTGGTTCAATGTCGTACGTGCCCCATTTAGATCCATCAGCTGCCGCGCATGAGACCGCCAATGACAGCATCACATCCGTGAAGTCACTTCCCTTTAGCGTCACCAGCGTTACCGTCAGCGGTGGAAAATAAGGACGAATACTAGATTCCAGCAGGAACGGAAACCAGACGGATAGCGCGGAGACAGCATTCGCTACGGGTAAATTTAGCATCAGCGAGCGTGTCCCTAACAGGGAGGCACGGGATGGGCGTTGCTGATGAGGGAAGTGGAAATAAAAACAATTTTATCACACACATACACAACAACACCACGTCGTCACACAGTGAACATCCCCAATGTCCGATAGTACATTGCATACACTTGTGGACAAGGAGCTACAACAAACACCGTCACACCCGCCACACGGTACACATCCTGTTGCGGACATTTACACTCAGGGGCTAATAAGCAGCCAAAAATCATCGACTCCATCAGCAGTAGCAGCAGCAGCAGCAGCAGCAGCTTCAAGTAGTACATAATGTACACTTAGTAGCCCGCGATATCTCACCTTCTCTCTCCTGCGCTGTTTCTGTTTCTCTCTTTCTCCATCACGCTCAGAAATGATTCTCTCTTTCGTTTTCGCTCACGTGGTGTCATTATGGGTTGCTCTTCGAAGAATAACTTTCCTGCGATCGAGGATGTCCGTACATTTCGGAAATTCCGTACGGTCAGATCCTGGCGGTCCCGTTCTTCATCATACGGCCATAATGATGATGCTCCACAACCACCACTGCTCACACTGCGGTGTAATCTGACCTCACCGCTCACAAACAGACATCTGCTGGTAGAAAGCATACGAGAGAGAGCGAGTGAGAGACGGATATTTTCTTTTTTACAATTTATCCTCTTACTAATTCGGTGTGCATGTATGCGGGTGTGTGTATGTTAGTGGGTGTAGATATGTATACCTCCCTCTGTATGTGTGGTTGACAGCAAGCAAAAGCTGACCTTCTGTGCGTAGGTGGCCACCTGAGAAGGAATCATCCTTACCGTGCTCCGGTTTGCGTATGATCAGCAACCGCGTAAGGGTGTGTGTGTGTGTGTGTTTGTACACGTTGATGATGTTAGCAACAGGACGGTAATGATGGCGGCAGGCAAACGGCGGAAGGGCGCTGTTGATTTATTTGCTTCACCGTGCTATAAATAGTATCGGTGGCTAATACCTTCGTAATATAGTAATAACGATAATAATCAATCATACTTTATTTTCGTGCACAACCACACGGGCCTGTTTGCACGATCCAAGCAACAGGCTGCTGTTGCTACCAACACCATCACCACCCCGAGGGGTAGCTAAGATTGAATTATACTTTTACCGAGAAGTTTTGTTTGTACGTATGATTTCATTGCTTTCGCTGGAAGCTGAAGAGAAAACAAAAGGACCCAGCTTCTCGTCCCCCTATCTACTACATTCCTCATCCGTTTGCTAAATATGGTCTCCCCGCATTAACGTTTATCGATTAAATCTGGTCCGCCCTACTACTTGACACCTCCGAAAACCATGGCGGATGATGACGATGCGGGCGGATCAAAAGCAAAATGTAACACGAAATCGAAATGGATGAGCTTTCTCCACTTGCTTGCGATTTAATAAGATGGCGGGCGGGTCAGTGTGGGGAGAGATTTGTGCGTTAGTCACATCAGATGTGACTGGTGGTCGCCTGGCCACAGAGGCGGACAGCGGAACACACATCTCGGCTTCTTGACGCTGATGGTTTCCGAATTCGAATTGGTCGCATTTGGGTGGACGTGATGGAATAGGCGACAGAGCTCAGCTAGGAATTGCTTTTTCGATCCGTCGAGGAATACAGGAAGGCTCAGGTGTGTGGCAGTCGTAAAAATAGAAGAAAAGAAGATTCTTCATTCTCACTGTTTTTACACCTCCTCTAAATCGATTTTTCGATTCGCTGACTCAAATCATTCTTGGTGATTTTTACGACGTTTTTCCTCCCCACCGGAAGACACGGACGCGCTCACGCGGTCAGCTTTGCCGAAGCGCAAGGCACGTTAAATATTAAAGCTCCAGCAGTGTGGGACACACTGGACGGAGCTTTTTCGCATGAATTCTATTTCTGTATCTACTGACAATTTGTGTGTTTGAGAAATTCAAAATTTTAAATTCTTGTCCGCATCAGAAAACACAATCTCGGACTCCGGACAGCAAAGAGCACGTAGATGTTACAGATTAATTTACTACAGTTCGGCTGTGGTAGCAAATGCCAAGGCTACTAATATGCCTGCGGCTAATCAAGCTCGGCACAAACTATCCCAAACTCTTGGCCAACTTTCCAGCTACATACACAGCATCCTCGTTGCACGCTCTAAAATAACAGCCCCAAAATTGATCCCCATGCTTTTCCATCCTGCAGATTAATCTACTACAGTTCGGCTGAGCTATCGCCATTCTGCGGTAGCAAATGCCCAGGCTACTAATATGCCTGCGGCTAATCAAGCCCGGCACAAACTATCCCAAACTCTTGGCCAACTTTCCAGCTACATACGCAGCATCCTCGTTGCACGCTCTAAAATAACAGCCCCAAAATTGATCCCCATGCTTTTCCATCCGTTCGCATTCTGGAACCCCTGTTCCAGGCCAGGAACGCTACAGTAAAACAGCACTTGAAAAGCAAAACTTGTTCGGTTCGGTCCATGTGAATCCGTTTCGTAAGTAACCATCCATTCGAAATAATGCTCACCGCCTCTCCCTCTTCCCGCCTTGCCGCCCGCAACCCCTACCCGCACAGTTGTGCCGGAAGAGGTCAAGGATGGATTCGTTTTTGCACCGGCAACGGCTCAACCCAACAGCGAACGGAACAGGCTAAATAGGTTTCGCCCGCTGAAACATTAGAACCACCGCCCGGTCTATCGACGAAGGTGGTGGTTTTATGTATATTTTCCTATTTCTTTCTTTTTTTTCGCCGCCTCCCCTCCCTCCCCCATCTTCTCCGGTTTCCTTTTGCACCAGCTTGAGATATCGCCGAGCCGCATCATCATCTGCAATGGCTGAACGGTTCCCGCATCATCATCATCCTCCAGCTATCGCTGTCGGTGATACGGCGTGATAGATGCCGAGCGATGGATCCGAGAGTTTGATGGAAGGAAGGAAGTCACACAGAAGAAAAGCACAACAGCGGAAAAAACAGAAAGAAACTAAATGAAAAGCTCACACACATTTCATAACATAATGTGCATCTTCTGGTGTGTGTGTGTGTGTGTGTGTGTGTGTGTGTGTGTGTGTGTGTGTGTGCTGGGTTTAATAAATGCATTCCACGAGAATTGCGAGGGCCACCTATATCCGCATCGTTGGCGTGTGTCCCTGTTTGCTCCTGTACCGGGTACGAATGGATGTTGTCTGTTGGAGGCAAAGAGTCAGGATGTGCTGCACTTGAGCGTCAATATGATGAACCAACCTCCAGCCAGCTTTCCGTTTGCCTCCATCGCTCGAGTGTGGTAAAAGTTTACATAAACATGGTGTAGTGGTGGAGCTTAAGGATAAACTTGTTACTGTCCCGGACTATGGACTGCACTGTGGGGCGGCGGCACTTTCCTTTCAGATGTAGGCTCTTTGAAGGGAGTTTATTATACAGTGTGACGGGATGCAACAAGCTTGCACTATTGCAAATGAAGGCCAACGTTTAAGTAAGCGTGGTAAGGTGTAACTGTAACCACATGCCACGAAAAGGAAAAAGCTCCCGTGTGGGGGTTGGTCACGTCATTTGAATGGCACCAAACCATCGAACCTGTAGACGTGTTTTTTAGTGTTGTCTACATGGAACAAAGAAAGCATTTTGGGCGTCGATGCGTCAGAATAGCGATCAATCCTCACTGGTTCTCCTAAACAAGTGGGAACACCGATTCTGATATATTCTAAACGGTGCACCATCAAGTATAAACACCATTTCTGTATGACTCTACTATGCAATCGAATGACGTTAAACAGCTTATTTGTTTGCATTCTAAACTACTAGCTTATGTTAAAATGCAAAAAATTTCCCTCGAAAAGCGTAAAAGCATTGTGCTCAAATGGTGCTCTATTCCTAACAGAGCTAACTGAGTCAATTGGGCGAAATTGGATAATGTTTCGCGAGGAATCCAGCTTTGAGAATGCGCACAAAGGTGTCCGAAAACCAAGACCTGGGGACCGAAAGTTAGATCGGAAAAATTGAATGGATTTCAAAAATAAAAACAGAGAGTTCTATTCGAGATGTAGCCTAAAAGATAGGGTACTTCAAAGAGCAACGTCCAACGTGCCAAGGCAAGATACAGTCTACGTTAAACCGCGAGCTCGGAAGCTGTATGATATTTGGCAAATCTAGATGCATCGTCATGGACAATGAGTCATACATTAAATTCAACTACAAAACGCTCTCGGAAATTCAATATTACACCGTGCGTGAAAGTCCTTTGCGAATGCAGAATGGCAACTGTACATTATGCAAAAAAACACGATCACATAGCACGATGAAAATGAGGTACTGTACGTGCCGAAAGCTAGGAATCTGTCAAACTGCCCTGGGGCCAATTCAATCGCAAAACTTTGGGCGCTGACCAAGACACACTTAAGAAACCACAG
>KZ061565.1:81532-194459 GCA_002091835.1 Anopheles maculatus | reverse complement strand
AGGCTACTAATATGCCTGCGGCTAATCAAGCCCGGCACAAACTATCCCAAACTCTTGGCCAACTTTCCAGCTACATACACAGCATCCTCGTTGCACGCTCTAAAATAACAGCCCCAAAATTGATCCCCATGCTTTTCCATCCGTTCGCATTCTGGAACCCCTGTTCCAGGCCAGGAACGCTACAGTAAAACAGCACTTGAAAAGCAAAACTTGTTCGGTTCGGTCCATGTGAATCCGTTTCGTAAGTAACCATCCATTCGAAATAATGCTCACCGCCTCTCCCTCTTCCCGCCTTGCCGCCCGCAACCCCTACCCGCACAGTTGTGCCGGAAGAGGTCAAGGATGGATTCGTTTTTGCACCGGCAACGGCTCAACCCAACAGCGAACGGAACAGGCTAAATAGGTTTCGCCCGCTGAAACATTAGAACCACCGCCCGGTGTATCGACGAAGGTGGTGGTTTTATGTATATTTTCCTATTTCTTTCTTTTTTTTCGCCGCCTCCCCTCCCTCCCCCATCTTCTCCGGTTTCCTTTGCTACCAGCTTGAGATATCGCCGAGCCGCATCATCATCTGCAATGGCTGAACGGTTCCCGCATCATCATCATCCTCCAGCTATCGCTGTCGGTGATACGGCGTGATAGATGCCGAGCGATGGATCCGAGAGTTTGATGGAAGGAAGGAAGTCACACAGAAGAAAAGCACAACAGCGGAAAAAACAGAAAGAAACTAAATGAAAAGCTCACACACATTTCATAACATAATGTGCATCTTCTGGTGTGTGTGTGTGTGTGTTTGCTGGGTTTAATAAATGCATTCCACGAGAATTGCGAGGGCCACCTATATCCGCATCGTTGGCGTGTGTCCCTGTTTGCTCCTGTACCGGGTACGAATGGATGTTGTCTGTTGGAGGCAAAGAGTCAGGATGTGCTGCACTTGAGCGTCAATATGATGAACCAACCTCCAGCCAGCTTTCCGTTTGCCTCCATCGCTCGAGTGTGGTAAAAGTTTACATAAACATGGTGTAGTGGTGGAGCTTAAGGATAAACTTGTTACTGTCCCGGACTATGGACTGCACTGTGGGGCGGCGGCACTTTCCTTTCAGATGTAGGCTCTTTGAAGGGAGTTTATTATACAGTGTGACGGGATGCAACAAGCTTGCACTATTGCAAATGAAGGCCAACGTTTAAGTAAGCGTGGTAAGGTGTAACTGTAACCACATGCCACGAAAAGGAAAAAGCTCCCGTGTGGGGGTTGGTCACGTCATTTGAATGGCACCAAACCATCGAACCTGTAGACGTGTTTTTTAGTGTTGTCTACATGGAACAAAGAAAGCATTTTGGGCGTCGATGCGTCAGAATAGCGATCAATCCTCACTGGTTCTCCTAAACAAGTGGGAACACCGATTCTGATATATTCTAAACGGTGCACCATCAAGTATAAACACCATTTCTGTATGACTCTACTATGCAATCGAATGACGTTAAACAGCTTATTTGTTTGCATTCTAAACTACTAGCTTATGTTAAAATGCAAAAAATTTCCCTCGAAAAGCGTAAAAGCATTGTGCTCAAATGGTGCTCTATTCCTAACAGAGCTAGCTGAGTCAATTGGGCAAAATCGGATAATGTTTCGCGAGGAATCCAGCTTTGAGGATGCGCACAAAGGTGTCCGAAAACCAAGACCTGGGGACCGAAAGTTAGATCGGAAAAATTGAATGGCTTTCAAAAATAAAAACAGAGAGTTCTATTCGAGATGTAGCCTAAAAGATAGGGTACTTCAAAGAGCAACGTCCAACGTGCCAAGGCAAGATACAGTCTACGTTAAACCGCGAGCTCGGAAGCTGTATGATATTTGGCAAATCTAGATGCATCGTCATGGACAATGAGTCATACATTAAATTCAACTACAAAACGCTCTCGGAAATTCAATATTACACCGTGCGTGAAAGTCCTTTGCGAATGCAGAATGGCAACTGTACATTATGCAAAAAAACACGATCACATAGCACGATGAAAATGAGGTACTGTACGTGCCGAAAGCTAGGAATCTGTCAAACTGCCCTGGGGCCAATTCAATCGCAAAACTTTGGGCGCTGACCAAGACACACTTAAGAAACCACAGTCAAAGCAGTGGATACAATCCATAAATTTGCTGAAAACTGGAAGAAACGGTCCAATATCGTTGTCTGAACGGTTCAATAAGTCTGTTCTGAATCTGATGACAAAAGTGTGGTCGTTGACGTATAATTGAGAAAGTAACTAGTATTTTCTTTGATAAAACCTAAGGACACCATACAGAAATGATTATTTAAATACACATACAGTTTCCACATACAAGTTTTATTTTTATCCTATTATTTTATCGTGCGTATACTTTCTAGTCCACTCTTTAGTACCTGTTTGTGGGTTCTGGGTTGAAATTGGCACATCACCCTTCAGTAAGATCCCTAAGATCATGCATGAAAGAATTTGATATATCTCAGTCCTGGTTTCGTGAGCGTCTTCGTATGCGTCCATAGGCACATAGTTAAGCTCAGTTTTAGCCACGTTGTTCGTTAATAAAAACATTCTTAATGAATGTATTAAGATGGATTGAAGTATACAAAATACGAAATATTGACTCATGATTTGCATACTTTCAGTTTGAATTAGAAGAATTTATGATTTAATGGCCAATGGTAACTTATTACCAAGCTTAGACTGTCACATTTTTATCGTTTGTTTATAGAGGCTTTGGGTCTTTAAGACTACAATCGCCTCTAAGTTATATTGTTACAGACTTTCCTCAGATTTCTTCAACTTTATTCAGTTAATATCAATCATGTCTTTTGACTCTGCTTATTCGAATTTAAATCGTTCGTTTTGCAAATTTATGATGAATGAAATTTAAGGCAGTAGGGTGGTTCAATGGCCCTAGCCCGCTGAACCAGAAAGTAGATAATCGAAGACGCGAGGAGGTTTTTAGTGAGTAAGAATCTCACACTACCCTGGTGGTTCCAGGTGCCTATGAAAGGTTCCCTCCGCGATAAAAAAGGGTCATTTTACCAAGCATTCGAAATAGTAGATCGTGAGGTACATCCTGACTGTTAGCTTTTCAGTTTCTTCGAGATTTACAACATTTTCTTAAACTTGGATAATGATGGAATCGTCTGAGCATTCCCAGATACATAAAAGTGGTGTAAGCGTTATTGTCTGGAAGCTTTACCGTTGTGAAACTTTCATCCAGTAAGATCCTGAGTCGTCCTAACCGTGATGGACATTATTATACAAAAAGTCACCGTCCATGGCTAAGAGACAGAGCAATCTACGTGACGCAAACGGCGCATGTAAAATCACATTTTTGACGATGATCTAACTGACATCAGCAGCGATCAATAGAGATTTTTATAAACTTCTATTCGAGGTCGTTTTACCAATCATTCTGTAGTCAAGAACTCAGAAATAGAAATTGCAAAAAAAAATATAGTCAAAGCTAAGACACCAGCCAATTGCCCAAGAGCCGCCAGGGAAGAACGAATGACTTGAACTATATCATATCGTGCTGTAGACAAAATGTATAAAGATCTCAACCAATATAATTTTATATATTTAAACGGTAGATTTTTACATTTTACTAATCTTGAAACTAAAATTTGCACAAAAATGCAAGGGATACTTACAGCTTCTTAACCGTTTGGAGCAGAAGTTTTTTTTCCAGCTAATGGTGAGCTTAGATTAGTCTTTCATGATCTTAGTATCCTTACTATATTTGATCAAAGAGGCGTCGCTTACAAAATCAACGTATTTATGTATAACCATTTGTCGATTCAAAGCAACTCAAAGCAACGGGTTCAAAGAGCGTTGGAAGAAAAAAATAAATATAAACAGTCCCGAAAGGCTATTTCTAGGACACTTCCGTTCCGCCAATAATCCTAATCAGGACTAATGTCGAGCCTTCTTGCAAACTTTCTCTCTCATTGGCACATTCTTGTTTACTCTTATTAATACACGTATTGAATATTTTGTAAACAAAAAAACAAACATTCTTTTAGAATAATAATTCAAGAACACTACACTTGTTTGAGTAAAAGAAAACGGATAAAAATAAACATGTCACGGATGCCAAACGATAGGACACTTTGTAAACTGAAAAACATAATAACAAACTGGCGACCCATGATGGTGGTCACCTTCGTTAGCGTTGTTGCGTCTAGCTGTCCGGTTACCATGGAACGATGAGTCATAGTAATCGAACTCTGTTTATGTTACTTTAGATAACAAAACCTTCGTTTCAAATCTACTGGAGAACCGAAACAATCGTTTCTCGCACAAGCTTGATGATCAAGTGGAGATTAGGATTGTAGGTGAAACTTATTACCATCTTACAGTTCTTATGTGCTTTAATTATTAACAAAAGAGATTATTTTGATTAGTGAATTTCGTGCATGGAATGCACGTGGGATGCATTTTTGTCTTAGTTTTGGTCTTCTGTACCAGGGTCTGCGCCAGGGAGACGGCGCCTCCTATTCAATCTGGCGCTAGAGAGGGTCATCCGAGACTAGGAGGTGGAAACTTTGGGGACCATCTTCTACAAGTCACTCCAAATCTTGGCATACGCTGATGATATAGACATCATTGGTTTGAGGCTCTCCTATGTAACAGAAGCTTACCAAAGCATCGAGCATGCGGCACTGAACCTCAGGTTGGAGATCAACGAGGCAAAAACCAGAATGATGGTGACACCACCAGTGGCCCTGCTAATTAACACTGATTTATGTAGGGGTGATGTACAGATCGCACCTTCGAAGTCGTCCAAAACTTCACCTTTCTGGGGTCAAAAGTCAGCACCGACAACAATATAGACGTTGAGTTGCGCGACTTTGTCCAAAACTGACAAAACCCTCTTAGCCGCGTTAGAGAAAGGAAGATGCTCAGAAGGATTTTTGGCCCCATATGTGTGGAAGGACAATGGAGGAGCCGCTACAATGACGAGATCTATGAGCTGTACGGTGATCTCACCATTGTGCAGCGAATTAGGCTCGACAGGCTCCGGTGGGCTGGTCATGTCATGAGAATGGCACCGGACGACCCAGCCCGTAAAGTCCTTTTAGGCCATCCACATGGACAGAGCTGGCGTGGTAGGCCCAAACTGAGATGGAGTGACGGCGTTGATGCGTCCGCCAGAACGACCGGGATATTGGATTGGCAGACGACGCGCTAGACCCCGAAGGTCAAGACAGCGAAGCGGTTGCAGCGCCTGATAAGTAAGTGAGTAAGTAAGTAAGTTGGTCTTAAACAAACAATCATTGGTTGATTCTTCGATACCATGGAACGCGTTCAGTTCGGGAATGCACGTGTAACCACTTGAGTTTTACTACCGTGCGTAACCACATGTTGTTTAAGGCATAAACATGTGATCTTCATGTTCGAAGAGAGGACATGATTATGCTCAAGAACAGTTTTATTTTACCATGCATTCCGATTCTGACGTTTCTTTGTTTGGGTTTTTCATTTTCGTCAATCTCGACGATCGTGCCGTGGTCGATCGTTCCTTCCAAAATATGGTTATTAACTTGTGATTTATGCTTATCGCTGGTTTCGTTTCAAAATGCGTATGTTTATTTTAGAGCCAGCGACGACAGATTATTTTCCAACAATAAGCTACAATTGTTTAAACTACAGCTATAGTTGGTGGTTTATAATTATTTCCTGTTTCGTTGCTTGAATATCACGTTCATCGTGTAAATCAAATGTGGGATATCAAACCAAACTGCTTTGAAAACAAGTTTGAATTACTTTAGAACATTGCATAAAAGCTTTAAATATTGCACAAAAATTATTAGAACATTCGGCCAATAATGCATTAATTTGCACACAAGTCTTACATAAAACAATTACGTCATGTTGCAAAATCATAAACACACACCAAATCAGCCACGTTTAGTTCACATGTTCTATTTGAGATCCACAGTCGAGTTAAGTCACGTTATTTGCTCAAGGTCAGAATCCAGGAAACATGTGCAATGATGGTCGAATCATGATAATTCACGCACATAACGCACATAAAATCCAAAGGAATGTTTAGATAGAAAATTTAAACCTTACACGAGCCATCGGTACTGACCAATCAGAATTAGGGCAAACAATTATATCGAATGGCAATAGGAATTTTCCACCTTTTGGACCAATCAGAATTATGATAAACAAAAGGATCATGTACAACAATGGAAATTTCCTTTAAGTTATTCTCACGATCAGTCCCTGAAAAAGGTTATAAATTAAAGAACCACCAGCAAACATCGAACACCTTTGGAACTTAAACACCTGATACCCGCAAGCCTTGGCGGAACAACCGAGAAGAAAGATCTATATATTGTAATTTAAGAACATTTGTCGATCTGATTTTGCTATTTATTGCTCTAGGGCTAAAGGTAAAGAGCCAACCATTTGCATTAACCATTTAGAAGCATATTTTTCTCAGTTTAAATCACAAATCATTCGCACGAATAAACATGCAACGTGTGGCGGCCCAAGCAAAATCTAAAATACGGCAGCAGTTTCGCAACAGATTGTCAACAACTCGTTATTTTCCTGGAACATCACTGTTGTTGCGCTTTGATGGTAAGAAGAGCACCAAAAAGAAAGAGGGGAAAAAAACAACACAACATCAACACCCACCCCAAAGATACAAAGCACAATTGTTGTTTCTCGACATTTTCCGCTCCGACAGGACACGGCTCAACCATTTCGTTCAACCAATATGCTGCAGCACATTTTTCAATATCGCATTACACACACAAATTGCTCGGAAATCGCATCTGATTTTATCTCCCGCGTTACCGCTGTTGTACCCCGTGTGACCATTTCCCTCGAGGTCGAAAGCGCAAGGAAAAATATGTCCTGCAGGTCCTCTCAACGGCAAACGGCAATCCGTTCCACAGTTCCCCACAGAACAGAAGAGAGAGAGAGAGAGTGAAAAATATCATGCCCTGTCCATTCGTCGTTCTCCAATCGTCAAACTGTTGCTGGTGAAATTGTGCTTCAAGTAAATGAAAGAAGCAGAAGCAAAATGAAACGAAAACGGAATCTCTAATGCTCGTCTCGTCTCTGCTCTTTTTTTCTTCCACCTTCTTTGCAGGAACCTACGTCATCGCTACTAACAGCGCGCTCGAGGGGGATCGCTGCGGCGGAATTTAACATTTCAAAATGCTTCCAGCAAACGTAATGTCGTTCATGAAGAAGGTACGTAACGTACGTAAGTTGGGATGAAGACATCATTTTTATGCGCCTGCACACAACGAACGGCAAAAGGGACGGCAAAGACACACACAGACACACATAGGACCGTGCCACTGTGCGAAAAGCATAGAAAAGCAAACATCACAATCCGGGTTCTCTAATCCTTGTCCGGCTCCGGGCCAGGTTCGCATTGCCGTGATGGAACGCACACCGTGATGGGAGCAGCACGTACACTGGCTGCTGGTGCATCCCAATGCGGCTTCCGGGGGCATCTTTCGTGCTGCTCATTTATGCAGCAGTTTGCTTTTTCCGGCTCAAACAGAATTTAGTCCCTGTGGGGGGGAGGGTGGTTAATGGGAGAAGGGAGGGCGGAGTGCCGGAATAGAGAGTGCCGAGTGGGGAGACAACAAACAGCAACAAAACACTGTCTACCCATCCACTAAAACACCCTCAGCCGTCAGTTGTCAACGTGATCCCGCCCGAACTGACAGCGCGTTGCAGAAGCTCCCAGGACGCCGTTTTTCCGGAAGAAAACTCCTTTTGCATAACATCATCACCATCGCTGCCCCCAACTATCACCATCACTATGCCATGTGAAACGAACGCAAGATTGCATAATTTAATTTGCATCCAAAAATGATTATTAGCCACATTTTGATGGTAAGGTCCAGCCCGATTTGCTTTCGCTGACTAGTTGCGGTAGGTGGTAAAGCGGGTGGAAATGAGGAATATTGCTTTCGAAATTAATCCTTAGAGAGAGAAAACCAAAACCAAAAAGATGTTTTTACAAAATTTTAATCCCACCACCAGCAGGCCAGCATGAGATCCTTAATTGCTTTAAAAGGAATGTGTACGGTTCCTTTGGGGTGAAAGCGAAAAACACCTTCATTATGTCATTGCCACTGTGCTTTTTTTTTTGTTTGTTTCACTAACAGTTTAGGTACTGTTTTAGGTTACTTACATTAAAAACAGATTTGAGTTTGGCCTTTCTTATAAAGTGCGCATTTTACCAGCTAAAAACAAAGTTGATCAGGTGTAATAATCTAAAGATAATGATGTTTTTGATAAACATTGAGTTTCAGATAACCCTTATAACTTTCTATTAAGATTTTGTGATATCTTTTTAAATATTTTGTACTGTCAACACATTTTGCATATCCGCTGAAGTTGGTGAAAATGTTGGTTGGACCAGAGTGTCAATGGTATAAACATTTTGCTGCTTTTAGCGCTATCGTCTGTACAATCCAATGCCCATAGGCTATTCAGGGCGATCTCATCAACACCATCACCAGTGGCAGCTCAAGCCCCGTGGCGGAATGGAAGCTTTGGCCTTCCTACGAATTGTCTGAGCTGTTCATTTGAACAGATTTCTGGCCTATTCCATTTTGAAACATACTCAAAGTCTCACAAGCGTTTGTGGGTGCTGGGTAGAGATGTGCACAATGAGTAACAGTGAGTGAGTGAGTTTAATCTTGCAAAGGAATTTATAGTTTCAACTCAGCATAGAGATTTTTGATGACTCTCAATCTTTGCGCCGACTAGTGACTCCTTTTGGCTTCAAACTCACTCCTTTTGGCTTCAAACTCACTCTCATTCGCTGCGCCGCCTAGTGACTCACTCCTTTTGGCATCATACTCACTCTCACTCGCTGCGCCAACTATTGACTCACTGCTGCGTCAACACTTCCTCACTCTTATTGAGTGAGTTTGAAGGCAAAAGGAGTTGGTCACTAGTTGGCGCAGGGAGTGACAGAGAGTTTGAAGCCAAAAGGAGTAAGCTACTAGATGGCGGAGCGAATGAGAATGAGTTTGAAGCCAAAAGGATTAAGCCACTAATCGGCACAGTGAGTGAGAGTGAGTTTGAAGCCCAAAGGGGTGAGTTTGAAGCCAAAAGGAATGAGTTTGAAGCCAACAGGAGTCACTAGTCGGTGCAGAGAGTGAGAGTGAGTTGAAACGTAAAAAGTAATTAAAGAATTAGTTTAGAGTAAATTTTTTTCATGAATCTTTAAAGAGTCAAGTCAAAGATTCAAATCCTTGTAACCACTCACTCGCTCTAATTCAACTCTTCGAAAAGAGTGATTATTCTCATCTCTAGTGCAGGGACTATAAATGCTCTATACAGTAGTTCCAGCTTTCGTCCATTACGACATGTGTTTTGGTAGACAAATTTCTTCATGATGTAGTCATGATCGATTAGCAGTTCGAGCATCCTTGATCCTTGGCCACTGCGTATATCAGTTTTTGTTGGCATGATACCATCATTTTGGTTTTCTTCTTGTTGATCTAATACTAAGCTTTCTGACGCCAGCTCGATTCTTTGGTAAGCTTCTACTACGTAGGAGAGCTTCATGTCGATGACTGTCTATGACATCAGCGTATGTCAGGATTAAATGTATTTACTTAAGGAAGAAGGTCGTCAAAGTTTCCAGTATCAGGTTAAAAAAAAGATAGTTAGACACATCTCATCTGGCGCAGGGCCTTGGTGGTGTCATTGTAATCCCTTTCAGCACTAGTTGGCTGGGATTCTGAGTAAAATTTTACTTTACTGAAATAAATTTTACAAATTTTACTGACTTTAAAATCGATGAAAAGAAGGTGTCAGTGTATCTGCTGCTCTGCCATCTTCTCCGTGATTAATTTTCCTATTCGGAATCCTTTCTGACAGTTTTCAATTATCTCATAGATGAATAGAAAAAGTCGATCGTGTAATATCGCTGTAGTTGCTGCACTCTAGCCCCGGCTGTTTCCCCTTCTTGTACCTACATAGGGTAAATGATGTCAAGACTTCATTCTCAAGGCATCAGTCTGCTACCAAATATCTCAGTAATAATTTGATCATATCTGGTCCTAATGAACATCTAACTACATAATACTAATCGTATGATAATTCATCAAAGCACTGAGTACAACGAGAGAATACCTCTGGCCAAACTGGCAAGGTCTCCATTTTTTTTGCGACACAACAGGGCACCTTAGGCCTAAAGTTAGATCCGTCATCCTGCTCTGCTCCGTATACTGCATCCTGTAAGCAAGATTGACTACTCAGCTACGGGTTAAACGTAGTCAAGGAAGACCAGTAAATGGCAGGCTCGAAGACCTTTCGAAGTTGCAGAACCAGAATAAAGAAAGAAAACTTCTGACTGGTCCATAGCACCCTCTGACTTTCTTCAGTTTCCGGACCTGCTTATCCTTGTTTTTAATTAGTTTGTCTTTAAACTGGTGTTGGGAACTAGTTTTTCTTTTCATTTGAGCCTGTCATATTCTTCAAAGATTCGCTGAAAGCTTAAAATATATTTATACTAAAATATTCCACTCAATTACATGCTTTCAAGTCTATTGGATATAGATTTTTTTGTTTAAATAGACCATCCCAATACGCCTCTTTAAGTTTGGTGTGAGAAATTCTTACTTTTTTCCGATTTTTAACAATAAAATTTTAATACTTTGGCCAACCCAAACAATTGTACAGCTAAAATGTTACGTTTTAAAATATTTTATTAAATTAGATTAGATGAGATTGGATTGATTATCAAGAAAGCACGGCGCGCGATGATTGAGTCAAGGGAACTGGTACAATTTAAAGGCACTTCACCATTTCGAGCTTCGAGGTACTTGGTAAAAGGATCGCAAAAGCTTTTGCATTTCTATAACCCAGGCATCCATCCAGGCAATATGGAAGCTTTCTGCCTTCCAACACAAAACGGGGGAACGCTTTTGTTGCTGCAGTACAACCTTTGTTCCCTTCAACCAAGTGATTGCTGTTGCTCTACCGGCCACTCTTTAGCTGTCCGTCGCCGTCGTCGTCGTCGTCGGTTGCAGGCGAATGAAGCGCTCTCGTCGGCGTTCTTTTCTCATTTTAATTACACAACGTTCGACATTTCTTGCCCGGGCTTGCTACCGCTTAAGCCGCATCAACACAAAACACTCGCAGCACAAATTCACGCAAGAAAGGCAACACAGCGGTACCGGCAGAACAATAGTGCTGCCGAGAAATGCTATCACCCTGGTAAGGGAACCACTTCGAGGTGGAATGGGGTTTACCCGCAAACTTTACACTCACCATAATCGTTTCACAATTACAGCACAAAAGCGGCACTAGTAGTGGTAGAGGCTAGCGCAGTGGCAGTCTGACAGTACAACAATTTAACAGCAAAATATGGCCACCGGAGTGTGTTACGTGCGTGGGAAAAATAAACAACAACGTGTTTATGCTTTCCCTTTTGCTGCCAGCGCGAAGAATTATTCTACGAAATGGCAAAACCTAGAAAATGGTGGGTTTTCTGTTTGTGAGGGAAGCCTGGAATTGGAAAGCATCCATTAACCTGCTCAATACATCGCGATCTTTATGACGAAGCGTGTCGTAAAGCACACTGCACTCACAACCAACACTGCTGCAGTAACCGTTGCGAACACACGCCCCCCCTTGTTAAAGGTGGAATTATCGTGCAATGGAGCCATTATTGTGTCGGGAGGCTAAAATATTGTGTCAATAGATATTAATTTTACTACCGATGTACTGGTTCAACCATCGCTTTTGTACCATTGTGCGGCCAGTCCTGACGTTGATGTGTGCAGCGCCCATCGCTAGCCAGACACGGAAACCCATTTAACTGAAACCGTACCGAGAACGCCGTCAACAACGGAAGGGACGGCGCACGTGGGAGCGCATTTAATCTTGGACGTTTTGCTCGAGTGGCTCTCCATCATCCTTCACCAAGGAAGGATAAGGGGTATTTGGGAATAGGAAAAGCAACAGAATAGATTACGGCCATTTCCAACAACTCTCTACTCTCGGCTCGCTGATCAGTGCGCGACTTCTTGTCCACTTCCAGATGGTTGCCACCGATGAGGCATCACATCAGCAACCATCGATGGAGAATACGGGAGCGTTCGGGAAGCTAAAGCAAACACTTTCCACATCGCTGCTGACGGCACAGGACAGAGGTGAGTCGGGTATTTGGCGCATTGTTTTGTGCGAGCAAGTTTGGACTTAATGTACAAAAACATTCCTTTTTTCTGCAAGTGAACAAAATGTCCCCACGCCCATCGCTGGTGCCGGACGCGACCGAGACGACACCACAGGACGATCCGTACAAGGATGCCGCAACCATCGAGAAGGTGCCGAGCGAGGGCAACAAGTTCAACACACGGTCCGGTTCGTGCCGGATATGCTTGAAATCGTTTAAACCGAACGACTTCAAAAAGACCTGTGTCGAGTGTGATCAGAAGGTTTGCGAAGACTGTGCCAGCTACAGCAAACTGCAAGACTCGGAAGACTTGGTGAGTGTTGGCGTGTTTGTAAGACGCACAGCCGAGCGCTTTGAAGTTGGGTCTAATTGGGCAGTCACGCCACCATCTCCGTCCGTCCGGGTGTCTTTTAATCATGTTTTTTCTTTGTTCCTCCCCCCCCTTTAGGATCTCTGGCGATGTAGTGTGTGCCGACGAAAGATGGCGTCCCGTATTTGCATACCGCAGGAATCCACCGACTCCGCGCTGGAGGTACCGGTCATGGAGACGCTTCAGCGACGCCATTCCGACATCAAGCTCGGCTTCAGCCAGCATCTGAACGATGGGAAGGGTTCAGCACTAGCGCCTCCGCGCAGTCCCGAGCTCCGGCGCCATTCGGATGTTTCGCCGGCCTCGTTGAAGGAGCTGGAAAAGTTGAAAGGTGTACAGAACCCGAAGAACGATATGGACTGGCGCAAGGGACACAGTGCGGCACCGAGCCGATCGTCTAGCCCGCCCGGTGGTCGGAAGGAGATGGAGCTGGGCACGCCGCGCGTTTTCTCCCGCCGGCCCTCGACCAAGATGTCGCGCCAGCGAAGCTACGACGACGAGTTCAAAACGATGAGCTCGGACACGAATCTGGCCGAGGCCGGGCTCAATCTGCCACCGCCGATGCCGAGACGGAAGTCGGCGTACGACGTGTACGCTCCGGGCGTGCTGGTGAACGCGATGCAATCGGTCAAGCTGGCACCGGACGATCCGGAGAAGATAAGCACGTCGCGCCGCTCGTCGATGAAGATGATGACGGACGGGGGTGAGTTCGGTACGGACGATCATACCGTGGCGGATATGAAGGCGGCCGGATTGATCGTTGACGATGATCGACGACACAAGCGGCGTGGATCGCAGCTGTAAGTTATGGTTTGTTTTTTTCGTCTTTCGGACATTAACGTTGTGCGTCTTCTTGTACCACCTTTGCAGACCCGATATTCCGGCACTGAAAGACAAAACTGCCCAGAACTCTGCGAACATATCAGTCTACCAGTGTCCGGCGTTGGAGGATTTGGAAGCTCCCAAGCGGCAGACCTCGCTGGACGGCGAAGGTATAAAGATCGTGATACACGATGCGGATGCTGGACCGCTGTGTGCCGCCAAACGGAGCGTCCTGTTGCGAAGAGATCCCTCGGATAAAGCGCATAGAAGTACGTTCGGCACGATCAGCACTTGGGAACACAGTTGTCAGTTGTATCTTGTATCCATATTATTTGTATCTTTTCACGCAGCACGAGGCTTTGGGATGCGTGTGGTCGGTGGTAAAACTGGTGCCGATGGACGACTCTTTGCGTACATTGTATGGACCGTACCGGGTGGACCAGCCGAGAAAGGAGGCCTGCAGCAGGGCGATAAGGTACGCTACAGCTTTCAAGCACATCCAAATGTATGGCTCACTGTGTCTCGTTCCATCTAGATTCTGGAATGGTGCGGTACGTCGCTGACAGATCGTAGCTTCGAAGAGGTGTGCGCCATTATGGACCGCACCGGTGACACGGCCGAGCTGCTTGTCGAGCACGCGACCGACTTTAAGATGTGCGAGCTGCTGGACGAGGGCGGCATGGGCATGAACGTTGGCTCGACTTACGGCAGCAGCAATTCGACACGAGCTTTACCGGACACTAATGTGCATACGCTAGCATCAGGTATAGTGTCCAGCTGTCCATTGTCATAGCAAATGTAACCTCAACAAATTTTCCGTTTTTTTTTTTTGCTTTTCCAAAACCCATTACTCGTTTGCAGAGAGTGAGTCTACGGTGGATAAATCTCCGTCATCGCCGACCAGACGCAAATTGCCTAAAACACCGGTATAAATCTATCAATACGTTACTTTTGTTTTCTATACAAGTTGATGTGCGTGTATATGTAGCTCTACATGGTAATTTGCAACGCATTGAATAACAACTGACACAAAAGAACGTAAGAAAATTCATACTAAGCGAACAAAGCGCCAGAGCAAACGGAACAATCTACCAAATAGATATTCAACTACATCATTTAACCATTTACAATAGCAGTAGCGAAAACTGTAGTGTCGTAGACAGTGAACAAAAAAAAAGAGGGAAAAGAAACATTCCTGACGACTTGGTAGTGACAGTTGGTAAGGAGAAAAGACAGTCTAGCTAATATCACAACATCAGCATGATGCCCACCTTCTCTTTGATCTGATCCATCTGCTCGGATGTCGGTCGGATGGCACTTTCGTCACATTTTTCGTGCAATTTAACTAAAGGATGCGGATAAAGTGAGTCTGCCCACCAACGGGTTGAATATGATTAACGTTCGCGTAGGTGAATATAATTGGTGAAACTAAAACAAGTAGCGCTTTCAGAACACAATCGGGTCTCTGCTCTTGACTTTTCTGTACTGTTTATAGCATATACACGTGATTAGAGAAAGGGACAGAAAGAGAGAGAGAGGAGGATAGAAAGAATGAGGGAGAGAGAAAGTGAGAAAAAATTAAAGAAACAGAGAAAAGAAAGAGTTCCATATTTTATATTTTGAGGTAGTGTAAGAACCAAGCGGAAAAGAAAAGGAAAAAGGATACAATAATCTATATATTATAAAAAAATATATATATACATATACATCAATACTTATACCTATGCGTATTCTACCAGGAGAAGAAAACACACAAAGGATAAGAACACAGAACAACAACAACAACAAAAAACATAAAATGCACACAAGTAAGTCAAACAAGAGAGAAAAAAAACGATGACAAATAATGTTGCTTGTTGAGGACAACGGAAGCATCGCGTAAAGAGCAAACAAAAGAACAACAACAACAAAACACAAAACAAAAAAACTGACAGAAGATAGCTAAAAAACACACATAAAACAGAAAAGAGTTTGGATGTAAACTAACAAAAAAAATATATTGGTGTCACACAAACATACACATGCAAACACATTTCAAATAACAATTTAACAGAACATCAAATACCGATGCGCAATGAAAGATTTCACCGACATTAAAACACACACACAAACTTTTACAAAAAGCTGCATGACAAAATACAAAAGAAACTCAAACATTATCAAATTTGTGGGTAAACATGTTAGAAAACACTACCAAACGACAAGCATTTATAACTAAACACAGTGCTGAAAACAATGCGAACAAAACGAACGACATCAGCAAAGAGCAAAGTATAATAGAGAGAAGAAATATATAGGAGCAAAAAAAACGATAAACTGAGCAAACAAGCAAGAAAAAAGGGGAAAAAATAGACAAGGATAAAAAACAGTGCAAGAGAGAGAAGAAAAAACAATATTTAAAGTATAAAGAAAACATAGTCGTCATAGTAGCAAATTAATATTGAAAACGAAAAGGGAAACGTAAGCTAACCAACCAGCCGGCAGCCTCATTTTGCACAAATTTTGGAAAGCGTGTGTCTGAGTTAAAAGATGTTGATAAACAGAGTTTGATTAATTTTCGGTCTAAACGATAATTTTTGATAGAAAATTATTATAAAAAAAAACACACAGAAAATCCGGTCACAAGCACACGTCTTAAAGACAGATCTAAAGAAAAAGCTGAAAGAAAGACAGGTAGTTCCATTCCATTCCACTGTGCAATCTGGTGCTGCTGCTCGCTGGTTGGCTTAGTTTGGACACAAAAGTTTTTCATTCTACCCACGCCATCTGAATGTTCCGCCGTTGCGTTATCGTTCTTGTTTTCTGTTTTGTAAAACCCGTGCGTTGCGTATCAAAATACCGGCAAACCAGAAACAAGCGAGCAAACAACAAAAAACCAACCAAAAAAAAAAAACATTACAATTAAATTGTATCCAAAGTAGGCAAAGTAATATTGCAAAGTAGAAAATGTTGTTGTAGTTGTGTTTCTTTTTTCTATTCGTTGTTGTTTTAGTTGTTATACATACATATACTACTGTCTCTGCTCTTAATTGCAATACCAAAAACCATAAAAAAGTAAGAACAATCGTCTCATCTCATCTTCTCATTAATCTCTCCCATATCTCCTTCATGTTCATAATACACCTTTGAGGGTGGAAACCATTTTGTAGATCGCACTGTATCGCTGGAAGCGATCGACGGGGTTTACCGAACCCAATACACGCAACCATTAGCTCTCACTCTCACAGACACATACAGTGCGTCAAACAGACATTCGCACAGCTTAAAATTTAACTTTTTTTAATTTTTAAAGCTTAGTATTATGTTTATTTTTTCGCTAATCAATCGCAACTAATACTTGGTCCATATGATTTTGATTAATTGGACTAATCAATTAATTAATTAAAACAAAAATCCTCCGATTTTGGCATGCCATACATAATAGAAAAACACTAAAAAGTTAGAGCAATTTAGAGTTGGTATACTTTCTATGTACGGGAAGGCCCGGTGATAGATGCGACAGCAGCGCTGGTCTTCACACGGCAGGACCGGAGTTCAAGTATCATCTGGGCCGTTCCCCCATAGTGAGGACTGACTATCTAACTATGCGGTAACAATAAGTCTAGTAAGCCAAAAATGGCAGACATGACCTAAGAGGTCGTTAGACCAAGAAAGAAGATACTTTCTACGTATAATGAAATGCTTTCCATGGTCAATCGTACCCTCATATCTTTTAAACTTTTTATCCGACTCGTTACAAGGAGTGGGTATTTAATTTATGTCTTAAGATTGAGAAAATATTTCCCCAGGATGTTGTTCATGTACAGGATTTTAATCCTTCTGGACTTGCGGTCATGATTTAGTTTAATCATCTGTTTTGCTCATGATTTATCTGCTCGTTTTGGTCTGTACAAGGGTAAACACAACTTAGTGTTTACATTTTTGCAATAATTTTTGCTTTTTGCTGCCAAGTTTGTCGCTGCTCCACCTTGTTTTAGTTGTTTTAGGGGTTTTAGTTGTGGAACACTATTTAAAACACAGTCGAGTTACAGTAACTTGTTAGGACTTTTTACATGATTTTAAGTCTTATGTTCTAAGGCACGTGTCTTGTGGATAACATTTGAGAGTACTAATCAATAATGGAAGATATTTATTTTGAATGTTTAAAAAGCTTGTTTATACACCTTTTTATCTGATAATAGGTGCTAAATCTGAACAGCATATTAAAATAAAATCACAGCAGAGCAACACATTGCTTTCACTTATAAACAGAATAATTATTAACTTCTTTAATAAACAGAGTCTTCCCCAAAGACTCCTTTAAACCAGTGTGGACATATTTCCTGACATAAATCAGACATCCTTCACATATATGAAATATATGTGCAAAATTTATAGTAAGTTTTTGTTAAACAACAATAAAAAACTGCAGAAAATAACGCAAGGTAAAATAAATTATTTCGGTTTTAAGATGTCCCGACTTCTGTTTGATGCACTGTACAACACATATAGAGATATCCACTCACGCGGGGGTACCTTGGTTAGTCTACCTGCATCGAATCGATCGTTCGATCGTACAAAAATCACACACTCACTACTTGTCAACCGTCATCCTACACACACACATGCGTGCGCTCCTTACGCCTCGTTTCATATCACCATATCGAAACAAAAAAGCTCCCCATATTTAATGCCTTACTCTACGCTACTAACTGCTTCACACCGCGGGCTCCCTCTCTCTCGCTCCCTGAAGGTGTGTTCGTGTTGACTCGTTGTGCGAAAAGTTAATTGCACCTTTTTTTCTATCCTGTTCGTTCGTTTTGCTAATCGTTTGTTTGTTTTTTAGACCGAGTTTATCTAATTATATTTTGCCACCACAACTACTGCCACCACCAAGAAAACACCATTCGCAGCCGCTAAACCGTGTGTGCCTTCTTCTCCGGTCGGGCACGATCACGATGCATCCCAAATGTCAGGATGCAGGGACACTACATTTGCGGAGTGATTCGTCGACATGTGATTCGTTCCGGATATATTTGAGAGAAATGGGACTGACGGGGACGAAGACGAAGGAAGAGGAGGGGGGGAAAAGGGAGGGGAAATGGTAGCGAGAACGCTACCGGGCACTTCTTGCGCAATTTCTGTTTCTTTCTTCCTTCATAAAACACACAAACTCAGAGTTACAGACTGATAACACATGCGCTACCTTACTAGAAATTCTCTGTTTTACTGCAACTACGCACCTGCACCGCTACTAGCCGCCATTTACATTTAGCATATAAATCACCCATTTTGTTTTTAAATAGTAAACAACACTCAAGAGAACACCAACCACTCACACAAACACACACACACACACACACACGATTTGGCAGATAATTTTTGGTGAAACGATATTAGCTAATGAAGCCACCAGCAGCACCATCAGCAGCAGCAGCAGCAATACAATGTGCTTTTTTCTCCCTCCATTTGCTTTCTTGTTCTACGTGTTGTTTGTCATTCACTCGCCTCCCCCCACACCAAATTTTAACACACTGTCGTTTTTTCGCTGTGTCGGTGTCAGTTGTTTGTGTTCTGTTCTTTTGTGTTCTTAAATATCCAACAAAAAAGCCCTCGAGCACATGCTCACTCACACTAGAACTCGAGGCTTTACTACTAAATTTGCTACATATGTATACAGCTACAGCTAACCAACCAAACCTAGCTCGATGTCTCACCGGAATGCCTCTTCATATCCCATGGTACATGATTGCTTTCTATTGTTTGTTCGTTTGTTTTGTCCCCGTTTGCCGTTTTCTTTGGAAACGTGTGCGTAAAGCAAATGCAATGAACAAAACAAAACAGTTTTGCTATTGTTAGGAGTAATTTGTTAGTATGTTTGTGTGTTGATGTGTTTGTTGCGTTCTTGTTTCGAGTTTCGTTCGGTTTTTGCGGGCGGGTAGTCTGTTCCGGAACATAAGCATGCCACCATCCCCCCACGTAGAACAACGCGCCCCACACCGTAGAAGAGAAAAAACAAAAAGGCAGATAGATAGCGAGAGAAAAAGAGAAGAAGAAAAAGGGAGAGAGAGCAAGAGATAGGACAGCAAAGGAAAAACACGCACACACACATACACACTAGTACAACGATGGCACAACACGATGGAAAGATTAATGTTTTTTCCCGTTCTCTGTTTTTCTTTCCTTCAGGAACAGATAGCAAAGGGCAAGTTAGTGTCCGGTAGGGTTCAGGTGCATGTTTACTATCACGGCGAGCGAAACGAACTTGTCGTTTCGGTGATGGCTGCCGATGACCTGCCGGAGCGCGATGAAACGCTGGGCTATGGCATGTATCCGGAAGCCTATGCGTCGATCAAGTTGCTACCCAAAACGTAATATCAAGCGTTCCTTTGAAACACGCCGTTTTGTTTTCTACACACACATACGCACGCACACGCACACGTACACAAACACAACGCTGTAACACGTGCGAAGCACAAAACACCAGGCGCCTCCATCTACATATGATCGATCACATCAATATGGCCGTTGATCATCATCTCTTTGTTTTTTGCAGCGCGTCGCGCTCACACACCCAAACTCGCACACGCACCAACACACGTGTTTTCCTTTTTTTCCTACTTTTGTTTTTTTTTGTTCATCACCCTTCCCCCTTTTGCGCCACACTACCCCCGAACACCTCCACGTACTCACACGCACTGAAACCGGTTTCTTTCTTCCCCCATCCTCTTCAAAACCCTTCTCTCTCTCTCTCTCTGCCTCTTATTCTAGGAACGAATCGCATGTCGCCCAGACCGAAGTGTCCACTCCCTCTCTGAATCCCATTTGGAACGCGACCATTACCTTCCCGGACGTGTTCAGTGACAATCTGTTAGACCGTAAGATCGAGATCGTACTGTACGATCTGTTGCCCCACTCGGAGCCCATCTTTCTCGGCGAATGTTCGGTGAAGCTGCAGAAAGCCTGCCTGGACGATGTGGCCGTCTGGTACCGGCTCGAGGATCCGAACCATCTGCGCGGTTCCGGACCACCACCACCGGTCGGAAGCTCGCGTCTGCGGCGCCGATCGACGAACGCGTCGCAAAGTTCGATCGACGAAAGTTCGGCCGGTTCGTTCGGGCGGTACGGTAGCATCGAGGGTAGCACACGCTTCCAGCGCTCCATCTCGGACGATGTGGACAGTCTGGACGAGAGCCGCTATCTGCTGCATCCGAACTGGTCCGTGTCCGGGAGTCGGCGCGGATCGACACAGTCCGAAATACAGATGCAAACGCTCGAGGTGCATCAGATCGGGAAGGATTATTCGAAATCGTTGCCCGGCTCGAGACGGTCCTCGTTTCAGGACTCGAAGGATCAGCTGACGGTCGGGCCGGCACACTACACGCGCCGCTACTCGACGGGCCGTACCGGTGGGCCCGGTACGAGCGGGCGTGAGGATCCACCAGCACGGAAGCTTTCGTTCGGTGGCACGATCGGTGGGATCGGCAGTAGCGGTGGTGGTGGTGGTGGTGGTAGTGGATCGCGGACTGAATTTATGCGCACCATGAGCCTTTCGCGGGAACTGGACATGAAGAATCGCAAAAAGAAGCGACTGTTTTCATAAGGAATACTGCAACGCAACGCAACGAAACTACTAGCACGAATTAGGCGAACGAAAACATAACCACACAACAACCGCAACAACCGAAGCACAATCAAGCAAAGCGCTCCACAAAACGGCCACAAACGAACGCCGTTGTGCAGCCGTCTAAACAAATGGTTTTGAAACTTAGACAATGAGAATATGAGAATACGTTAAGGTATGATTGGGGTGGAGTTCACACCTAAAACACATAGTTCTAAAATTTAACGACGATAGAGAAGAATGTTCCGGATAACCCGCACCCGGAAAAGTGTGGCCCTATTATCAACGACACAGGGCACAGGACAGTTGGATGGAAGTTGGCAGTGGCGGATATGCATCATTATATACACAGTTCATCATCACCTTCTCTTGTTTATATAGGGGTGTGCATGTGTGTGTGTGTTTTTTGGCCGTGCGACCATGTCGGCGCGATCCATTTTACAAGATTATATACATATATCATGTTTTGTGTAGCAAATATTTCAAAAGTTTACAGAATATCACTTTCTCAACGCATGTTACTTACACATAGGGAGAACAAAAACGAAATAAAACCTACAATTCCGGTATATTTAACTTTTTCCAGATATTCATTTGTTTGAACATCACCACAATGGAGCCAAGACAAACCAAACACCCGAACCACTCGATCGGTCGAGTCCTAGTGTGATCTTAATGAAAGCTACTTCTCGTGGCTTACTGATACCACGTAGTTGAATAGCCGTATGAAGACTGGTGTCGCTAGCGCCGTAGTTACCTACTAGCTGCTTTAAGCTTCATTTCTTTGTCCAGGAGGCTTCGTCCTACAAGCCGTCCAAGGTGCGCTATCTGCTTCGTTGACTTGTAATCCATTAAGGCCTGATCTTTCAAGGTACCTCGCAGTCGGGAGGCTTCATCTATCAAAATACCTCGAAGTCAAAAGGGCCTTATTTTTAGAGATTAATCTACCAATAATATATGAATAGAAGGGGCTTCTTCGTCCAATAGACCTCATAGAAGGTTCTATAAAAGTTTAGAATACTTTTTCACATGTACCTTTTTTGCATCATCTAAATTTTGGTTTGCTGTTCTGGATTTCATCAGTTGCTTGATATCTTCGCAATAATCCTCGATACCGCTCACGGTCTAGCGTCTTCGTCTGCCAATCTAATATACCGGCCGTTCTGGTGGACGTATCAACACCATCACTCTATCTATATCTTCGCAACAATCCTCGATACCGCTCACGGTCTAGCGTCTTCGTCTGCCAATCTAATATACCGGCCGTTCTGGCGGACGTATCAACGCCATCACTCTATCTCAGTTTGAACTGAGCATCTTTCTGTCGAACGCGGCTAAGACGGTTTCGTTAGTTTTGGACAGAGTCCATGTCCCAGAACTATAGAGGTTCTATTCAGTTCCAGCTTCGTCCGTCGCGATAGGTATTTTGAGTTTCCTCAGGCTGTAGTATGACCGGTTGGCAGCCAGCACCCTTGCGCACAACTCAACGTCTATGTTGTTGTCGGTGCTGACTTTTGACCCCAGAAAGGTGAAGTTTTAGACGACTTCGAAGGTACGATCACCTATCTGTACATCGCCCCTACGTAAATCAGTGTTTGTAAGCAAGGCCACTGATGGTGCCACCATCATTTTGGTTTTTGCCTCGTTGATCTCCAACCTGAGGATCAGTGCTGCATGTTCAATCCTTTCTGCAAGAAGCTTTTGTAAGCTTCTGCAACGTAGGAGAGCCTCAAACCAATGAAGTCCTTGTCATCAGCGTATGCCAAGATCTAGGGTGATTGATTGCAACCATTGCAACATTGTTCGAAAAAACAGTCTTCTTAAGAACGAAAGGTGATCATTTGAAAGCCCAAGACAGTTAGTCTATAAAACTATCATGTCGGTATAGATCTCCTTATGGTATCTGTATTTTCTCCAGTTAAAATAGGAAACATTGGCTTCAATTGCTAACACTTTGCTTGATGATGCATAGTAAAGGCCATCTGAAGTCGCTCTGTTCTCTGGCAATCTGAAGAAGTTCAATCAGAGACAGTTCTCCGTATGTACGTATAATATTTTAACAACCCTGGCTTAAAGCAGATGAATGCATAAAATAACACCCAGTGAGCAACATAAGTATGCAAAGTTAATGTTAAATAAGCTTTACTGAACGGA
Organism: Anopheles maculatus; assembly: GCA_002091835.1. Taxonomy (NCBI): domain Eukaryota; kingdom Metazoa; phylum Arthropoda; class Insecta; order Diptera; family Culicidae; genus Anopheles; species Anopheles maculatus. The sequence goes on along the minus strand of KZ061565.1, from coordinate 171,326 downwards.
AGTATGTTATGGCCGAAAAACAAAAGTCTTTATACTTATAATACCTTCCCCAGCGTAGTGATATCATCAAGGTATAGGAAAACTGTGCATAATTCGAATCCATTTGTTTCATTTTCATATAATTCCTTTTTAAGTTTAACTGGAATGATTGCACATTTATTTTGAACACAGTACAACGTAGTCAGTTAGCCAGTAGAATGACTGGCGCAGGTCACCTTCGCACAGGTATGGCGCTTTGGTCCAGGCCCGTATTTTGAATCCCACCGCCTGCAGCACATCGAAGAACATTTCCAGTTCTTCCTCTACCGTGAGCCGCTTCTCCGGTGGCCACGGTTCTAGCAGTGTTCTTAAGGGAAGGTGGCTGGAATCTGAAAATTATGGCGCAACAACGAAACGGTAACCACACAGAGGAGAGCACAACAGCAACCGATTAGACAAGGAAACGCTCGAGTTGTGATTGTTGTCATGAGTTTGGGAATGTAAACCATGGGAATGTTACCATAGTTACAATAATGGATGATGTTTTTGAGCAAAGCCTTATTCATAGCTTAAGCTTTTAAAAGCAGACGAATATCAAAGATAAATACATTTTCTTTCGTAAAATGATGGAAAATTAAAGCTGTCATACAAGTCAGGAAGAAGGCAATAATTCCTTAAACTTGTGTAACTGTAGACATCATTTCTAAAAGCATTGAAAATCTAAGCAAGTCGGACTTCCTGAAGCGAAGACTTTCTGTTAGATGGATCGTTTGGAACTTCGACACCCCAGAAGGTATTGAGGTCAGCCATTGATGGATGCCTTCTTTGGGTCATTTTTCTAGCCACAGCTCGATAGAAAATTTCTGCATACGGATGGTCCGGATCAAATTTAATGAAGATGCTACCATGCTTCTTCCTCTTGCTTCATGTACTTCGCGTGTACAAAATTCGCAAACTTTAATTTTAAACATGACGATGTGTACTTACTTTTCTCCACATAGTGACTGTATGGCAACACCAGCGCTATCAGTGCGAATCCCGTCTGATCTAACGATTCGTATATATCACTTAGCATAAGATGCGGATCGAAACATCGATCAAGCACATTAAAACATACGATGAGATCCGCCTGGTGAATTTGGTTAAGAGTTTCCAGCACACTGGAAATGGGAACAGAAAGCAGAAACACGCAACATAAAATATTTATCACATTCGTGCACACCAACGTCTTACATGAAATTCTTCTCATTCAACCGATTTCTCATCGTCCAGCTAGATTCTGTTGCGTACGTGGTAACTTGCCAGCTGCGTTTCTGTTGCAAGGTGCGCACTAAACGTAACGTAACCTCCCCATCACCGGCACCAATGTCACAGACATTAAGCTGCAAACAGTAAAAATAATAAGCAATAGCTTTTCAATCAAATCTGTCACCATCCGTCCTGTTCAGTAATGTCTGCTCCTACCGCTGATTGCCTTTCGCGATGCTGAAAAAAGCCACCGGCCGTTAGAAACTCGTCGAACTGCAGCTCGGACAGGATGAACATGGAGCCACGCTTGAGGAAACCATTGATGTCGGTCTGGGTCATAAACATGTTGAGAAACAGTTTGGCTACCTCGTGGCAAAGTTGCAACCAAAAGCGGCCGGATGTTTTTTTCGACCGTTCCAACCATTCGAGGGTAAGCTCATCCGGGCCGTTTAGATGATGATACAGGCTGCCATACTTGCGGGGCAATTTACCCATGGTGTACCACTGCAACGAGGTTCGAACGATGGTACGATAGAGATTTGTGAATGCAAGCGAAAAGCAGTAGTAGGAGAAAACCCTTCACCGATCGTCGTAAAACGTACGTGACTGATCTGTTTCCCAAGAAGATAAGCGTTTATCTCGAGTGTGATTCAAATAAATCAAAGCTATCGCACACTTTTGAATCGAGTATTGCTTGCCGTCCTTGGTCCCTGTGTGTGTCTTCCATCAGTGCAATGCATGCATGGCTTACCGTGGTCATATCGATCTGCTGTATAACATCGTCGTTGTGAATACGGTCAAAAAATACTTTGGCAATAGCTCCTCGGGGACGGTAGTTCGACATAATGCTGCAACGAAAGCAAAACAAACAATCGACACATCATTAGACGAGAAGAACACACTTTTTGACCAGTGTAGGCACAACACGTTCTCCAACACCGTACGTACACCGAAAAGATGAACAAGGCTACAATAGTTAGGGAAAACATTTCGTATAATTATTGCAGCACTCAAATAAATAAATGTACTGTGTGTGCCCTATGCACACATCCTTTCGAACTCGCGATGGTGTTCCGAATGTGATGCTACTGGCCCGCCTATGCCGCATGCCACTCAAGTGCTATTTACGGATCGTTCTTTATCGCTCCCCACATATGCTCACCTGGCTACGAGATTAGGATTGAAGTTTGATTAGGCTGCCCTACAACTCTACGCTGTCCCCCAGTGGACGGTCTCGCGCGCAGTTGAGTAATGATGCTACTGGAGGACTGTAGGATGTGATAAAACACTGACGGTAACGGTTTGGTGCGTACGGCTAATCACTACGGTAAACAATTGTTTGCTGCTAGAGCTAATTCCGCAAGCACAGCGCAGCAACGGGCGTGGTGACCAGCAAATGTGGGTGCGGGTTTGTTGTTTTTCTCGGCAGTCACAGCTTTTCCACGGTGCATCCTTCCGTGTACACAAAAACGACCCGAAAGAAAAAAACAACGCTATTCAACTGTCAGTCGCGGTGTGCTGTTTTCGTAGAAGAGATACAACTCATCCCTGTTTGTGTAAGTGATATTTGATTCACAATCACGACCTGTACTAGTTTAGGATTGGAATGGTTCGTCCTGGAACTTGGTAATACAGTTTACTACCGTTCAACAATTCTGCATTTTAAATGTCAGGAAGATCGGATGAATTTTCACCAGTTGATCTAAGAACCCGCAGGTATATACCGAGTTTGACAGCGTTGCACAACTGCAAAAACCAAAACACAAATTAGCGGCTGTTTCCGATGTTTGAAAATCACGATTTTTGCACATGCTAGAAATTGGAATTCTGTTTCTTTTCTTTTTATTTAGTATCAGTTGCCGGTACAATAGGCGGCACATTTTGGTATACTTAACCCATCTAAACGCGTAATGAGCTTAGGAAGATCTCGGCGCTCTTCAATAGAAGTCACCTGTACGCGCACCCAACATGAGTTCATCACACTTTTGCCCTTTTCTTAAAACTTAACGCTATGTGTTCATTATTGTTTTACTTTAACTCTCTGAATGATTATATAAAAAATATATCGTGGCGTCCAACAGGAAAGCGACGTAGAGATTAATCAACCTTTTTGCGTTGTAACAAGTTATAGTTCCCGTACACTATATATGGATAGGAGAGTGAGGGAAAGTAGTAAGCCCTAGCGAACGATTCCGATTGTGGTGCATACAAAAAATCGATACTCTCAACAATTGACCACGTTTTTCTATCGGCCGAATAGTTGGGTTCTTTGGTATTCTCCTCAAAGTAAACGCCCGTATCCAAATCTACGAAATAATCGCATCGGCTCAACTCAAACAGCATATGCGGATGGCCTTTGTTCTGATCGTTGAAGTAATCGTGCACGATTCGGGTGCCGTTTTGTGTTTCCTCATAATAGGCGGGAAGAATGCCAGTGAAACTAGACTCTACAAAGCGTGCCCGGTAGTTGGGTGGCAGGAAAAAGCTGCTGGGGAAACGGTACCATTCTTTACCGTAGCATATATTCGTTTCCTGATTCGTTGCCGGTAAGCCATTTAGAATTGTCATCGATGCACGGTAATAGATCGAATTGGCCAGCATGCGTGACAACCCTAAGGACAGCGCAATTCCTAGAACGGCAAAACCCATCGTACGGTTTGCGAATGATGACTTGCGAGCACCTAATATACGCTTCAAGTGCGAGTACGTTTGATCCAGCAGCAATGCCGTTCCCAACGAGAAGAACGGATAGATAGGGAAAAGGAACCTACAGTAAGAAACAACAGATGTGAGTTGAACCTGTGGCGTGAACTTCTTCTGCCCTTACTTACCTTTCTTCTTTGTGAGGTTGCATCACGAACACAAGCAGCCATATATAAAGCGGTGACATCAGCCACAGACCTTGCATTGGTGAGAGGCGATTTTTGTTGTTTCTTACACCAAGCGCAGCTGCTGTCGCCACCACCAATGGATAGGACCCACCGATCACAAGGGTTATGTTATGATTGAGAAACAGGTTTTTCGCATAAAACATTACAGGCTCAACCCCGTACAGATCAGGGCCATGAGAGGTAAATACGTTGTAGTGGATTATGTTCAACGCGGCCACCGTGAACTTGCCAAAGTACAGACTGTCGATCAACACTATTGGGATGCCAAACACACATCCAAAAAGCAGTGCATTTTTCATAAAACGAACAATCTGCTTTTTCCAAAACAGTTGCTCGAGTACAAAGGGAATCGCTATAATCACTGCAAAAGGCCAACCTGTAGGAACAAATGGTGTAAGGTTAAAATGCTTCAACGGGAGTTGTCATCGCATTGAGATGCGTCATGCCTCTACATACCAATCAGTCCAGAAAACGCTGTTACAGCAATACCCGTCTTCGCATCATCGTTCAACCATGCCGTGATAGTTGCAAGCGTAATGTACATGGCGAAGCTACTTGGCAACAGTGCAGCACTAGATATGAACATTCCGGCATTCACTAGCTGGAAAAACAACCACATATTACACACACCGCCACCACATTTTCGTCCTAGAACCCTATGCAGCACAGAATAGAAGAAGGAAACAATCAATTACGATTAGATATACGAAAATGGGTACAGTACAGAGCAAGAACTTACTTATACAGACGATACTCAAGCACAGCACATACTACAGCCAGCATGCACCGTACAGTGTAGAAAATCACAACACCGTTGTCTACCACCAAGCCAACAATTTTTGCCGGTAAAGCGTGCAGCCACAGGTAGCTGTAGGATCGCAGGGCAAACTCCGGGCTGTACTCCCATGTTTGAAATCCACTACCTTTCAGCAGATAATGCAACGGCTCCCAGTAGTTGAACGTTTCGTCGCAATCGGAAATGATGGACCACAGAGCGGATTGGATGCGTACTGTTACGAGCGTAAACAGCACAAACGCGTTACTTTTGAGGGCTGACATGATTTCAGCCTCATGAATTTAATACCAGAAACTGTGCTTTCTGCTACTGAAAGTCTCACGATGTTCCGATGCCCTCTGCTAATCGGACTGCCAGCTGCGTGCAATTTGTGTGTTCAATTTGTTGTCATCTGCGTTTGACATTTGTTTCTAAACAAAGATGACGTTTTCGCCAAGTAGTACATGGTGAAAAAGCTATACGTTATCCGAGGGATCTGTGGAAGCTCAGTGGTACTCAACGTTTGCAGATTTTCCAACTTTTCCTGTTCATTCATACCGCCCTTTATTTGTATACACAATAGAAATAATATTTTAATTCATTATTAAGATCACTTCAGCTCTGATTAACCCAAATGCAGGCCCCTGTTCAAGGTTGTGTTTCTTTCGTATCCAATAACCAAACTTTGTCGAGTGAGTGAGATGCATAATAATATCCCTGCTTCGTAAGATATCATTGACTAGAATTACGGTTGAAGCTGTTCGTGTTACTATTTTTTTTTTTTTTGCATTTTGATACATAGAGAAAAGCTCATGATTATTGGATGGTCGAATGCACCAACTTTAACCTGCCTAAATTTTGAGTACATTGTACATATTAACCGTTTTGTTCGGGTTGCTGACGATGCAATTCATTATGGACTAATTAAGAATGAATTTGTTTTCATATCGTTAAACTGATCTGTCCATCACGGCAAATTGTTGCATTTCACAACCAATTAATGTTTTGCAAAAGCACCATTTAAATTTTGTCCTGCAATAACAATCTGCCGATACGATTGTGCCGCACTGTCAAACGGATCGCCTGACAAAGTACGGTTTCCTCGGTGACTCATTCTTAAGATCACTTCAGCTCTAATTAACTCAAATGCAGGCCGCTGTTCAAGGTTGTGTCTCTTTCGTATCCAATAACCAAACTTTGTCGAGTGAGTGAGATGCATAATATTATCCTTGCTTCATAAGATAACATTGACTAGAATTACGGTTGAAGCTGTTCGTGTTAGTATTTTTTTTTTTGCAATTTGATACATAGAGAAAAGCTCATGATTATTGGATGATCTAATGCACCAACTTTAACCTGCTTAAATTTTGAATACATTGTACATATTAACCGTTTTGTTCGGGTTGCTGACGATGCAATTCATTATGGACTAATTAAGAATGAATTTGTTTTCATATTGTTAAACTGATCTGTCCATCACGGCAAATTGTTGCACTTCACAACCAATTAATGTTTTGCAAAAGCACCATTTAAATTTTGTCCTGCAATAACAACCTGCCGATACGATTGTGCCGCACTGTCAAACGGATCGCCTGACAAAGTACGGTTTCCTCGGTGCAGAAAGCTGGACGGCCTGCTTTGTTTTGGTTTTGCTTTTGTAAGTGATGGATCGTGATGGGTAGCTAGCTAGTCAGAGGAAAGCAAAATCGGCCTGTGTGTCCGCTGTATAGCGTTTATTTGAAACACCATTTTCATCATCGTACACTCCCGAGCAGCGACGACGAATCATCCCGTTTCGGAGTGAAAAATTTGCCAGCCGACCTTGCGCCAGCGTGTTTTTTGCTTATTCGGGATAGCGTGTTTGTGCGTGCGTGCGTGTGCGTTTGTGTGTATTCCGAACCGGTGGATGTCACACTTGGCTGTCCTCCCACCCGAACCCAACCGTCGTACCACTCTCTTGACAAGTGGAAGGAGCAGACGATCGAACCCGAACTCCACCCGTTGCACCGCTTGCCGCCCACCCTGTTACCGCGACCGAGCCTTTTTCACACGGTGCGGGTGCAGTATTATCACGCCGTAGCAGCAGCAGAACCTTTGCCATCTCGTCCAGCGGCGCCATCTCACTGGAAAAAATACACGGCCAGCTGAAACACTGACGCGCGTACATGTGTGTGTGCGTGCGTACATTGATAAAGGTGGCTGTTTTTGACACGCTTCACTAGCGAGACAGGAGATCCGTGCGAGATCTGCCCGATCCCTTCGCCTGTGGGAAAACGGTTCCCCCAAAAACTCCGATCCGGTACCAGCCTCGACCATCGTCGGTTTTGCATCGACGGTTCCGAGGTGGCATCAGTGTGTTGATATAGTGGAGCGCCCAGCGTGTTCCGGCAGCAGCGATCTGCACAGTTGCGTCGCAGATTCGGCCAAACCAGTCAAAGTCGTACATTTTCGGCGACTTCCGGCTGCAACACTGTAGCACCACAGCACTGGGAGCAGCAATAGCATCCGCAGCATCACCATGGTTGAACGCATTGTGGAGGAGAGTTGCGACGTAAATTCCGGTAAGTGTGTGTTTTTATTCTATTTTCTTTAGGTGTACGTGACCTGACGAACGCTCCACTGATGCGGCCGTCGGTGGTGAACGCGGACAGCAGCAGTGGCAGCAGCAAAAACACGATGTTGCGCAGTACGGGTGCTAACCGGCATTTTTCGGGTTCTGGCAAGACAACACGGAACCCACATAACCCGGCAAGGATGAAAACAGTGTCCAAAGGAGCAAGGACACTCGGTGTACACACACGTTCATTGCGCGATGTATGTAAGAAAGGGGTGCTTGTTTAGACGTTGACTTCTTCGTTTCATACACATAGAGAGAAGGGCCGAGAAAGAGCAAAGCGAGATCACATACACAGATCGCGCACAGTTTTGAGAAGAAAGACGAACATCAAACACTATCAAAGTGTGCGATGGCGTTCACACACACTAGCGCGCACGTTCATGCTCATCGTGCTGTAGAGCGGAAAGAACATGTTTTTTTTACGAGCCTCAAAGACAGTCCCAGTTGGCCACTTGATTTGTATTCGACTTTCGAACGACATTCTGGAATATATTTCCATCGTTTGCGTTCATCCGCTTCTCCTTCTTATCCCTCTAAGAAGGGATGGGGGGGAAGGGTGGTGTAACAGGACCCGGCTTTGCATACTAAAACCTAATCAAAGTACAACACTACTGGGCAGTAAAAAAGCAAAACAAATATACAATGAGTAAACGGAACTGGCTGGACGACTGACAGCTTCCCTCTTGTAAAATGATGACTGTAAACAGTGGCCAAAAAATGCATTCCTTTTACTAGCCGAGAATTCACTTGAACATGTTTTTAAAACAGCGCTACTTGTTGCAGAACATGTAGCGAGGCGAGATTACATGGGGTCAATGAAAGCGACCACTGGTAGTAACGAGGACAGATTTGCAAAGAAGATGTGTTGCAGACTCGTCGTAAGTGTTGCCCTTTTTCACGGTGGTTATCGACGCTTACAGAGAAAAGCTCGGAAAATAGGGATCCATCCTGTGCATTCGTCATCGAATCGAATTAGATCAACGGAGGAGGCTGTGTTGCCAGTCGCGTAGAAACATGGTTTGGTGGTGCTGCTGCACACACATTTGCTCCGCGACAAGAGACAACGAACAATAATTACAGTACACACATGGGTAGTTTTTTAGGGTTTTTATCTTTTGTTTATTCTCAACCGATCGAAATAGCGAAGGATCAACGGCATCGGCAAAAGGGACAATTTTTCCCTTATTTGTGTCCGGGGGGTAACAGAAGAAATAAAAAAACACAATTCGAAACCGTTGGCTAGAATTGCGTTTCGGTGCGCACGTATGCACTTTTTTTTTTCGTTATTTGGTAGTGTGTGGCCTGTTTTTCTCGCTCCTCTCGGTCCTCTTCACTCACGGAGCAGAAGTCGATTTTCGCTCCTGCTCCAACACACACACAAACACACCCGTATTCCTGCTTCACGCATCTTTACCCATTAAAACTCTTCTTTGTCAGTGTAGTAGTAGTAGTGGTGTGTGTGTGTATACAGATAGACAACATCTGCCAGCAGCGGTTGCTGGTGTGTAAAATACGGGTGCGTAGTCAACGTCAACAGAGACCGTCGTTTTGTCGCGTACTGTTCAGCGTCTGCTAGTGTGCGTATGTACGATCGCGAACAACGCACACATTGACGGTGCAGCTGCCTGCGCTCACGTAGCACGCACACCCCACCTCGCTGTCTCTCTCGTCCAGTGTTGAGTGTTTTTGTGATGAAGAAGAATGTTGAACGGAATTGGAAAGGAAGATGGGAACAACGATGGTCGCAGTTGGCCGCGGGGTAGATATGGTGCGATCCGGTGAATGGGCGAACACAGAGACGTTGCATGTTAGGCGACGGGGTACGGTACTGGCGGTTGGGAGAGTTGCGCGAGTTTACAAACACACCGCACACAGGCCGAATCGAGCGACACGGTTCGACGTTCGCTGTGCCCCTTGTACACACGCATACCAGCGTGCTGCTGCGAGCAAACACACCATCATTCCGGCTCCGGCGAGTGTGTGTGTGTGTGTTAGTGCGGCGTGAGATGGTGTGTGACCTGTTCCGTACATCATCATCATCGTCGAATCGCCAAATTTAACACGCAATAGGTTTTGCCACGATGTTTTCCTTTTTCTCGTGTGCGGTCAAATGGCGGCTAGCGGCCAAAGAACCGATGTTAATAATTGAATGGGGCTTTGGTTTGATGTGTTCTTTCTTTGCTCGCAATCGCAACGTAGGAAATAACTAGTTTCTTAGATTATTTCTTCCTATTCTCTCTCACTCTCTCCTTCCTCCTGCTTGGTGTTCAACCACCATCTAAGGTAGACGTCATTCCCGTGCGCCCACACGCACCCATCCAACCACCAATCCGCGTTCCGGTGTTGTGAATGTCATTCTTTTGCGTATCTGCGTTTTCTGGCCGAATTTTGTTAAAAACACATGCCGGGAATTGATAGCCACACACACACACACACAGACCGTCGCCGTTGACCACAGTCGGTCATGTTTGGTCGCTATAATGGGGTGGAAATCGCGAGCCCCATTCGAGAATTCATCAGTGACGGATGGCTGATTTTCCCCCAGCCTACCCGACGACCAAAAACGTCAAAATACAATAATAATAACAACAACAGCGGGTGCCGCTCGTCGTGTTGCTTTTCCCAGCGCCTCCTTCGAATGGTGGTGTACTTTGGCCACCCTGTACTTCCGGCACGATGTTTGTTGTTTTTCTGCACGAATTGTTAATCTTCTCTTCCTTCTCTGCCTTGCATATTTACCCGCAAAAAAAAAACAAAAACTACCCCCGGTGTCCCGGTGCGACTTTTTGGTTCGTAAAAATATTTATTCGATTGTAGAATTTATGATATGAAAGTAAGAGTGTTTGCAGTTCCCATTGGAACACGCTGTCCGGCCAATTCAAGGCCAACCCGGCAAACGAACAAATAACGAATTGTATATCGTTGATCGGCTTGAACATTCGGTCCAGAATGATTTGTTCTTTTCGAATCTAAGTGTATTGTTGTTGTTGCTCATCAACATCCTGACTACCGGCAGGAGACATAAAGTGACCGCATCGCCACATCATCATCCCATCGCAGTGCAATAACTCTTCTTATAACGGAAAAACACGTTGTGTACTTTTGCATGAGTTGGTCCACCCCCCTGAAAAAAACGAAGACACCAAGCGCAACAACGACCTTCGACAACGGAAAGGGGTTGTTGTTGCTCATTGGGCGAATCGTTCACCGTTTGCCGGGTTTAAAGATAACAGGCCAAAATGTATCTTTCAACCAGCGCGAGGAAAACATAAATGAACGAAAAAGAAGTAAACGATTACTGAAATGACGTCTCACACGTATCTGATCAGTACACCCCCTCACCACGGGTGAAAGATACTATGGCCAGGAGCAAAAGTTGGGTGTAAGCAGAGTGAGGGTGTTGTTGTGTGTTGATGTGGCCAAATATATTTGTAGCACGTTTTTGTTGTTGCACTATGTCGGCGGCTCTAGCAACAACACACACAGACGAGACGAGACGAGACGCGAGAGAGACTCGTCGACGGTGCATAAATAACTCGACCGATATATCTTCCTTGTTGATCGCGTATCTTTTACACCAGCGTGCCAAAGGATCCATAACAACCCTAGTGAGTTCTCTGCGGTGCCAAGGAAGGCCGGGGTGGAAGATGGGAAACACAAAAGAACGCAAAAAGGAAGTGGCAACTTTCTTTGCTTTGCGCCTTGCCGGCGAATGGACAATTCTCATCATCCGTGCTTATTAAAACCCACGTGATATTTTGTGTTGATGTTTCATCAGAAAATATTGCTGTCTTTACGTTTGGGTGACGATCGTCGTCGTCGCCGTGTTCATATGAGTAATCAAATCCGGAAAAAGAAACCTACGGTGGTGCAGCTTACGGTGGCAATTAATGAATGACGTTGTTTCCTCATGATGAAATGGGTTAAATTGTTGGGGCTTAAGAGCTTATAGGAAATGGTTCGTGATTGCCGTTGGTCTGTGGTAATTTGTAACTGAAATTCTTGATTATCGTGATTATTTGACCGTAAGTTTTGTAAGCGATCAAGCGATCTTCTTTTTATTCAGCTTTCAAGACTATGGATTGTTGCAACCTATAGGACTCTAGCGAGTCTTATTCACTGGACAATAGTAGTATGATCTTAGTCGTATGAACGATAAAGGAAGACTTCAAGGAGGTGTGATCACCTGTACCAGTCGTTTGTTCATATGTACATCAATAAATCTATGACACTACCGTACGCTATGGACTGGATTAACTTGTATAAGATGATTTTCGAAGATTCAGAAGACATTGAAGCATTCGATAATCCAGAAGAAAATTCAGAGAGACATACGATCATCACAATGAGCCGTTAGTCATTATCAACATCCCTACAGGCTTGTTAAGCTTGATCGGAATTTCAAAATAGATTATGCATCTTGGTTATGTTTTCATGTCCACGAGACTTCCTCTTCTGCTCTGACACTACAACCACAGAAAGTCTTGGCCTGCCATTTCTAGCTTTCTATTGACTTTGTTTTTACCCGTAGCTTTATAGTCAGTCCTACGTATAGGGAGGTGGTCCGACGGCGCCGTTATCGTATACACCACCGCCCCAAGACTAAATAAATTTAATTAAAAGATTGACTACTTCGGCCATATGTTTGTTACCGTTCAATCAGCAGCCTGAGACTTAAATTTTAACTTCAGTATCTTCACTTATAGTGATTTTTTAAATCGATAAACCACTTGAGCGAAAGATGTAATTAACACCGAACAATCAAGTTCCAAATTGCGATATATTATTTGCAAAACCTTTAAATAATCATCAGCAATTTGTGTGCTGCACTTTAGACGTTACGAAGGGCCATGATCATCGTTATTACATTCGTTTTACAACAATTGATTCCACGATTCTTTTAAAATTTGTCCTATTGCTAACATGAAGTAGCGTAATTGATTATTGCTAAAAGTGCAAAATTATTAATCCTCTATTGTCTCTCTACGCCATCCCTGTTTGCGCACATAGATCCAACACGCAAGCCCGATGTCGCCGCACGGTACAGCAGCGAGGAGGTGTCCGGCAACGAGTCCACCGAGGCACGCATGCTGTCCGAAGCCGAACGGCAGGCCGACTTCAACCGGCACAAGGAGGAGATGAAGCGCAAGCGGCGCCGAAAGAAACGCGCCAGTTCATCGATGCAGTCGTCGTGTTTTCAAGGTAAATGAAGCCCTCGAATAATGCTCGCGTTCTTAACACACGCTCGCGCTGTCCCGCTCGCACACTGCCACCTTGCACCGGTGTGCACATTTACTGTTACTCCCTCCTCCGCCATCGGTACCAATGCATTGAGGTGTGTGAGGTGTGCATCGTTTTAGATCGGATTTGCTGAATCGCACGCTACTAAGCGCCGCTCCAAGCGAGAAGAATTCTACTGCAAATGGGCTCGCGCTGTGCTCGTCTTCGTGTAGCGCCGCTCCAAGCGAGAAGAATTCTACTGCAAATGGGCTCGCGCTGTGCTCGTCTTCGTGTGTGCCGTTTGTTGTAGGTATTATACTACGCGCAACAACGCACATTGCCCTACTAACCGGCCAACCACCCCTTCACGGCCAGCTAGGGGTTTGATTGGTGTATGCCTGCTTCCTTTCGTCTATCCGTTCCTTCCCCCTACACGTACATACTAAAAGACGAGACAGCTACGATGATCAGCAACACACATTGGCGATCTTTAATCATGCGTTATTAGCACCTTATTATTGGACAATCTCTGACCACAACCGATCGACCGCGCCGTATATCGATTGTCTATCGAAAACTGCATCCACTTTCATCTTATCTTCCCGCAGAGCTGTACAAGCTGACTGGCGAGGTGCTCGGCGAGGGTGCGTACGCCTCCGTCCAGACGTGCATCAACATCTACACCGAGCTGGAGTACGCGGTGAAGATAATCGACAAAATTCCGGGGCACGCGCGGGGCCGCGTCTTCCGCGAGGTGGAAACGTTTCACCACTGTCAGGGGCATCCGAACATCTTGCAGCTGTTAGAATTTTTCGAAGATGAGGAAAAGTTCTACCTAGTGTTCGAGAAGATTAACGGTGGCCCGCTGCTGACGCGCATCCAGGAGAACGTATGCTTTTCCGAGTACGATGCGGCCCAGATCATCAAGGAGATCGCGTCCGGGTTGGACTTTCTGCACAAGAAGGGTATCGCGCACCGGGACCTGAAGCCGGAAAACATACTGTGCGTGTATACGGACAAGCTGTGCCCGATCAAGATCTGCGATTTCGATCTCGGCTCCGGGATTAACTTTACCACCAACATCTCGTCGCCGACGGCCACGCCGCAGCTTTTAACACCGGTAAGTGTAGAAATCGAGCGAGAGGAAAAGAGGGATAGAGAGAGAGAGAGAGTTTGCCGGCGAATTGGGTAAGGGATGGGGGGGAAGACGCGCATCTACTTGTTGTTGTTTTCAGATTCACTTATCACCGAGAAGTCTTGCCATAAGCCTTGGTCGTGTTCCCACCACGACCACTGCCTGGTGATCCACCCTCGCCCCACCCCCCTCCGATGGTCAGTAGGTGATAAGGGATGACTAAAGTTACACCTTGTGTTGTTGACTTCTTTTTTTGGCGTGTGTTTGTGTATATATTTTGATTTTTTGGGTCAACAATAGTACCATATAAAACCTCTTCTGCTGCTTTGTGGGTGGTAGCCTCAACCCACAACACACCCCCTCTGTTCTGCTAGGGTATGTGTTTTTTTGCATTTTGCAACTGTTTGCTCTAAATTAAATTGAACACCGCGCGTACACCTATCGTACGAGACCTCGAGGATAGAAGATAAAACAAAACTGGTACCGTGTGTGATATATATTTTGCTTGCAGTCTCAAATCATTTGCAATAGCTGTCTCATTGCGATAAGAATAACGAAGAGGGTGATAATAATTGATTCGTTGTTGGCACCAGCAATGACGTGAGCAAAGATTCTCCCTAGCCTGGGGTCTACTGTTTATGTACTGTTTCTAAACGTTCAGAGAACTATTAAAAAAACGCTGTTCTGATATCTGTTTTTTTTTTCATTTTATTTAAAGATTGAATAAGAACCTGACCTTATTGTTAAGATGGGAAAACTTAAATCAAAATGAATAAAAATACGGTATCAAGCCAATGGACATATTCGGACTTTTTCAACAGTAATCTTTTAACATTCTTGCTTGATGCATTGGTGTCTCTCGACTCGCTGGCTTTATTACTTACATACTTATCAGGCGCTGCAACAACTCTCGATACCGCTCACGGTCTAGCGCCGTCGTCTGCCAATCCAATATCCTGCCCGTTCTGACGGACGCCTCAACGCCATCATTATTTCTCAGTTTGGGCCTACCACGCCTCCTCTGTCCATGTGGACGGTCTAAAAGGACTTTACGGGCTGGGTCGTCCGGTGCCATTCTCATGACATGACCATCTCAGCGGAGCCATCGTGACAGGTGTCCTCGGGCTTTAATATAACCGCTTGGTAGCCACCTGGCGGCCTTATTACTGAATTAAAATTACATATTACGAAGGACCTCACGACAAAAAAAAATACCTAAAATGTCGCTCGCTTAGAATAATGATCAGATTGATAAATATTTGCACGCCTAGTTGTAGAAGTAGTATGACCGCCTAAAGGAATTTGGTAAGATACTCTGTATAAATACTTGTATGCGACCTGTAGGATTAATAATAACGCTGCAATCGACTGGAGAGCCTTCACAACAGTTCAATGCCTCAACAATCCTTTGTGGGGATGATGATCGGATGCCTGTCCATGGTAACGAAAACGCAAGGAAAAACGGAAAGCAAAACATGTTTGGGAAAAATT
Organism: Anopheles maculatus; assembly: GCA_002091835.1. NCBI lineage: Eukaryota > Metazoa > Arthropoda > Insecta > Diptera > Culicidae > Anopheles > Anopheles maculatus. The sequence continues at coordinate 155,970 of KZ061565.1, read as the reverse complement.
ACCTTTTATCTATAAATTCCTAAAGATCGCGAACATTTCAGTCGCAATCAGCAAAGTGTTTTTTTTTTCTTTCGCGAAGAGTTACTTTTTTAATTCCCATTAAACGAAACTGACATTCGCGAAGATAAGCGTGTGTGAGCAGTGTTGTCCATGCAAAAAGAAGCTGGAGATAATTAAAACAGCAAAGATGTTTTTCTCTCCCGAGCGACCTGCTGATCGCTGGTATTGTTGTCGTAGAGAAGGTAACACATTTATCACGACGACGTTGCTACTGCTGCTTGCGGATTTATCGTTGATTTTGGTGACATTGCAATACTTTGTATCGCGGCAGAGAAGCGAGAGTGTATGTGTCTGTTTGAAGTGGTTGTTTATTTGAGGGATTGTGTTTAAAACCTTCATTAAGATGTGTGTGTGTGTAGTATTTACATTTCGCTTATCAGATTAACCTCTCCTCTTCCTTCTATCGATAAGAGAGTTGTCGAAAGGTGATTACGAGGAGAGATACTTTTCAATGACGGTGTTTAAAAGGAAGGTATTTCTTGTTGTTTGTTTTCGTCTATTTGAGAGGTAAATAAACTCTCATAATTGGCAGGAGCAAATGAGAAACGGGGAAGGTTCTCGGTAATGGTTCGGATTGTATTTACAAGTTTTACATCCTTATTTTCCTTTCTTCCTTTTTCCCACAGGTCGGCAGTGCCGAATTTATGGCACCGGAAGTTGTCGAACTGTTCGTCGGTGAGTCGAACTACTACGACAAACGATGCGATCTGTGGTCGCTGGGCGTGATCGCGTACATACTGCTGTGCGGGTATCCACCGTTTTCGGGCAACTGTGAGCAGGACTGCGGTTGGAATCGGGGCGAAAACTGTCGCACCTGTCAGGAGCTGCTGTTCGAATCGATCCAGGAAGGGCGGTACTGCTTCCCCGATAGCGAATGGCAGGATGTGAGCGAAGAGGCGAAAGATCTGATCCGGGGACTGTTGGTGAAGGAGGCACCGAAGCGTTTGAGTGCCACCGCCGTACTGAACCACCCGTGGATACGGATCAGCGACGATACGGAGTGTTCGGCCGGTGGCATTAACACGAGGGCGAACAAGGAGAAGCAACGTCGCCGGGTCCTGAAGACGCCGGGTGTTATTCGAAGGTAAGCTAGTATGGTTTGTGCCTGTGTGTGTGTGTTTATTTTCGCAAAATGGCTAACAATTTACTGTCCTTCCTTTTCCTAGGAACCAATCGGCGCTCGAGCTGTCCCATTTCGCTGAATCGGCCATGGCAGTGAAGCGCGTGATAATGCAACACTTTTCCATGCGCTACGACTACATGACGAAGGAGCGTCCCAACATCTATCAACCGTCGTACAATGGAAGTGTGGAGCGTGCTCCGGTAGTAGTAGTGCCTGCCGAAACGAAACCGCCGGCAACGAACCGTTCGGCAGCTTACTGCAGCGAACAACCGCCACAAAAACCTAATGAAGTCTGTGATGATGAAGATGGCAAGCTGAAGGCAACATATGAAGCGCAGGGAACGTGGGAAACGATCCCAACCATAATCACCGAGACGGAAGAGAACAAACCGAAGGAAGAGGAGGAGAAGGATAAGGAACGTAATAGCTACCAAAACGTTTCCATCGAATCGAGCCAGAACGTCGTCAGAACCGCCACCGGGACAACAAACGGGGCTGGTGGAAATGTGGCCACCGGCACCGTTACGAACGTAGCAGCGACGAACCACAATGGGAGCAGCGTTGTTGTTGTCGGTGCTGCAACAATCGAAATAGTTGTGAATAGCAGCAGTAGTACGTCTTCCGGAATTGATGGTGGTGGGACCATCACCAACACTTCCATCACTAGCGTTCCCATCACCAATGGACACGATGAAGGTGGCAGCACTAACGGGAACGCTGTGCCGATGCAGTGCGAGCAGCAAGCAACAGACGAAGAATTGCAAAATTCCGATCCACCGAAGCAAATTGTGGTTGATGATGGTGATGGTTCGGTGCGTGATAAGCCGGATGACCGAAGGCAGGAACAGGCTGTGGAGGTTGTGCCCGCAACAATTTCGTCTGCAACGTCGTCACCGGTACGTGCAAAACCGGACATCGCGACCACCACTGCCGGAGGAAGGAAAACCACCGGCAGTTGGGATATTCCCAACGAGTCGAACTGGCGATACCGGGGAGGAACTCAGGATCAGCAGAATCAGAGCAGTCCTTCCTCGTACGAATACAACAGCCGCAGTCAACATGCGCACAGCTACAAGCACGTAGGTTCGTCGTATGGGTCAAGCTACAAGGGTGGCCGCAATGGTCATTACCATTCGCATCCGCAGCAGCATCATCATCATCATCATTACCAGAGCAACAATTCGCATTATAACAACAACAACTACCACCACCACCACCATCATCACAACAATCACCACTCGCATCCGCCGGCCACGTCGTCGTCCTACAGGCAACAAACTGGTGGGCATCATAATTACAACTCCTTGTCCCACGGTGGTGGTGGTGGTGGTGGTGGTGGAGGCCATTACAACAACAATCACAATCATTACTACAGTAATGGGAGTGTTGCTGCACGGTATGGGCGCAACCAGCGCGGTGGCGAAACGTTTGAATCAAGACAGTCGCAACATCATCACCCTTACCACCATCACCCTAACCATGGTTCGTCGGCTTCAATGAATTCGTCCTGGCGGGCTCCCCCATCATCATCGGCGTCCCCGTACGTTGCCCCGGACGAGATGATGGAAGGCTATCGTTACACCAACGGTAATGGAAAGATGAGCAGCAGCAGCAGCAGCAGCAATCCGACTAACTTTAATAATCACCATCAGTACAATCGTGGAGGAACCAATAATAATATTAGTAATAATACTAGCAACGTTAGTAGTAACGGCGGAGGAGGAGCAGGAAATGGTAGTCATCATCCGGCGAGGATGAACGGTCAGTACCACCACCATCAGCATCAACACCATCAGTACGGTGGTGCTACTGCTGCTACTGCGGCAATGAACCACAGCAATAGCTCGAACCATTTTTATTCGAATGGCACCGGCAACCATTACCACAACTACAGCAGTAATAATCATCAGTACGGTGCCGTAAACGGTCATCATGGTGGTGGCGGCCAACAGCAGCAGCAGCATAAATCGTTGCCATATCGTTCGGTGGTAGTACATCACCATCATCATCCGCAGCAGCAGCAGCAGCAGTACCAAAATCATCAACGCCATTCTTCAGCATCGCCATCGTTCGCTGGAATGCGGCGTCACTCGCAAAGTTTGGTTGATGCGGTAGACGGTGGGACTGGTGGACCACCACCCGCTGGTACGAACGGAGTCGATCCAAGGCGCGCCAGCAATGGTCAGCAGCCGCCGCAGCAGCAATCAACACTACCAATGCAGCGGGCGTCTCCACCGCAAAAACAGCAGCAGCAGCAGCAGCAGAGTAGGAGTAATGTTAACTGTGATCCAACTACAAATACTATGAATAGATATAAGCTTTATCATTCTAACTCGACCACGATCCTGAGCGCTCTCAAGCGGGAAACGCGCAACAACGGATACCAGTCGATGATGGTCGGTGGATTCGAAGGGTTGAACCTGAACGGTGCAGCAACAACATCCACCGGCTGTCAGCAGCAGCAGCCGGTCGACGACGAGGCTGAGGAGGCCGAGATGGTGATGCTGCTCGACCGACAACCACCACCGTTCCATCTGATACCTCATTGCCATGCAGTAGTAGTGGAGCAGCAACAGCAACAGCAACACCGGGATGCGATCGACAACATCGACGAAGCCGTTTACAGCAGCAGCACGAGCAGCAACACCAGCAGCCACAGTGGCAACAGCATCATCAACAATGGTAACGTAACCACCACCACCATGGCGGCGCTTGCCGGTGGCCCAAGCATCATTGCCGAGCTGGCAATGACCGATGGGCTGCCGGTAGGGCTTTCGCCACCGAACGAAAGTTTGCTAATGCAGCGCCGGCTGTCACTAAAGTCGCGCAGCCTCTGTCTGCCTGTTGCGATCGGTAATGGACCGTCACTGGTTGCTGCTAAAGATTGTCCCAACAACCGGCAGCAGCAGCAAGAGCAGGGATCGTCACCACTATCATCTCCGGAGCAGCTGCTGGCGAGCAGTGGCGATGAGGACGCTGGTCCAATGTTTTCCAGCCATCACGGCACAGCGGGCGTATACTATGCGTACTATCCGCGCACGAATGGTTCCATCGGTGGAGGTGGAGTAGTTCCCGGTGTTCCCGGTACGACAACGCCAACGCTTACTACCGTTACCACGCAGAGTGGTTAAAGGCACACGCCGCCAAAAGTTTCGACCCCTTTTGTTTTTTGTTTCCTTTTCCTTTTTTTTTTTTTTTGTTTTGGAATGACCTCACAACGATTTTTGATGGATATGCTTTCCCGGTTTAGTTTCTGTGGCTGGTATACAATCCCACCTAGATGGATGCGATGTGTACGGTACGCGCGAGGTTAATGCACGGGGTTAATGCATGAGAAAAGAGAATTATTTTTCTGCATGCTTTGCTTTTAAGCAGCGTTTTTTTTTTGGAAGCTACCATATTTTCAAACCCCTTTTTGCCTAGAGAGGGAAATCATCCTCCCCCGTTACGCTGGGAGAAAGTGTGATTTGATCATGTTATTGTAAATACAGCCCCCCCAGTGATGTGTGCGCGTGCTTTGAGAGTTGAACGATGATAGAGATACATTACTCTGGCCAGCAAAACAAATGTCACTATTTACCTCTAAATCAAAGCCCGCGTTTAGAAGGTTAGCAGCAGATAAAGCGTAAGCGAACAGCACGCGCATCACACAATAGAAGGGGAGAATATTGTAAACAGAGGAAGATCACTTGATCTTTCGGCTGTACTATTGTGCATACAGTTTGTGTGTTTTTGATGTTTAAAATCGATCCGATCCTACATATATTTTGCTACCCTTTTTTCTATTCCATTTTTATAACGTTTTACACTGGAAAATAATTAGATTGTCTTTATTATTGAAGGAATTCTTTTTGTTTGTACATTGAACTTTGCGTTCTTTCGGCGTTCGTCAGTCGTCAGTCTTGGCTTTTTTTTTCAACGATAAATTGTCCTAATTTATTTTTGAAAAGAGGGGATTTAAAAACTATCCATTTGTTTCCTTTCTAAGAAAGCCCCGAGTTGCGAGTGCCTCTTTATCTCTCTCTCTCTCTCCACTCTTTGCTGACAACAACGATGTGTGTCTCGAACGTCCCTTTAACACGTGTAATGCGCACATGTACGAAGCAGAATGATACGATGAAATTGAGAATTATTTTTGCCAGTTCAAGAAATTTTTGTTGCATACGGAAATACAATACGCATATGGACTTTTTTTGTTTCGTTCGTTTTGTTTTGTTTTTATTTTATTGGCAAACGTGTAAAACATTGCGATAATGGTTTGAGAAGTAGTTTACAGTATTTGAAGGGTTCGATCGCCATCTACACACGCGGAAGGTCTTTTTCGTTTGTGCATGTTGGAAAAGGGGGGCCGTAGTACCGAGCGGATAGTGTTGGTAAGCGTTGGCAATTGTTTTTACCAAAGGTGAAAAAGGCAGGGAAAATTGCGCTAGAAAGTTCTGCCTCGCTGTGGAAGTGATCCTTAAATCTGCGTACGAGAGGTTGTGGTCGGTTTTTTTAACACACGTAACTCAAAGCAAAACATCCAAACTGTCGAAAACTGTGTGCACTACATGTCGAAATGAGTTGGTGGCATCATCACCTAAGAGATTAGAATTTTGTTTCGGAAAACATACATGTGTTCCATGTCGAAGCCTTGTCCACCATACCGATGTTAGGAAGTTTGGGTAGGTTTTTGGCATTGGACCGATCGTTTGTTTATTTTTAACCCCCGCTTTTCTCCGTTTACTTTGTACATTTTGCGCTTTGCACAAAGGCAAACGATAAGTAAATGGAAACCCTTTTGTGATTTTTATTTTGCTCCACAGTCACCGTCGCGTATCTGTTGTGGACATGATGCAACGGCTGGAGTTTTGTCCGAAACATGCACGCTTCTCCATGATCGGTGCATGAACGGCTATTAAAAGACACAACACAACCACGAACCTACCTTTAACGAGCGTAAGTGTGCATAACAACGATAAATAGGAAGGAAGAGGAAAGGAGCTACAAGAAGTTTAAAGCGGAAAATAGGCTCAATAAAAGAGTATTGCAGAAGACAGAGAGCAAAAAGCAGCCAAACAAACAAACAAGTGCGCAAAAATGTTGTGTCCACAAGAGATAAGAAAAGTTTTAGACAGTCAGAAAGAGGCCTCACGCAAAGTTAGTGGATACACCTGTGTAAAGCAAAGCGTTCTTGCTTGTGATGAACCGTTGATTATTTTATAGTTGAAGCAATAGGAAGTCTGTTGAGTTTTTAACCGCGGTTTTCGGAATGTTACCGAAAACCTTTTGCTTCTCCACAGCCTGGCAAATCAACAAACCCCGGCTATTTTTTGAAGGCTGCTAATTGGGAGAGTGTTTGATAGTTTGTTATAGCCAGAAGGAACTGGCCATAGATTGGCTTTGTGTGGACAACTTGGGCTGTGTGTTTGCCAACACAAAATGTTGTTCCAAAATGTTGCTACATGTTTAAAAATTGGTTTACTGCGGTGTTTGCCAATGTAGTGTAGGAGCTTACAGCTTCTTTTCCTTTAGTGATTCCTACCTATCACCCTACAAGCAAGGTTTTGTCATCTTGGCCTTCCATCTACTAAACCACTAAAAACTCACCCTTTAGAACTGTTTCGTGATATAATATCGTGAGGGTACTTTTTCAATACGAACGACATAACAACAACACCAGTGCACCGTGTCCGGTTCCGATGGGATAGAAGGAAAACAGAACTGCATTTTCGCCTCCGATCATCAAACAATTTTATTTCGTCGAATTGGAGAAGAACCAGCATAACAAAAGAAACCCTTGTCCTGCACTCTCACGCAAAACAGATAGCTTTTTAAGTTTATTTCTTTTCTAAAATTTAACTACAGTTTCCCACTTCTTCAAAGGAACCTTTTTTTTCTTGGTGCCCTTCAACCCATTTTCCTTCCCACACTTAGTATTAAGACAAAACAAACCCTGTGCAACGTTAGGAGGCAAAAAAAAACTAAGCTATTTGGAAAGCCTGGAAACTCAGTGCAAACAAAAACTAAACTCACGCACGCGTAACTCGTGAATATAAGAAGCAATATACAGAAGAGTAAAAACGTTTGAGAAGAATGATGAGAGTTCGATTAGTGCCCACCACCACCACCATACTGTGCTTTGAAGAGGGTGTAAGACCTGTTGCGCTTTGTGTAACAAACAAAACACGGAAATTACCCTTCGCGTGTGCGCGCGTGTGTGTGTGTGTGGTGTGGGCGCTACATGAAGATAATAATAGTAGTTATAAAGAGAAGAAGAAGAAACCCCATTTGCTTCTCATAAAATGGTTTATTTTGCTTCTGGTTTAGCAAGCGTGTTGGCAAGTTGTGCTCGTTAAACAAAGCCGCACATGTAGCAAAGGAAGGAAGCAAAACAGGCGACCTGCTTTAGAAAAGTGGTATCCGCCAATAATAAAAAAAAACACACAAAAGACTGGTTTAACAAAAGGAGGGAACTAAAAGGAAACTAACCATAAACACAACAACAAAACAAATGCAACATACGTACGAGAAGAAAGTAGTGCGGACACCGCGTACAATTGGGTTGCGCGTGACACGTCACATGAGAGACAAACAAAAAACAGAACAAAAACACACAAAAGAATCATACCGCGTTCTTTTCTTTTTATATTACGTTTCGCTCGATGGCAAATATCGTTTGACAAATTCTGGAACAAAAATGAGAGAAAAGTGCGGTACTAGCTCTTGTTCAGAACTGAACGAAAGAAGCATAAATAATTATCTGCAGCGTGGCAAACAAAACAAGAACACCATTTGGATAAAAAAAAAGAGAAACAAATCTTTACTATTGGATAACAACGAAAAAAAACATACAAAACAACAAACACACCCCAAGAGAGCAGCAGCGTGTCGGCGTGTCTAAGGCCAAGGAGCTCAACAGTTTAAGAGTGAGAAATGGTATAAAAACATGTACATTCGGTGGAGCATTTGTGAAGGGTTTTTTTTGTTGTTGTTGCTATTGTTTTGTTTACCAATGTAATTAACGAAGCAGAAGCAGCACAGTACTCACTATATCCTAGACCATAGGGACGGTTTAATACAGGAAGGCCAAATATGAGCAAGTGGTGAAAGTGTTTATGCGTGAAACTAACAACAAAATGGTACAATACACAACCCAGATACTGGAAGCTGTAAAGCACAGCTGTATGCATTAATGAACGACAATTTACTAGGGCGCAATCGTTAGTTAGAGGATTCGCCTGCATTAACCCTCCAAGTAATGAAGAAAAAAATGTGAAACGCAAACAACATAAAACAAATTGGTAACAAATGACAAACAAACAAACAAAAAAATGCGCAAAAAAAAATACGAAAACAAACAAAAGAATGCAGAAGAAAGAAGGTATATATTTTTATGAATTATGAAACAAACACACACAAACAACTCACAAATCAATACATACACTCTCCTACATACATATATACACATAACACAGTAAAACAAACAAACAAAAAAACAAAACAAAAAATGTGAAAAACGAAAAGTGATCAATCTACACAAGTAAAAACCAAAAAAAAAAAGAAAGATGGAACGAGAAACGAGGAAGTAAGAAGAAAACAAAACAAACAAAAGCACTATTTACTTATGCTAGTAGTAGGAAGAAGGAGAGAAGCCGATATAAGAAGAAGTCCAAGAGGGGGGAAAAAGGAAACACAAAATGGAAAAAGAAATGGTTGATAGCAAAAAACCTACTACTACTAGTACTGCTACTACCACTACTACTACTACTACTACTACTAAACCATCTTTGCTTGTTGCCATAATAGAGTGACACGGTTCCTTCGACTCCCCGAACCGAATGTGTTTCTTTCCATATTAAGAGATACTGTTTTTGTCTGTTTTGATCTTTTTTTTTATTAAATATATGTATACACATACTACTTGAACCTGGACTGAGCGAGAGCGAACGAACTATGCGGCAAAGAAGGAAAGGAAGAGAGAAGGAGCGGAGAATAAAGATTAGGAGGGGGAATTCTCCCAGTTTTGTTGAGACAGTTTTCCAATCTCTGTGCGCTACAACATTTCCCTTTTTACCTGTGTACTGTTTTACTTGTTTTTTTTGTTTCTTTTTTAATGATAATTCTACTGTACGAGATCCTGTACCGATCATCATCATGATGCGGTTGATGAAACATACTGCTGTATCGTTAACGTGCGAACGAAGAAACACAAAACGCAAAGGAAAAATACAAAACGCAAGTAGAAAGTGCAGGATAATTCCGGTTGCGTGCGTACACAACAAATGTGGCCGAATGCAGAATGGCATTCACGAACACGGCCATACCCACACGGTGGTGAGCCGAACCGATGATGTTTTGCATGGAAGCATGGTTCCCGTAGATTTATTAAGAAAGCGAAACAGCGCACCGTGGCAGGGACTGATCAGATTCCGAATAAAAGAACGAAACGAAAACTCATGTACGAGAGAAGAGAACGAACAGGCAACACAAAAGTTGAAAAAAGGACGAAAAAAAAGGAAACAACAACAAAAAAACCTACAAAATAAACGAAAACGAAATGGACAAACAAGAAGTCTTACTTATTCTCTGTTGACAGTAAGTGCTGAAATAAAAACATTTTGTATATTTTTCCTTACGAAAAGCAAACATATTCTTACGGTTGTGGTTTAAAACAATGTAGATTCGAGCTGATGATGACCGATTTCTGAAATGATGCACATAATGACCTGAAGCGTTAGAAGATCCTGTACATCGACTGGGACTCAACACAGTGAGCGTGTCGTTCAAATCATCTCCCCAACGTCTGATGGAGCGTGTCGTTCAAAGGACCCGTTCATCTACCACGAGTCGTCGAAGTTGAAGAGGCCGTTATCTTGTAATATACATCATGGTCTAAAAAAGTTTTATTTACCAAGAGATCTCGTACAGAAAGAAGCCACCATCAAGAGTCCTGGTAATCGTTCAATTTCAGTAAGCTTCAGTGCCTCGGGCGTATTTGGCGAAACATGGCTGCTACAGTTTTGCTTCAAATCATTCCCCCGACGCATGCAGCAAGGGGAATGCTTTATGATAAGACTCATAACCATATGAGGATTGGGGTAGATATTCTGTAGTTGTTAATCGGAGACCGTGATAGCGCACTGAACTGAGAAGCGTCTCTGCAAACTCTACACAAACAATGAGGCTTCATCAAGACAAAAAATGCTCAAAAATGAGTAATACATCAATTATTTTGAATGGTCGCTGTCCAAAATTTAACCGATCTGGGGTCAAAAGTCAGCACCGACAATTACCTAGAAGTTGAATTGCGTTAGTTAACGTCGGTTAACCAAAGCACACCGGAACAGCGTTTTGTGATGACCATACGGCGCGACGGATCGGATCACATTCTTCCCACGACATCGGTGTGTGGCATCGTGCCTCGGTCCAGGTGCAGTTTTAATAATAAAATATAGTTTTTTTTTTTTTATTTCGTAATTGATAAATAAAATATAGTTGATTATAACAGAAACTCCGCGTTATTAATACGTTAGAGAAAGAAACGAGGACAAGGCTCTTAACTCGATCAACGATGCTGGCTGCCAAACGGTCATACTAAAGCCTGAGGAAACCTTTATAGTCCCAGTACTCACATACGCCTCTGAGACATGGACTCTATCCAAAACTGACGAATTTCTCTTAACCGCGCTCGAGAGGCAAATGCACAGAACCATATCTGGTCTCGTATGTATGGAAGCACAATGGAAGAGCCGCTACAACGAAGACCGCGATGTGGTTGTAACGCCTGATCAGTAAGTTAGTTTTGTGTTGTGACGCTTTTTACACAATAACTTTATAAAATGTTTATTAATAACTAAAGTCACACACGTAAAATAGGACAAGCCATCGTACACAAATAAAAGGCTCTCACGCACACGTACCGTGCGTCCGGTTTCGGCAGCAGCTGATCGTGAAGAGGGCCCAGTATGCGAAGCATGTATCTTCCCAGGCGCCCAAACTCGAAGGATGCCGAGTGTTTCGTCGATAGCTGTCACTTAGCGACAGGATCGAGTAACGGCGTTACGGTCCGGGCTTGGGCGAGTATTCATTCACAACAGTAAGTAAGTAAGTAAGTAAGTAAGTAAGGATAGATGATCATTATCTCAAAACGTATGAGAGTGTTGACACGTTAAATGATCCTTGATTAGTTCGTTCGTCCAATACAGACTGAAATAATATTATCATTCTAAGCAACATGATTCTTTGACTCGTCGGTACATTTGCCATAATCCCTACATAATCTTTCCGATGACGTTCTAGTCATCTGTGCTTTAGAATTTATCCTTTTTATTTCCATCCAACACCTAGCTTTGTTTGGATCTTCATCGGTTGCCATGAACCAAGGAAAACCATGAGCCTGCTAGCGGAGCATTCCGCTAATTTGAGGGAAAATGTGGTAATCGAAGCAGTATTCGTGAGCAACGCAGATGATGAACGTTTTGGTGTGAATGATGCCAAACTATGTGGGTCCTCGAGCCAGCAGAAGAAGCCAGCGGTTGCTTCAGTGGTGGCAGCGCGGATCCGGTATGGTGCAGCCATATTCGCGTATCTGTTTGATTTCAACGTCCATCACCAGACGCAAAAAGAATTCTTCAGGAGATTGCGCATGATCCCGCTGCATATTTTAATTGCAGAACATGCTCTTTGCCGTATCCGGTGTCGTGAATCTGGTAGTGACTTTCAATGCGCAAGAAAAACGGAGCACGAGCTTTCCCTCCAACTGTGGCAACAGAAATGGGATGCATCTCCACACGGTATCTGGGCACGCCAAATTATCCCCCTGGTTTCCTGTTGGGTATCGCGACGTTTCGGGGTGATCGAGTTTCACATTACTCAATTGCTAGCGGGACTCGGCTTCCTTCAAGATCATCTTGAGAAGTTCTAGATTCCAGAGGCTAACTGCCGTGATTGCACTACTGTCAGGGAGACACCAGAACATGTTTTGCTAGAATGCCCGAGGTTCATTGCTGCCCTCGTTGCCGCATGAATAGCGAATAGCATTAATGTGCTCCAGCCGCAGGAATTGGGTCGTCATTGCTGCGACGATTAGGTTAATCATGTCTCGCCTGCAACAAAGACGTATACGAATCGAAAGGAGCGACGTGCATATTGAGACTGGTCCAGGTGCTCAATCAGACGGTGATTGTGAAGCTATGACACCAGGCTACCTTGTACAAGTAGTCATAGTGCGACACCGAGACGTTTCCTTCGGGATATACCTTTCTTTTCCGAAGTAATACCCTAGCTGGTAAGCTGCAAATGTTAGACGAAAGCTCATGGAGGTTTTAGTCAGTCAAAAACCTGGCAGTACTGAGGGGATCTCGTTTTGAATTCAATCAATACTAAGAGGTCCAATATCAAACTATCGCAAGACTGACAATTCTGGTAGTTGAAGTTCTAATAGGAAAAACCCTACCAGTGAAGCAGCTTACGATGCGAATATTATGTGTCCACCAGAGAGACTACAACACTCGTACTGTTGAAACACGATTTAGGGTTTGCAGGTCATCGTATCGGTCATATCTGGTGCGTAATCTGAACCTCATTTCTGATTAATAACCTTCATTAACACGTAAGACATTAAAACAGCTTAACAAACTACGCACCAAACTTTACCATACTTGCCAACTTTCGCTTTTTGACGCCAGTCTTTCGTTGCTCGATCGCGATCTTTACCTCGCCATGTCTTCTCGCGCCGGTGTTCCCCCGTAGTTTGGCACAGTTTCGTATTTCGGAACGGCGATAGGCTGTTAGTGAAATTGCAAACCTGCACTTTTACCATAAACTGACTAAAACGTGCCCAAGATGTTCCGGATACGTTCTCTCTATCCCGGTAATCCGGATCGGTATCGATCGGTAGAGAAACTCTCCTGCATTGAAGGCCCCCCTCCCCCATTCTCCCCACCAACAACCTGCCTGGACGCACGTGCTTAGCATTTGCGTGCCGTATTCGCGCGCACCATTTTTTGAGGCCATCGACCACCGTCCGGGAGGGCATGCTTACGCGTAGGAGAGCCCTTTTACGCATGCAAAGCATGCGTGACATGTTTGTGCTTCGTACGGTACGGTACGGTAGCGGCCAACATCCGTCCGATCGATTGCGCTTTCTTAGTTCCGTGCCGCGATGACGTTCGGGTTTTGGGGTTCGTTCCGGCTGGTAGACAGTTATTAACTGGGGATGGTTTTTCGGAGATTTCGGTTGTAGACGACGGTTTCTCTTTCTTTTCTTTTGTTTTGTGCGGTTCTAGCGATCACATTGTGTGCACACGTCACACCGCTGAGTGCGAATGCGCTCAAACTAATAAAACAGGGTACCGATTATCATGCGGTTGTTGGTAGACAAGCAAAAAGAAACTTGCCTAGTGAGCGATTGATGAGGTGCAGTATGTGTGTGGCGCGACGGCGAGAGGTACAAAATTGAGCCATATTGTTTAGTGGTAGAAGACGATCGTTTAAGGGTTGTAGGGAAGAATGGGGCGAAAGACGCCAAGTCGACAAGTAACTCGTCATTAATTTGAAAGATTACTTAAACTGTAGGGAAATTTAAAACTATTCTACATAAAATATTTTTTGTAAAATTACCAAAAAGTAAGTCTTTCAGATGATCATTCTGTCATTCTAAATGCTTTAATTTTAAACTCATTTTTTGTGTATGTTGAAAGTATAGGAAAGTCCTACCAAAGACCCAATAGCTGCCAATCATTTAATCCAAGTTAACATAGTAGACGATTCCTCGCCACTCGTCTAGATCTTGCGTATTAGGCACCTTGGAGGGCCTCTAGGCAGAATGGAAGTCGGTAGTTCCTACCATATCAAATTTACTGATAGGTGGACAAACCAAAAAGGGCAAAAACTTCGATACATGAAGCTCCTTTCACGGAACCGAGTGAAGGCTGGAATTCGAGGCTTCTTATATGAAACCCCTTTACCAAGAGACCTTAAGCGTGGCTCTATAGACGATGCAGCTGGCGGATCGCCATTAGATTTGGGCCTATCCAAACAGTAGTTCGTTATGTTTAATTAGAATAGTATTAGTGTTAGAATGGCCCGGTGGTAGATGCGACAGCGTCGCCGGTCTTCACACGGCAGGACCGGGATTCAAGTCTCATCTGGTCCGTTCCCCCATAGTGAGGACTGACTATCCAACTATGCGGTAACAATAATTCTAGTAAGCCAAAAACGGCAGGGATGACCAAAGAGGTCGTTGGTCGTCAAAGACCAAGAAAAAAGAATAGTATTAGAAATTCTTTTTCTAATACTACGCTTTTTAATACACTTTTTTACATCCAAAACCTTTTAGTTTTCGCCATTAAAATTGAATGAGAAGATTGCACTCAGAAAGATAAAAAAACTTAACGTCTCGTGTTATTCGTTTGCTGCCGGCTGTCATCACCTTACCTTTCCGATCATCACTTTTTACATTTTTTGGCTGCGTGCTTCACTTATCCTTACGAGGCTGCGTACTCCCTGCGTCAACTGTCACAGGGATTGACGTTGCGTTTGCGTGTTTGTCAACAATAGGTGTTAAAATTGTTCTGTCACTGTGGAATAGAATGCCAGTGCTGGAAATCGGAGTAGGCAGTGAGAACGAGTGAGAACGGAGAGAAATAGGCGAGAAAATATTGAGAATTTATAAAAGGGCAAAAGTGCGCAAACTCCTCACGCTTTTTTGATAGAAAGCGTAAATAAAATTAAGATTGAACCTATCGAATTTAGAAGCGTTCTTAAAAATCAAATCTTTTTGAGTTTTTCTGTAACTACAAATTTTCTACTAATTATTGGCGAAGAAAATTAGCTGCCCCGAGACACGCTCTATTTAAAATTATTCTATATTGAAAACACAAAAATACCGTCTAACTGTGGGTAAAATGTCATTAAACGGTGGTCAAATGTGTTCCAAATGCATCGAAAGTATATTTATTATAAAAAAGGAAGAGTTCAAACTATGACCACTAATGACACCACAAGCTTTTGGAAGAAAGTTTAAATTTATTTATCTTAAGTAATGCTGACAAGAATACATCACTTCATGCTATTTGAAAAAAAGTAGTATTAGATCGACATTTACTCAAAAATGCCCAATGGAAGAGTAATACGATTGAAACTATAAAAAATAGTAATATTTTTTTATAATAAGTTTATAATAAAAAAAGACAAAGAACTAACAAATCTAAAGTTATTGTTAATTTTTATTATTACAATTTTTTTTTTTTTGGTTACAAGTGTGGATGCTTTTGGCCCCAAGCTCCCCTATCTTGCGCCTATAGTGCATAGAACGATCGTTCAATAGTAGCGGAACAATAGGTGGTGGTGCTGTGTTGGTGTGCCCCCGCTATATACTCTATTGCTGCACGAACGAAATGGAAGACCTCCGTTCCCGTGTGCCCTACCGGAAAGCTCTGCCAGCTGAAGCTTTTATTTTAGTAGTCTTTGATGACCCGGTGAGCTGTCAGTTAATAGAGTGATTTCGTGCGATACGGACGTGCGCGTGTCACCGGGAAGTGAAGTGTGTCTCACGAGAGCGCCACAATCGAAAACAGTGTTGCTGGTAGTGTGGTGTTAAAGTTCGGTTCGGTGTTATTAATCGATGCTGGTTGGTTGCTATTAGTACGATGTGGAAATTTACACTGATCGTAACACTGACGGTGGCCGTCGGTTTTGGACGGGTAACCGCCGAAGCTGATGAGGCCAAAAATGCGAAAGATTCCTATTTGGCGGCGTTAAAAAATTCGCACAAAATTAACACATTACCGTACAAAGGTAAGTAAGTGGCATCGTTTGGAGTGAAAGTGAAGCTTTGTGTGTTAAAATGGGAGAACTATTATCGAACATTATGTCACTGTCATGAAGTGATACGTTTGTGGTGCTTCAGTAGAGTGGTGGTTGTGAAGAAAAAGAATATGTTCTATTGGTTAATGGCACTATCAAAACATGAGCAAACATATAATGGTAGAAATTTCATAGTCTTCACACGGTAGGACCGGGAAAAGAAACCCATCTGGACCGTTTCCCCATAGTAAGGACTGGCTCCATCCAACTACGTGTTATCAATATGTCTAATAAGCCACTAAATAGCTTATTATATTGTCTTTTTCTTATGTCCTGAACAGTACTATATTTTTGAAAAAGAAAATTAAGTGAAATTTGCGTGACTATTGTCCATTTGGGACGTTATTCACAAAAGTTGGTGCCCTTGTTTGGTTATTCTTGTTCAGCTATTTGTTTTGCAATTAGTAAATTTGAAATAAATCTCGAATTTATGGAATTTAAATTCAATAAATGCCTATGTGTCCTAAAATGGATAAATTCCAGAGATGAATAATGAAAATGCAAGGGACAATTACACTCTGCCATTCAGGACAATTTTTCCTGGATATTAAAAACATTCTGTTAGTGTGTCCGAAGATACTTTAAGAAGAACATATAAAGGGTCTGCCAAATATTTGCTTTGTCCAACTGTTTTGTTTGTTTTTGTTTTGTTTTATTTGAAAGCTCAATCCTTCCAATTAGTTTTTTAAAAGCTTCGACTGTATCTAGTTTGTCGGCGTAACACTTATCCTTGATGACCTTAAAGGTCCAAAACCTCTTTAAAATTATTCAACAACAACAACAACAACAACTTATCTTTGACGGTTCTGCACAAATAATAGTCCAAAGGTGTCTAATTGCAGCTCTCCTTGATGTCCAAACAATATCAGAAATTCGACTGATGATTGGATCTTCAAAAACTGTGCTCAAAAGATCTATTGTGACATGGGCTATGTGGCAATTTGGCCATCCTGTTGAAACTAAATGCCACCAAGGTCCTGATTTTAAATTATTGCGAACAAAAATTCACTTCATTCTTCATTTTCAAAGGAAAAATGGTATACAATGATGCCTTTTGACCAAAATCCACACTAGCGTTGTGCGAACTGAGTAAGAGTGAATGATTGATTTAATTCTTCCTAAAGAGTGAGTTGAATAAACTCTACACGAAGAGTTTTAACAACTCATTTACGATTAGATTTGCGATTTGAACTCTCAAAAGAATTGTTAAACGTTTCGAATCGTAAAAGAGTTGTTAAACGATTTGAATCGCTAAGGTGAAGGAGTGAGAATGAATTAATTCTTTGAAAAGAGCTGTTATTCTCATCTCTAATCCACACCATACAGTCACTCGTAATTGGTTCTCCTGTGGCTCCGATACGACAATTTTGCTTGTTGACATAGCCACCAAGATGAAAATGAGCTTCGTCTGAAGAGATGGATTCTTTTTTTACAAAATCAGCATCGATTTCAAGTTGAAAGCGCGTTGGATGGACCATGTTGGATGTCATGAGACCAGTGTTGCCAGAATCGAAATAATCAATAGTAAAAAGAAAAAAGAAATGGCGGAACTTATACAAGCTGCATTCTATTTGAATGTTGCTAAGCGACACGCCACAGATTGCTCTGGCATTGGATGTACCTCACCAACTCCATTCACGGCTGTTCTTAAATACTTTTCCAGGGGCAAATCAGCATCGTTCCTTTGAAAGAGTTGTGGGCTATTCTCGCAAAGTTATATACAGTGGTGGGCATTCATAATCGGACACTTGATTTTCGACGCTCCTACTTAGCGACGCTTTTACCAATTTTCTAAAACTATAAAACGACTTGAAAACTGTGCAGTAGGTTTCTTCTACTTTTCTGCTTCTTGAATATATTTAAAAAAATGAACTGCTGGATACCATAAAGTAGGACACCATAAAGTGTTTCAAGCTCTATTAATATTTGGTAGCATTGTCCTATTGACATTTATTACAGCTTATAATCGTTTAGGTATGCTTTGGGTCAATTTCATACAAAGGTTTGACTCATTTTTTGGATCGAATTTGTTGCATAACTTGTCTTCCATCTCTATCCTTAATTTTATTTGTTTTAACTGTATTTTTTGATAATATCGTAGATTGTAGATTTACTTTTATTGGCTATTCCACTTACTTCTATAATACTTTTACCCTGATCTATGTTAAATTTTACATTTTTTAACTTCAACAACTTCCAGCTTCCACCTTGCTAAAATGTGTCCACATCATACGAAAATTACTAGTAAATTGAAGTACCCAACATTGACTCCCCACCGCGATGTACCGACTCTTTTTCGTTTGTTTCCCTTTTTTTTTGTAGAAAAGTGCAATTTTGAATCTCTTTTCGCATATACGTTAAGAAGGATAGTAGAAGAAGCCTGATGCACAGTTTTAAGATCGTTGTATAATTTCAGAAATTGGTTAAGAGTAGGAGCGTAGTGTCCGAAAATCAAGTGTCCGAATTTGAATGCCCACCACTGTAGCATTTCTTACCAACGCTTGAGTTTAGCTGTTTGGTTATAGTGCACCAGTTCCTACGGCTTGTTGTTATCAGTTGTTATCGAAGATTCCAGGCAGATTCTAATGAACTGACTATATACTTTGTAGATATTTCTGTGTCATAATAAGCCAATTGTGTCATCCTTCCGATCTACTATTAACGATCGCAATTGTGGTGTCCCAGTGAGTGCTTGGAGCATTCACACACGTTTTTCTTCCAAGCTTGGGGGATCAAAATATAGTCATCCAGCCCAAGTTCCTTCATTACGTCTAATAAAGCAACGAACCAACATCGATCGTATATTAAGCAATTGTGCCCATTTTGTCTCACAGGCACTCCGATACGGATATCCCGCGGTGATTACAACATCGTCCCATCCAGCTCCTACGACTACAGTGTCCCGTCGGCAAACTATGGCCCACCTACATCCACCGGTAACGAGCTCTACCAACCGGCCCCACACAAAGAGTACGGTCCACCACCGAAACCCGTCTATGGTCCACCAAAACCAATCTATGGGCCTCCACCACCACCACCACCACCACCAGGCGGCCCTGTTAGCCATGGCATGCCGTACTTTAGCCCGGAAAATTGGCTACTCAGCAAGCTCAAGTTCAAGTTCGATCTGTTCACCATCGGCAAGATACTGCTCAAGCTGGTAATCTTCAAGAAAATTGTAAAGTTTATCGCACTGCTCTGTTTGCTGTTCTTCATTCCGACGCTGAAGCCCTCCGGTGGTGGTGGCCACAGCGAGGAAAGCAGTGAGGAAGATCGTCGACGATCGTACGATCTACAGTGTAAGTTGGAGAATTTCCCTTGTGTTTGTTACTGTAAAAGCTAACCTTACTATTTGTTTCACATTCAACAGATGACTACGAACAACGGTTGGGTGAGATGACCAAGTTTGCGCTAACCGCGCTGGAAGCATTTACCGTCGATAACGCTCTTTACTGCCCGGAAGAGAATCTACTATCCTGTCGCTTTAAGCGCATGTTCGATGTAATTGATGAATCTTATCCCGTCTCGAGGTAGGTGCAGAATTACATGAAGACTGTAAGGATGTTTGCTAATGATGGTTTTTTAACAGGATCTACACCATTTACCTACCCCCTACTACAACGGACAGTGCAGAACATAGTGACGCTTCGGGCGAGAAAGATCACATCGAGAATAGGCTCGATAGCAACGTGGGGCAGGAGGAAGAATATTAGCTGCCATAACATGTGCGAACCAACCTTTTGGGGTACTCGGTGCCCTGTACGTTTAAACTAGTGATTTCGATTATTTATGTTGAGTAAAGAGTATTTAATAACTTATAGAAAAAGAAGTGGTTTTATTCAAGCGAATAACGTACGCAGCCAAATGGTGTTGGTGTGAGGTACAATGCGTCTCCATCGTACTAAGAGGATGAGATAACGGGGGAAGATTTGAAGGGAAAATGGAAAACATTTCATGATGAACGTAATGTAAAATTACAACGAGAAAATGCTAAAACTATCTAGAAAATGTTTATTAAATAGTGTTTGCAAAACATCTGTACATTAAATCAATTTCAGAATAAAAATCACGTATGCAGCCAAGCTATTGGTATGAAGCACGAGGCGCCTCCATTTCATAGCTTCATTTGTTTACGTCCAGTACGCAGCCACTGTTGCCACATTGTGTGACATGGTTTATTCTTTAAAAATGCCCCACAGTTTTTTTTATTTATAATGAAACGTTTTAAAGATATTAAAACGGTAATCATTTAAATAATAATTGAACACAAAAAAAAACAATATGGTTCAAACATGATTTTAGTAAATTTTATTGTTGTTGTTTACTTATTTTCAAATTATAGAAAAAAAAGATTCCTTAAACAAAGCGTTCCATCATGACTAACTTATCTCATAGACGATATTTATTGCATTAAAAAAAAAAGATGCGATATCACTGTATCACCTAGCTAATGTCACAAAGCAAGTTGTCCTAGTAGAGCTCTCGTATGCTCTAGCTCCAGCTATCACTACACCGGGCGCAGAAAGGCTACACTCACAGACTGAGCGTACTCATCGTGTACGGTGCGATGCCCATCTTTTGTTTGAGCTTTTTCAAAAACTGAACCGCCATTTTGTCATGGTTACGATTTTCCAGTGCCGTTACGGAGTAGGAGGCTGTGGAAAGAGGAAGGATGGTTAATGAATTTCAACTTCCTAATTCTTATGCTCTTACTACACTTACCGATAGTGAATGGAAGGCTAAGTGGAATGGTGATCGGTGCGATCTCGTGTGCTTCACTCGCATCGCGCACCACCGGAATGGCCTCGAGACGTAGAAAACATTCGCCGATATGTTTCTGGCTAAGTCCAAGCAACTCGGACACCTTCACGTTTAGCATGAGCAGCGCATCCTTCAGGGAATGTTGGACTGGGTTAATTTTTCTGCAGAATAAAACAACCGAACGGTGTGTATTAATATCACTGCACTCCACTCAGGAACTTAGGGTTTTAGTGCTGGAAGTTTGCCGTACAATGTGAACGATTCGTTGTAGATGGGTGAAAAGTTTTTCGACTTTGTTTTCGTCTTTAGTTCGGGCAACGCTGGCGAACCGAACTGATCCGGCGGTAGTACGTTAATCTTCACGTAACTATCGCACGAGTGTTTGTAGTCCTTCGGCAACCGTAACTGCTCGGCACGCAACACCTTAATCTGTAAACCGTCCGGCTGGAACCAGCAGCGTACGGTAAGCTGTCCATTTTCGGGTTCCTCCAACTGTTCCTGCTGTCGAACGCGCTCCAGATAGTACCGATGGATAAGTTCGCTTGTGGTGCAGCTAAACGTTTCCAACCGTTCGCCGATCGTGGAGCAAGCGATCGTTTCGCTCAGTGTGCGGAAGTAGTGTTGGGTGAGCTGTTCATAGCAGTTTCGCAACCGTTGGAACGTTGCCAGCGAGTCTTTCTTCTGTAATGGGGCAAAAGAAAAAGAAAGAGTACGTCAAGTTAATAAGGAAAGAGGACGTACCGAGTGTAAAAGACACTACCTCTAGAAGCTTTTTAATGATTTCATCCATCGTTGTTTCGAGTGCTGTCCAAAGATCTTGCTCCACGGCGTGTAGATCCACCTCTGTAAGTCCCTCCCTAAGCAACGTCGCTGACTGTACGATCCAGTGTCGTAATCGTTCCACGTTTTCTACCGGCGATGGTTGTGATTTGCTGGAAAAGAATCCACCCGCAATCGTGGTCCCAGTTCCGTTCGGACTGCCACCGTTCATGGACACCTCACCACAGGCAACGACGAGATTGCGGGTTGTTTGCGTCACATGTTCGGCAATGTAGCGGACACACTTCTGCCGCCAGCTTGAGAGACCATCGATCGGTAACATCTCGTCGGCCATCAGTTGTTCAAGGGAAGTTTTACGAGGCTTTTCCGAGCTGTCTGTCACTGTGTCACCACTACCACCACCACCGCTGGCCCGCGTTTGACTGTATCCCAGTTCTTGGGGTAATCGTGCTAGCGATTCGATAAGTATGCTGACGTTCGAAAGTACCATTAACGATCGTTCGAGCGTTGCTAGCTGGGCTGCGTTTAATCCTCCCGTGCTGCTCGTTGGAGATCCTTCTAATGCTTTTACCTTGGAAAGGAGACGATCGGCGTAGAAAATGCAACAGCTACAGATATCCTACAAGTGTACAAAACATAGTTCCAATATAGTTACAAAAACTGTAGCCCAAACATGCCCAAAGACAAACTTACACCAATGCTTCGCTTCAGGAACTTCTTCATCTCATCCTTATCGGGCCACGCTAGCTGATCCCAGAAGATCTTGATCTGTGATATGATCTCCAGTATCTCACCAGTGGAGGAAGAATACTTGGGCCGATCGTTCGACGCCTTCCCGACCGTGCGGAGATCATCTTCCTCGAGCACGGTAACTACGCGCGAAATCGTCTTTATCGCAAACACATCCAGATAGTACACGATGCCACCCCGGAACCACTGGTGAAACTCGACAATGTACGGATTGTGGGCACACTGTACGACCGTGTCCGTTTGCTGCAGGAACAGCTTCAGTATAAGGTACAGCTCGAACAGTGTGGAGCTCATGTCGAGACTTTCCATCTCGGCGCGACGTTCCAGCTGCTCCATTCGGAGTGTGATCTTCTTGAACCCGTTACAGATCGTCTGTACGATCGGTCGAAGATGGGAAACGATGCGTGCCTCGTGCTGGATGCAGATCTCTCGACTATAGTCAATGTCCATTACGCTGCAAGAAAAAAAGCTTTCAGTTATTCCTTTCCTTTCATTTACTAGAATGTAGAATTTATTTGCAAACCTCTTGAAGACTCCATCATAGTACGTTTTGGCACGCAGTAGATCGGATTGTAGTAGCTGCACGAACTTGATCAACGATCGCAGTTTGTCTTCGTTCGTTTGACTACCTTCGATGGCGGCCGAAAGGGACGTTTCGAACCAGGTTCTAGCGCCCAACTGCACTGCCAACACCGTTGCCTCCTTCATGGTGGAATGTTTCGTACAGTCCAGTGCCATCTGCTTCAGGGTGCTGGAAATACCGGTAACAAGAGACTTTTATAGCTTTCCGTTTCTACTTCGGACAGGATTTTAGCTTACCGTACGGTTGCGTCAGAAAACAGATTGGCTCCTTTTCGCGCTGCCAGCTGGTCCGCTTTCGCAAGCAATTGAAGCACCGAGCTAACCGTTTTAACAATATCCTTATCCCCAGCCAACCGTTTGCGCATCTTCACGATGATCGACAAACAGGACGGTAAGATGCGTCGTGCACCTTCCCAAAAGCGTTCCCGCTCTTCGTCCGACGTAAGGGCCACTTCATACCCAACGCACAGCTTGTCCAGCACACTCTCAAGCAAGCTGATCGACAGCGGATAGGTAAGGTGCACCTGCGTGTACACGAACCACGCGATAAGCGTCTGCTCGATGGCACTCAGATTGGCACATTTGGTGTACTGTTGCAGGATCGCTTCACCTTCGCTCGTTAGCTTACCGGCCCACCAGTAACGGGCTACGCTCGAGCTACGCAGCTCATACTCCAGGATGCAGCGCAGCATCTGTTCGTACTCGTGCTTAGCGGTCGCTTTTTCCAGCTTGGAAGTGAAGAAGAATTTTACCTTTATCGTACCTTGCGGGTCGGGTTTTTTCTTCTTCGCCAGATTGTACCACGATACCAATCCCGTCGATGTAATGGACTGTAAATGAAGGATAGCAAACAAAACAGTATGAACAAAGCTGCCTTCAAGTTGTTGCGATGGTAGCGCCATCTACATGTGAACGTTTGAAACTAATTATTCAGCTTGTTTGAATCTTAACGGTTACAAGGGAAATGTGAGCCGACGTGATTGTTGCGATATTTTTAATTTAATCTAAGTTCTTTTAACTGAGAATTAATGCCTCTATCTTACCTCTAACGGAATACTCGCACGGCCTATCATTTTTGCATGCGAAGCGACCGGATTGAACAGCGACAGCAGATACTTCCTTGCGATACGCAGCGCCCTCAGGAATTTGTTCGGATTGTTGGAGTTGTTGAACACTTCGATTATGAGTGTTTCCTTCGTGTCCTGCTTGACAGCTCTGTTAGGAATGGAAGAAACAAACGATTCCTTAAGTAAACTGTGCAGAACAATTAAAACAAACTCTTCCTTCTACCTACACTGGAAACTGTTGATTCCACGAAGGATTGAGCGTGCTCGGCATCGTTGCGGTCCGATGAGTTTCGCGCGGTTTCTCCTGCAGATACACGATCACGAACGCGTTCGGCAGCAGCTGTTCCGGAGCTTCCGGTGGTGGTCCGTTCAGCTTTGCCTCCATAATCTCCACCCGCAGATAGATGTCCTGGGCGAGCATGGTGTCGACGCGTTGCTCCAGCACGGCATGTCTCGTTTCGTCCACCCCGAACGCTTCCTGAATGTAGGCATAGAGACTTTTTTGCGTGAGCTTCTTTTGCCGATCGATAATGTTGCCCTGTTTGATTTCGTGCAGCACTTTCTCGTATAGTATTTCAACCTAAAAGAAGCAGAGCGAAGGAGGATTTGTTTTTAGTAACAGTACCTAACCATGGTTATACAAACAATATTGATTTTAACGATAAGAAACATAAAATTATAGCGTAGAGAATTGTTGTCGAGCAGCCATGGCCAATATAGTCGAGTAACTCCAGTTCGAGGACTGCTCGCACGCATGAGTTTAATCCCTGAGCGTATAATCTGTAAATACTGAGGCACAGTTTTTCTTAACAATCTCTCATTTTTGGAGAAAGATCAAAATATTCAAAAAGGTGACAGATTACGGCCACCCAACAAGTGTTCTATGACCCATCAAAAAACAGCCGAAACTAACGGAGAAAGCCACGCGTTTATCGTACGATGGCATTTACGTTATAAAACTTAGATCCTGAATCAGCAGAGTATCCGTCTAAAGATGGACATTTTTAATAAAAACTCACCCCATGGCTATGTCTAAGACAAAGCAGTTGATGTGACAATTACTCGAAATTAACAAGTTATGTCCCTTGAGGATTATAGCTTACCGACGCTTGATTCGTTGTTGATCAAGAAGCTACCTAATGAACCTCAGCGTTAGGCGAACCTCGAGGGGTCGTTCCGTGACCAAGTCGCAGGACCAACTTATCGTTAAGGACTGTATATTTTATGATAACCATTGCTAAGGTCCCATCTAACTCTCAATTCGATTTTTTTGTGTAGAGGTTACAGTATATGGGGCGGCCCGGTGGTGTATCCGATAGCGGCGCCGGTCTTCACACGGCAGGACCGGGGTTCGAATCCCGGCGGACCGCCTCCCCGTACGCAGGACTGACTATCCAGCTACGGGTATAACTAAGTCACAGAGAGCTAGCAATTGCTAGCAGGCCAAGACCTACAGAGGTTGTAGTGCCAGAGAAGAAGAAGAAGGTTACAGTATATTCGCAGAATGTTTCATCGCTATCCAAAATTTAGTCGTTTGTTCCAAGTAAACGATATTAAGCCCTTATCTAACACACAACAAGTGGTGTTGTTCTTATCAATTGTGTAACTTAAAATAAATCTTGCGCTAAGTTTGAGGAGCATTATGTCATCTCGACTGACTTACAAAGCAATGTGATTCTACAATTACTCAAGTAAATAGATGCCATTCCTGATTTTTCAAAATTCTTTTAGGTCTAAGCTAAGTATATTCAATGTTTTGACTCTAACACTTGTTCCAAAGTTTGCAACTCCGAAGTGTATCATTTTCGCTTACGGGGGAAACCTTATCGCACGTCCTATCGCACTCATTAGGTGATGAAAGTACATCAGAGCTGGCTTATATTTCAACGCAACCAACCCGCCAAGATCGGTCGTTGATGTAAACCAGATGTGATTCACCGACATTAACACATTCGAAGCACAAAGATTATGACACGTTACGTTAGCATGCATATTTCACTCAAATAAATGATTACCATTTTTACCAAGTCCACTTCCAACACTTTGCAACCCGACTCAACTGTTACTCTTTGTTCTAGCAAATGGATGGTTTTTACTCAAGGAAAAGTCCCTGGAAAATAGCTCGCTTCTTTGTCACCACAATGAACCTCTTCATCACTGGACAATTTCAATACGATCGCAGTCACAGTCACAAACACTGCAGGACAATCGGACCGGGCAGCGCAATTGTTACCCACTCAGCGGCACAAGGGCGACTAAGACGGAGCGCAATTAAAAATAGCACCGTATGCTGGGTGTCCGACACTCAGCAGCATGTGATCGTTCGTAATGCACCGACAGATAAACCTCCGGCTGTAACACTATTATCAGCAGGCATGTAGCTCGCCCATCTTGACGTTGCCTGGTCGTGCTCAGCTGCAGCTTCCAATGGAGAAAGTGTTCTGACAGCTGCATTTCGCCTACTGTAGAAGTCTGGCTGCATTCTACCCACTGCCGGACCGTTATCGCGTCTGCCACGGGGAACACACATTTTGTTGAAGTAAACCAAGTAGGAGAGTGGACTTCCTGATTTGTTACGTTCCACTTGACATTTGCGGCGACTGTGTGCAACACGAGAGCATTGGCGTCATTGGCGTCATTCGACGGTGAAGAAAACTATTTCTCTCGCTCATTATTCATGCACCGATGTAGATGAGATAGGCACATAATTGGATCACATAATCTTCGGAAGCGTGCGCGTGTGTTTAAACGACTCGGAGAAAACGCTCACCTTGACCGGTATTGGTTATCGGACGGCCTTGGAAGATATCTCAGATCAGCGTGAAGCTATTACTTCTTAACCCCGTCACACAAACAATTCAGACCAGTCAGATTTATGCACCAGTTCGCTGTGCTGTGTGTATCCATTCGCTTCCCAAATCAACCCATTAGAACCCCATCAATCAGCACTCTCGATATACACATCTTTGGTAGGAAATTCGAGGAAAAGCGAGCAAACATGTGTACCGGTATGAGCGATCGGTAGCGATTCGTTAAAAATAGTCCGGAAGAAAAAAAAGGGTGCACACACACACACACACAACCACATGTTTGTGTGAGTATTCTTTTAGTTTCGTTTAAAATTTCAACCCTCTGTAGTGTTTCGTTGCACCCCTAGAGAGTGCGAGAGAGAGGATGTGGTTGATCGGTTCATTGCTAATCTTCTGTTGCTAATTACTTCACTTTGATTTCTTGTTTTGCGCTGCCTCGCATACTGCTCGCGGGTACCGATCGCATTCTTGCGCTTAGAAAGAATATTTGCTTAGTGGTAGTTTACTTGTGCACTGTTTAGGTGGGTACAAAAGTTGCGTTCGTTCAATTTTAATAAAACACTTTTTTAATATTAGTTTTGGTAAAAAATGTAGCTTACCAATTAAGTTTCAGAACTAAAAACTGGTAAATGAAATCGCCATTGTGCATATCGCCTTCCTTCTTCCAGTATTTTTAAACCTTTGGCGGTATTACGCTTGGTATTTGCATTTGAAACGCCTCAAAGTATGCAATAAATGTTAACAGTTTCTTTTTAAAATTATAGGGTGTACTAACAATAAGTTTTTAAATTTTTTAGCAGTTTTCAACCGAATTTTAGGAATTTCTTAAAGCCTCGTTAAATAACTGATAGAAGAAGAAACGATTTGCATACTTTCTGGCGTGCGTATAAGGACTCATCCCAAGTATTAACTGACATCAGTTTTGTTTTGGCGTAGGTCAGTTCACTGGATAAATGATAAGATAGTATTGAAACTCAAAATCTTATGTGCATTTTCTCAAAGTTTCGCCAAATCTGAACTTTTATACTAAGCAATCTTTCGACAAAGCTGTAGTCGTTAGGTTTCGTTAACGCTACACTTTATTATTTAACGTATGTGCTAGCTCAGGTGCGTGCGAGAAGTGTTTTGTCACTCGCTAGATCGGCGCATCCGATCTCCTATAACGATCGTCGTATCCGATCGCATCCTTGCTCGATCGGCGCATCCGATTGTATCCTCGCTAGATCGCTGCATCCGATCTCTCTCTTAGTAGATCGGCGCATCCGATCTTCTCTCCTACTAGATCGGCGTAACCGATCCTTTCCTGCGGTAGTGGTGGTGCTTGGATTACCGACGAGTGGTGAGTGGCGCTTCTGTGAATGACCAACAGATGGCGCCGCGATCACTACAAAGCCTTAAGGTTTCTGAATACCCTATTGACTAACGTATGTACTGAACATTAGATTATCTCCGCATGGATGTTAAACTAATATTCCTATAAAAAGCTTAATGCAATAAAAATTGTCTTAAGTCTTATATCTTTGGCGTACTTTACGTAAGCATTTCTATAATTTCGGCTACAATAAATAGTCAAAAACTAAAATTTTTGGAACCTTGTCAAATAGAATTCTTCGATAAAAGTTTGCCCGAAACTTTCTATTGATCGCTGTTGAGCATAGTTAGTAGTTCTGGCAATCGACGACACGTTTACGGTCAGAAATACATTTTCTAGAAAGGCTGATCGGCTACAATCGGCTGATTCTTGATGATTTTTCGCATGGACGCTGAGCGTCGCGACTAGGATATTCTGGTCCATAAAACAAACATTACCAGGCAAACAAGTTACCGAGGCTCGGTTATCATCCGGAATTAAACTATAGTAGTCTTCAAAAATCAACATTTGCAGTTTCTCGACAATTCGACAGTAATATTTTGTCTGTGCATAAAAAATATTAATGCAAAAGACGTTAGACAATTGGTTGAATCACTCAGGCACAGGATTATACTATGAAAAAGCGTGAAAATCTGTGTTTATTTTCAATATCCCGATTGCTTACCAACGACTTCATTGTTGGGTTTGATTTATGGAACTATTGGGGGTCGAGATGTTGGAATGTCGAGATGAAATAAGAACTCAGGAAATTATGCATTTTTAAACAGCTGTAGATAAAAAAAGTAATCTCTTTATAACACATAGCCTTTGTATATATAGTAATGATCTTATTGGTAATTGCATACTTTCAGGAGCTATGTACCAAATGTAAAAATTTGAAACGATTATCACAGAGTTTAGAAGACCATAGACAACTTATCGTTGCAGTTATCAGATATATAATAAATTTACTTCTGAACAGAGTACTTGAACTTCTGAGCGAATAAGACAAAACGGCCCGTAATCCTTCTTCTTAATCGATCGCAGAATCTCGAATCGACAAACTTTTGCATCTACGCAATCTGCTCGACAAGTTCGACAGTTTAGTTTCGCACGCACCAACCCAACGGAATCGGTTCGCATGGATCGGGACGGCCGAGTGCCGCATCGAACCGTGTGTGTCTTTAAATTGATGATGATGGGTTATTTATGGAAGCACACACAAAGGGAAACATTCACCGGCAAGCGCTAATGCAACTCAATCTTGGTACTTCCCCGCGGAGTTACTCCCCCCTTGCTTCCCTTGCCACCCCCTTCCACTTCTAACATAAATGCTCCCGATACTACTTACATAGTTCTCAGCATCGCCCGCCTTGCCCGGTGAGACATCTCCGTTGGCGACGATCGGTTGAATCCCTGCCGGGCCTAGGATGGTTGTGGTGGTGGCCACCGGCAATCCAGCAATTCCACCGCTGGTAGCACCCGCCGGGTCCGACTCTTCGCTGTGCGGCGGCACAGGATTGTTTACGTGTAGCAGAAACGCATCCGACCGTTGCTTGAGCAGTGTGCCGAACTTTTCGAAGAATGGTTTCCGTCGACCCTGCCGCCTGCGTACCGGGACGGTCGGTGTGGCAAGAAAGAAAGGGAAGAGCTTGGTGGTTAGGAGGGGCGGTGGTGTAGTGTGAACTTTACTGTTGCCAGAATTGCTGTAGAGTTGGGGTGGAATTTTTGGGGCGAAGAAAATAGAGAACGAGAAAAATGGATGAAGATCGCAGATTTATGAGCCCGATTGTGGCCATCAAAATAAACACACTCAAACAAGAAAAGGAGAGAGAGAGAGAGAGAGAGAGAGAGAGAGAGAGAGAGAGAAAGAAAAACACTGAACACAAGCGAAAAATCATGCCTAATCAATGGGGTTAACAGTGGGAATAGAATGCAACAGTTGAACGAAGCGCAAGACTAAATTTAATAGCA
Source organism: Anopheles maculatus (assembly GCA_002091835.1). Classification (NCBI taxonomy): domain Eukaryota; kingdom Metazoa; phylum Arthropoda; class Insecta; order Diptera; family Culicidae; genus Anopheles; species Anopheles maculatus. The sequence continues at coordinate 125,862 of KZ061565.1, read as the reverse complement.
TGTTCGAATGATAAAGCGATTCCCAATTTAATGACACTAACAACTGCTACCGATTTACTGATGAATTTTAAGCGTGTAAAGTTTCTGATTAGTAAACGAACCGTTGCGGCACGAGTCACGAGCTGAAGTTACACCATAAGGCAATAGCAGGAAGGCGCCTATGCTAATCTCAAGATGGCTGATCTTGAAGCAGGTATATTTTATCACTGTGATGTGCTGCGAAGCTCATTCTAACTTCATTTGTTTCATCATTCGTTTGGAGAAATATAAAATTTATCATCGGTTTCAAGAGGAGCGGATCAATTTATTCGATTAACTGTGCGTATATCAAATGAGGTTTGATTGTTTAACTTATGGTAGTATTATTCAAATGTGACGATCATTCATAACATTTTGGGCTTTTTGATACAGCAGTCAAAATATCGTGCAACCTCAACGAATCAATTTGTTTTGTAAATTAAAAAGTATTCAATTTGAATGAAATAGATTATCGATAGACACTCATCCTTGTTGAAGAGTTCATTAAGGCATTAAAGGCAGTAACAAGTAACAAAAACTCGGGTGAATTTTTGTTGTACCCTCTCTGGCCAGCTGGTGATCATACTAAAGCAGCATGTACCAATATTGGTACAGTGATTTAAGACGTATAGTATCACGAATTTCGGAGGACAGACGGATAATAAAACCAAGCGTTTTATTAGCTTTATTGAGCGTGTTCTCTATGTGATCTCTGAAAGATAGTTTGTCGTCAAGCCAAACCCCGAGATCCTTAGCAGAAGTAACTCTGCCCAATCTGGTACCGCGAATACCGGAATAGTCCCACAATATTTTGGACACTTATCGGAGCAAAGGAATTTAGGAAGGATTGAAGATTCAAACAATCAACGGACGAGGACACAGGCATATAAATTTTCAAATCGTCAGCATAGAGGAGGCAGCTGTCTGGAGGAAGAACATTAACATAGTCATTCATGAACAAGGAAAAGAGAAGCGGACTAAGTACACTACCTTGAGGTACCCCAGACATAGCTTCAAAAAGAATCGGAAAGATTCCTCTTACTCCATAGTTTCTACCGTAAAGATACGATTCCAGCCAAGAAAGTAGTGGATCTCCAATGCCAAGTTTAGATAATTTTAATATCAACAAATGTATATGGATACTGTCAAAGGCTGCCTTGAAATCAGTGTAAATAGCGTCCACCTGACTGCCGGAAGCCATATTACTGAAAACAGTAGGGATAAGAGTCGTAAGGTTAGTGGATGTGGATCGTTTTGACTCTTTTGAGTAAAAAATGATCGATTTAAAATAGTAATAAGCTTCAAAATTAATCGAATTTCTAACCCACTATCGTTCCAAACTTCAAGCTTGAACGACAAAGACTTTCTTCACCCAAAGCGCTCGAAAGCTAAAAAATATATTCCACCAACACTGCTGCCATTGGCTGACCCGCACAAATGGGAACTGGCCCTCGTCGAACGATTATAAACCCAACGATCCAGACACCGGCAGACTAGCGGATGTGGGTTCGAGAACAGGTTTTTCGTTGGGTTTCGCTGGTGGTGTTGATTAGTCGCGTAATTATGCGCAAGACTGTCACTGACGAGCGGTCAGAAAAAGGCCGGCGGTCTCGGAAACCTTCATTCCATCCAACGCATTCGTAGTCAATGTCACACAGAGACAGAGAGAGACCGAGAGAGCAACTATCGATCGTTCGTTCGCGCCTAGGAGCTCTAGCACTTTTTCCCTCGACAATGGGAAACGATCGTTGCATGATTGGCAACGCAATGCATTCTTATATTAACGAGTCTACTGATGCGGCACGACGATAAGTGTATTGTGGTCAATTATTGAAACGATAAAACGGTGCCGATGGAAAACCCCGCCAAGAAAAGCCGGTAAATCCCGCGCCGTGAAAAGTAACGGACAGTGTAGGTCATCTTTACTGACGTATTCCGTTACGAACCGTTTAGAGAAACCGATGAACCAAACAGTCAATATTTGCCATCCGTATGTAATGTGACAATCGATATTTGGAAGAGACCAAATCAATGTTTGCGTTCGTACGTAAATGGCCTTGCCGATATGTTGACGAACGACAAACACATCTCACTGATTTTCGCCGATTCAAACGTCTTCCGGTCGGATACATCGGAAGGTAGTAGTAGAAATGTGAAAGAAAGCTAACATAATAAATTACCTCTAAGTGGTCAGATCTATAAGGTTACTCTCTAAAATTAATAAATTAAGTTAAAAAAAGCCATATCTTCTTCTTTTTTCTTGGCTTAACGACCTCTTAAGTTATGCCGGCCATTTTTTTGGCTTACTAGACTTATTGTTACCGCTTAGTTGGATAGTCAGTCCTCACTATGGGGGAACGGCTCAGATGAGACGATCCTGCCGTTTGAAGATCATCTACCTAAGGGCCGCCCAACAATATATTCTATCTAATTACTTGATACTCTTCTTCTTCTTCTTTGGCACTACAACCTCGTGAGGTCTTGGCCTGCTATTGCTAGCTCTCTGTGACTTAGATTTTACCCGTAGCTGGATAGTCAATCCTGCGTACGGGGAGACGGTCCGCCGGGATTCGAAACCCGGTCCTGCCGTGTGAAGACCGGGGCCGTTATCGTATACACCACCGGGCCGCCTCTTTCAATAATCTTTCAATCTTTCAATAATTAGCTTCAATAATCTGAGCTGATATAGATCTAGTTTCTTTGTACATTATTAATGACCAGTGTTACTTCTATTTTAGCATGGAATTTTGCTACATTGTTTAGAGACACACAAAATTTAAAAGATATTTATAGATAAGAAGTCAAATACTTAATAGAAACATATAAGATTATGGTTTAATTTTCTAAAAGGTATTTCAAAAAGCATTAAGACGAATCCAAAATTAATTAGAAAAACCATAATAAACTTGTGGCAGGGATTTAACACTGTTATCCCTCTAAAATACCTTGTTATATCATTTTTGTCTAATTTCATTATTTAGTATTTATATTTACTTATTTATCCTGTTCGTTAAGTTTTTCACATTTAGTTACTTGATTTATGTTTCACTTTCATTGGTAGTTTGCGTATATTGTCAATATTTTATTTATTATATTGTTTATCTATTCTAACTTGCAGTTTATCATACATTATTCAGTGCAATTTATATGCAAACATAGCTGTGCATTGAATAATGCATTGGATTTCTTGTTTTTTCATATATCATTCTATGCATTTTATAAATTCTAAGCGAATAGTAATGTAATTAGGAGTTTTCCCATCCATCCATAACGAACAAAACCGACAAAGGATGACGGAAAGAATGAATGTTTTCAATTCAATAATTGAATCAATATAAATGCGGTTGAAACGTAACGAAATATATTATCACTTTTATAGCAACCAGAATAAAAGAAACAAATAGATTAAAAAACAAAAAAATTGATGTACTATTTTGCTGTCCTCTTGCAGATCCGGATCATCGTTCACAGATAAAAAATCATAATAACACGACGAAGAACTGGCGACCCTCACTGGGACACGGCAAGCAACAACCGGCTAATTGTCTAGCAAATAGAGAGAGCTCAAGTGAGTCACCAGAGTTCACCAATCTACCGAACAGATTGCTTATGGTCAACATTTAAAAAAAAATCCCCTTTATGTACCGCTTGACGTTCGGTTCACTTGGCGGTTCACAATCTTGTCCCGAAATTTACCCAACCCTGACAGCATTAAGCATGCGCTCACAACGTGTAATCTGTCTGTCTGTTTGTGCAACTGGGGAAGATTTTCGTGCGTAAGAGCTCTCAAGGGCTCTCCGTGTAGGTTTATCAAAATATGCATCTTGTACTGCAATCGAGTGCAGTGAGTTTGGTATAAAAAATTCAAGAGTCCGAGCGACATAAGATTGATCGGAACGTAAGATGAGAAGGGATGCACCCCGCACTTTACTATTTATTATTCTGACACCTCCAACAGAGGAGGATCACTATTGCGGGGCCTCAAAGGAGATCGTACATGACGCCATCGGGCATTGCGTTAAATCATACGCAAATGGGTGTGTGATGTAAGGTCGCATGGTGGTCTGGGAGGTTGATAACAATGGCAGAAACTGTACTTTGCTTTTCGGCCGGCAGGGACGCGGTTCGTGTTCTTATATTCACCCGCAGCGAACGATCGCGGCCCGAGAAGCTGCAGGCAAGGTGTTATACATCTGTTATCGTACGATCACCGGTTTGTGTGGGACTATTTAACAAACGCTGTACGTGTAGAAGTACCCGCAGGCAACGAACTGAGATTTTTAGAGCTGTATCCATCGGATTGTGCACCTTATCAGTTTATCCCGGTTGATCCACGGTGTGGTACACGTGAGCGATAAAGATGAATTAAGCAGTCACAATCACGATGAATGCTAGCAGATGAGTAATTACTGTTGCAATATAATAAACTTCTTGTAATATAATGTCATATTCGTTTTGAATTCCTTTCAACATTCCTGCAAACCCATTTATAAATAAGTCTACGTGATCTTCACATTGAAAGACCTCTATTATGACAGGTCCAAACGATTCGTTCTCGTACGAATTTAACATGGGCCACTCTCGAGAGAACATGACTTTTGCATTGACCTTCGCTAACCGCCGGAAATCTTTGCGGTTGTTCCTCATTCCCTACTACAATAACTTTGTAATACCCTCATTAAAGTAAATGCGACGCGTCAGGTACTCGCGCGTTCGCTTCCCGCAAGGAACCGGTTCTATGTGTGGTTGAAACGGTACAGCCTTGTTATGGATTCTATTCTATCGCCGCACACTTCACGGACTCTCTCACTAGATCCGATTAGACAAACCGGTTGATCAGAGCGAACCTGTTCCGTTGGTTTCATCATCCACCACGTACTGTGCCGTGCGATAATAACATACAATTTTGGGACGGCGGTAAGGATGCAGAACCACTTTCGGGACGGCGACTAGACTCGCGACTTAACCTCTTTCGATTGTTCAACTTTTCGGATCAACTTTTACTTTCCCGCCCACAACGAAACTGCCGGTGTGTGGGATTCACGTGACACATCTCGTATCGTACGGTTTCCCATGCGAAAGGTCGTTGAATTGCTTATTTTTCGTTCAACACACACGCAGATGTATGTGTGCTTCACTTCGAAATGTCAATTTGTACAAGTTCGTGGGCTTGGTGTGTAGAAAACATTTTCGTTGGTCAAAAAACCATAAATAACGGGCTTGTTGGTGGCGTCATTTCGTGGTAAACTTCAATCCTTTCTTGCTTTTTGGGGACAACATTACGGTTAGGTTGTTTGGCGTCTTTCTCATCGCAAAGAATATTGATTTGTATCACTTTTTTCCTTGGCACTCAGTACTCTAATTCGTCTTAGTATGTCTAAGCTACCTATTGTCACTTTTACTAGATGTAGGTCGTCCAACTATGATCGCCTTTTAAATTTTAATTAATAAGGTTTATTGCCCATCTGAACTTCAACTTCTTTACAGGAGATTTGGTTGAATATTCAGTGTCAGACAAAATAATAAGACCACCCTACTGCCTGTTCCTAAAAGTCCCTCATTTCCTGCTTTAACATGTTACAACATAAGAATGTCTTATTGTTCTGGCAAATCTGGCACATCGGATGATCTGATTAGATCATCTATTTACATCAAAAGCATAAGTTATAAGACCAACTGAGTATACATTCCAGAGAAACATTTACTAAGATGAAGCTCACAATAAAATCGTGAAGAACAGGACCAACTTTAAATGACTTTTTGAAAACAATCTCCACTATCTAATTACTAAAATAAAGGATGCTTTTTTATCTGATGCTATTTGTTTCACTGTACAGCGTGGATGGCTTTCTAAACAAACTGAACACATGGATCCATTGAATTTTTGCTCTTGAGCTGAGTTATCTTCCCAGAAACTGGCTTTCGATAAACACGCCCAAATTTAGGCAATTTGCATTGCTAAACCCTCAGATTAGGGATTTGGTTTTATTCTATGGGTTTTCTTCTGTTTTTTGGAAACTATTTAAGTAATTTAATTTACTTTACTTTAAGCAAAATGTTTTAGTTTCATGGTATTCAGTTATTCATTTTTAGTTTTTGCTATTTTTTTCCTAAAACGAACATTGGAACTGGAGCACACTCCGTAAAAATAAATACAAAATGGAATAAGAAAGGTATAAAATAATCTAAACTAATTGGTAATAAGAAATTTGATGAAAAGAAACGAAAAAGTGCATAACTACTTATAAAACTGTTAAATATGTTAATTGAATATTTGTGGTCATTCTGAAAATCTTTAATAAGAATAAACCGATCATGAGCTTGAGTATGTAATTAGAAAATATCTCAACAAAACTACCCCCAGTGGTAGACAGTCCCATGATAATGATTCGCGTTGGGGGTTCAAAAACGTTTCACCCCAAAACCAAGCAGACAAAAACAAGCATCAAAACAAAACGCACAACAAAACAACACACGGGCAAGTTAAGCACACACACACACACACACACACACACACACACACACACACACACACACACGATCACATCACATTTTCTTGCGCTCTCTATACTACTGGTGGTACGCCATTCTTCTTTTTTTGTTTTTTGCTTACCCATCTCCCGTTCCTACTCCTGCGCCCACCGCCGCCACCACACCACCCGGCAGCGACTCCTTCAACGGGCGATCTCCATCATTCGGCACTGACATTTCCACCATCGCTTGTATGGTGCCGGTGAGCAACAGCAAAAACCGACCGAGGGTGCTTTTCTTTTGTTTGCTGGCACCTCCCTCCACCGTTTGCTTGTTTTTTTTAGCTGCTTCTGCACGATGCAAAATCTTCACGTTTTCCACCGGCCTGCAGCGGAAAATGCCGGTACGCCGGTCGTGGTTCACGAAATTGGTGGTGAATCCTATTTTTACTAGAACACACTGCGATCGCCAATCACGTAATCGAGGGATTGGCGTGCCTGTGAAAACGGCAACAAGCAAGTACCGTCGTTTATTCGGCGGCTTTTCTATGTGCCCGGTTGTTCTGGGTCGATGCAGACACTATTTGCACACTTTCACTTTGACCGACGACCGAAAGCACTGAGCAGAAATCTTGTGTATCTATGCGTTTTTTTGAATAATTTCCTTCATCGAAAGAAGATGAAGTTTTCGCTTTATGTTTTTACTCTTTTCCACACACACACACATACATAAAAAGATACAGAGCCACACTCAAATATAAATACACTTAGAGGGGTTTTAAACGCTGCCAAACCACACCGTACCGGAATTCCTCTTTCCGTCGAAACCAGTGTGACCTTCAAACTTCCAAAGGGTTCCTAAGATAAATCTGGTACCTCTTTCGTTTTCGAGCGTTATTCGTGGTTTGTTTCCGTGGCTACAATCACCCAGCCACCGCTTTTTATTGCTTAATAATAGATGGTATATTCCATAGAAACATTTACTAAGATGAAGCTCACCATAAAATCGTGAAGAACACGGCCAACACGGCAGGACCGGGGTTCAAGTCTCATCTGGACCGTTCCCCCATAGTGAGGACTGACTATCCAACTATGCGGTTATAATAATTCTAGTAAGCCAAAAATGGCAGGCATGACTTAAGAGGTCGTTAGGACAAGAAAGGAGAACATGGCCAACTTCAAATGACTTTTTGAAAACAATCTCCACTATCTAATTACTAAAATAAAGGATGCTTTTTTTATCTGATGCTATTTGTTTCACTGTACGCGTGGATAGCTTTCTCAACAAACTGAACACATGAATCCATTGAAGTTTTGCTCTAGAGCTGAGTAATCTTCCCACAATCTGGCTTTCGATAAACACGCCCAAATTTAGGCAACTTGCATTACTAAACCCGCAAATTAGAGATTTTGTTTTATTCTATGGCTTTTCTTCTGTTTTTTTGGAAACTATTTAAGTAATTTAATGTAATTTACTTTAAGCAAAATGATAAACCGATAGGATAAAACGTTTTCCTAAAACAAACATTGGAACTGGAACACACTCCGTAAAAATAAATACAAAATGGAATAGGAAAGGGGAATAAATAATCTAAACTAATTGTTAATAAGAAATTTGATGAAAAGAAACGAAAAAGTGCATAACTACTTACAAAATCTTTGAAAAGAATAAACCGATCATGAGCTTGAGTACTAGAAATAATTAGAAAATATCTCAACAAAACCTACTCTACCCCCAGAGGTAGACAGTCCCATGAAAATGATTCACGTTGGGGGTTCAAAAACGTTTCACCCCAAAACTAAGCAGACAAAAACAAGCATCAAAACAAAACGCACAACAAAACAACACACGGGCAAGTTAAGCACACACACACACACGATCACATCACATTTTCTTGCGCTCTCTATACTACTGGTGGTACGCCATTCTTCTTTTTTTTTGCTTACCCATCTCCCGTTCCTACTCCTGCGCCCACCGCCGCCACCACACCACCCGGCAGCGACTCCTTGAACGGGCGATCTCCATCATTCGGCACTGACATTTCCACCATCGCTTGTATGGTGCCGGTGAGCAACAGCAAAAACCGACCGAGGGTGCTTTTCTTTTGTTTGCTGGCACCTCCCTCCACCGTTTGCTTGTTTTTTTTAGCTGCTTCTGCACGATGCAAAATCTTCACGTTTTCCACCGGCCTGCAGCGGAAAATGCCGGTACGCCGGTCGTGGTTCACGAAATTGGTGGTGAATCCTATTTTTACTAGAACACACTGCGATCGCCAATCACGTAATCGAGGGATTGGCGTGCCTGTGAAAACGGCAACAAGCAAGTACCGTCGTTTATTCGGCGGCTTTTCTATGTGCCCGGTTGTTCTGGGTCGATGCAGACACTATTTGCACACTTTCACTTTGACCGACGACCGAAAGCACTGAGCAGAAATCTTGTGTATCTATGCGTTTTTTTGAATAATTTCCTTCATCGAAAGAAGATGAAGTTTTCGCTTTATGTTTTTACTCTTTTCCACACACACACACATACATAAAAAGATACAGAGCCACACTCAAATATAAATACACTTAGAGGGGTTTTAAACGCTGCCAAACCACACCGTACCGGAATTCCTCTTTCCGTCGAAACCAGTGTGACCTTCAAACTTCCAAAGGGTTCCTAAGATAAATCTGGTACCTCTTTCGTTTTCGAGCGTTATTCGTGGTTTGTTTCCGTGGCTACAATCACCCAGCCACCGCTTTTTATTGCTTGCGTTTCTTGTACGTGCGTATACGTTGGGGTTTCCTACCACGTTTAATTCGTTTGCTTATGTTTCATTCTTTCGCTTCCCACAGGTGAACACACTGGTCAATCTGGACTGCAGTCTCCCAGACATCAACAACGCTTGACGATCCGCACGTACGCAACACCAAGCTCACGGTTTCGCGCTGCAGCCTTCCATGGCGGAAGCTCTCAAACGACTGTGAAGCCGAATCGAACGAGATCGCACTCGCAACTCCGAGATGCGCTCGACCGATCGCAACATTTACTCTCGGTTCTCTTTGTCTCTCGCACTTTGGAGAGTGGCCGTGTGCAGGTGCATTGTAACACTATTGTAGATGTAAGTCGTGTAAATATGCGTCTTTGAGTTGTGTTTTTCGTTACTTTTATATTTGTTAAAACTACACAAATGGACATTTTAATATAAATGAAATATTTGTTCATGAGGTTGCTTATAGAAAATGTTTAAAACAATGTACAGAAGATCAAGAAAAAATGTAAAGTACGTTAACAGGAATAACAAAACAGATAGCAGAGAAGATAAATCTCGAAAGAGAAGTAGAATATGAGAGTGAGAGAAAGTACTAAATAACAATACACTGAAAGAGAGAACAAGTACACGTGGAGATCGTTACCCGTAGCTGGAGAGTTAGTCCTGTGTGCGGGGAACCGGTCCGGACGGGATTCGATACTCGTTACTGTCGTGTGAAGAGCGATGCCTCCACCGGACCGCCCCAAATACCCAGGTAGGATTAGGATACCAAGTAGGTATACCAAATATTTTTCAGTATTTTCACCAATGGTATGCCAAAAACGCTCCAATTCAGCCTTAAGCGTAAGAAGTCATATTAGAATTAGGATTGTCCGGTGTCTTTCTAATGACATGTTCTAGACACTGCAAGCCCATGATCACTTACGACTCATGATGGTTTAATTCCGAGGAATGCTCACACCAAAAGGCCTTCAAAAATTGGATGTAAATCGAATCTCTTCTAGAGTTGTGAAAAGGGTTATTATTGTCTTATGGACTTTTCGAAACACTTCAGCAACTGAAAGTTTAATTAAAATAAGCTGGTTCTACAAAAGAGCAGAAGATCTGGAGGCGATCATCTGTTCCCATCATCAACATGATCAATGGGCCACCGCTAAACAAATCTTAAACCACCTATACTTAAGTCATCAACTAGGAACTTTCACGAAAAACGGTCTTCCATATGTACGTAAGTCAGTAGAGCCCCGATCGTACGGGGTCAGTTATATTTTCATTCTTCACCAATGGTTACATTACATCAACAATTATAAATACGATTTACAGCCCCCCATCTCATCCCTTCTTTCCGTGGGCAGCTTTGCGCTATATTCGAGCTCACAGTCGTCGTCGTGCACACACACATATTATTTATTGGCCCATTTTTTGCTTCAGCTTCTTTATAAACTCTTTGGCCTGTTTGTCACCCTGCCGGTATTCAAGCGCACGTAGACAGTCGATATCTGTGGAATTTAAGGCAAAAGGAATTTAGGAAAAACTGAAGAATGTTTCGGTACCCTTGCCAATAGAGATCTTACCCATCTTCTGTGGTCGCGTGAGGATAAGATGCTTCTGTTCGATTTTGCCCGCGTCGCCCGAAATGTCGGCAATTTCGTTAAAGCTAAGATAGCATTCGGCCAGATATTGGTTGGACATGCCGAACAGATCCTTATCCTTGATGCTGAACATGATCAGCGCGTTCTGGATGGAACGCTGCTCGGGTGTAAAGGTTCTGCGGGATAAACAAAATATCCTGTAAGTTTGGACATTCCCCACAGAAGAACTGCACCAACGAAACTTACATCACAAACTTCTCATCGAACAGCGGGAACAACGTTTTGCTCTGGCATTGCGTTTTCGGTTTGGCAACCCCGACGAACCGTTCCTCGGGCAGGAAATGAACGCGTACGAACGGATCACACGAACCGTTCCCGTCCATCGGCTTTAGGTTGCGCGCGTTCACAATCTCCAGCTCGAGCACGTTCTCCTTGAAGAAACATTGGACCGTCAGCATACCGTAGCCGGTCGTCGATGCATCGCTCTGGTTCTGCTCCTCTAGCCTATCTAAGTAATACTGATGGATGAGATCGGTTGTTTCGTACCCGTGCAGCTGCAGCAACCGTTCGATGTGGGCCAGCGTCTCCTTGTCGGCGGCCGTTTCGGATTCGCGGTTTTCCGCCGTCTTAAAGTTGGCCACCATCAGGTGCAGCGTATCGCGAAGGTTTGCAAAGAAGGAAGGCGGCCGTCGTTTCTGTGCAGGGCAAGAAAATGGACGACAATGTCAGTAAGGTAGACTCAAAGAAATCCATCTCCTAGGATACTTACATCCAAATTGCTCTGAATCAGATCGTACAAGATCGTCGTCAATTCGGCCCAAATCGCATCGAGCACACGCTCAAAGTTGATCTCGTTCAGCTCCGCGTTCAGTACGCTCAGCGATTCCTCCATGTACATCATCAACCGATCGAGCGAGTTGGAGTCTTGCTGCAACAGTTCCGCACCCTCGACCAAAAACCGACGCATCGCCGGTGCCATTTTGCGGGCCAACTTCTCCACCAAATCCAGAATCTTGTTCTTCTCCGTGTCGATCGCATTGTCTAGCACGGCCCGCAGCGTCTCCTTGCAGCGGTCCGCCTCGATGCTGCTCTGGACATCGCCCAACTTCGCCAGTATATCGTCCACCCCAAGCTCCGTGGCGAACGGCTTCAAGCTCTGCCGGATGTAGTCGATATTGTTGATGGCGAGACACCATTCGGAAGTTACCTCAAACTTTTTCTCATACACGTTCTCCACCACGCCCAGATTTTCTACACGTGCCGACATACGATCGGCGTAAAACACGCAGCAACGACAGATGTCCTGTGAACAGAATTTGTATCATGAGTTTCTTTTACGTGCCGAAGCGCTGCCACCAAAACTTACATCAACAATTTTTGCTACAAAAATGTATGCTCCTTCCACATCTGGCCAGGCTAGCTGTTGCCAGAAGATTTTGATCTGATAGAAGATGGCCAACGTATCGACGGCCGACGACGAATACTTCACCGTCTCATCCACAGGCTGCAGCTTGTCCAGCTCGATCGCTTTGTGAATGCGCGTCAAAGCCTTATACACAGCGATATCCAGCCAGTGAGTGACACCGGTCGTAAACCACCGATGGTACTCGTCGATCGCAAAGTTGCTTTCGCCCGGACTGAGCGCAGTTCCGAGCGTACAGAAGCGCTTCAGCACCAGGTACAGCTCGAACAGCGTCGTACCCATGTTGATGTCCTCGTACTCAATAAACCCACTGTCACCGCCACGGTGTGATGCCGTTTCGGGTAGATCGATCCGTTTCAGCTTCCGACAGATGTCCTCCACCGTCGGTTTAATGAGTTCCGCCAGCTTCAACTCGTACGTAATGTACAGCTCCTTTGTGTAGGGAAAATGCATAATTCTGGAAAGGACCACAACAAACATTCGATATCATACTGCACTAAATCCAAAATAACTTCATCATGACTTACTCTTGAAATGTTTTATCATAGTACTCGATAGACTTTTGAATGTCCGACCGAACCAACTGGATGATTTTGATCAAGTTCTGCAAACGATCCTCATCGGTACCGGTCTGCAAAAAGTGTCCCTCCTTGATTCCACTAAACCAATCTTCCGCACCCGACACGACGGCACTAGCCAGAGCTTCCCGAATGTCCCAGTTCGGTTCACTATCATTCGAGCGCCGAATCCATCCGTACATCTGCACCGGGAAAAGATCCGTACCCTCCGGAGGTTCGAGCAGTGCAACCTTCGCAATAATGTTCAGTACACCGTTCAGTGTTTTCAACACAAGCTTATCGCCCGTATTCTTCTTGCGTAGCTTCCGGATAGCTGAGAAGCACGACGGTAACAGTTTCTTCGTTGCCTCCCAAAACGTTTTCAATTCTTCCTCCGACACGGCCAACGACTGTATCGGACGGATCAACTTTTCGAGCAGTGTATCGAAAAGGACAAACGATAGGGGATGATCTTGATGGATCGCAGCAAAGACGGACCATTGGATGAACGCTTCCGTCGTCGTGGATAGACCACTTTGGGCCGAATGTTGCGTAAGGACTGCTTCGCCCTGAATCGTAAACTTGCCCGACCACCAGTAGGGAGCTACTTTCGATGATTCCAGCTCGTGAAGCAGCAGGATGCGCAACAGATGGCGATGCTCCTGGGCCGCAACTTGACTGTTTTTCTCCGAGCTAAAGTTCAGTCTTATACGGATGGTGCCCTGACGGCGCAGCTTGTTCTTCTTGTCCAGATTGTACCACAACAGCATGCCGGAAGCGGGAATTGACTGTGAATAAGGAGAATATGTTGATTTGATTGGATATTCCCATGTTGATTTCTTGTAGAGCAAATTTACCTTCAACGGAATGCTGGTACGACCGATCAGTTCGTTATCGTGCTTTCCGCTGGATGCTGTCTGGGCAATTTCTTTCATCAGCTTTCGTAATCCTCGGACACCCTTTACCTCGAACAGTTTGTTCATTTTCTCTTTAACCGTTTCTGCTGGATCAAAGTCCCACACCTCGACGATCAGGTTGGCATCGTTAGCATCCTCGGCAATTGGCCTGTGTAGAGCATAATGAAAAGAAGGACTTTGTTAAAGCGCCTTTACTTCTTAGCTAAACTAAAACCTGCACTTAGTATCAACATAGACATCGCACAGTAGAATCTTCATTGGTTAAATAAAAACGAACAATTTATGTTTTAAATAAACAATTACTAATTACTTCAAACCGAAAACATCACGTTCAGTCTACTCTGATATAAAAAATTCAGGTTTCAATGGTAAATCTTCCCATTTGCTTGCGAAAATCCAAAATGCCAGCCAGTCCTCGCCCTGACCCGCTTTCATCTTTCAATGGCAATTTCGACCTTAACCTATGGTGAGTAACGTTTGCTTCGTCCATCAATTTTCACAGGGCGAAAAACCCGACGCACCCCCATTCTTCTTCGTTAGATCGTACACGATCACCCATATACTTACAGCGAAAAATGTTCTTCCCACACGGGGTTTAGCGTACCCGCCTTTACGGAGGTGTTGTAGCGATGGTTCGGATTGGACGCGATGTACATCGTCACGAACGGATCCGACAGACCGTTCGAATCTTTCGGCTCCAGATCCTTCGCTTCCACGATCTCCACGTTCAGCCGTATTTCGGGCGCTTCCTTGTTGCGCGCAATCTGCAGTATTTCGTTGTGCTTTTCGTCCGACAGTTTGAACGCTTCCTGAATGTACGGGAACAGGACGTCCACGTTAAGTTCCTCATCGTCACAGCCGATGTTGTGGATGTTTTCGAACAGAATCTCCTCGTACAGTTCCTCGATCTGGTGAGAGTTTGGTGAGAAAACAGGTAAGTGTTTTGGTAAGGAAATTATTTTTGCGCAAGTTTGAGGATCGATATTAGAGCCTCAAATCACATTACGGTCATCGAATGGACGATCATGCTGGCTTGCTGTTCGATTTCTTCCTTTCGTACACCACGGAACGGGTGGTAGGGTAAGCGCCCGGGACGATTAGCTCCACCCGAGGTCGTACCGTACGGATTCTCGGACGCTCGCCGTGCGGTGGTTCCGTAGTCACGCTCCTGAGTTCGCTGTACGGTGGGTTTTTCGCGTCGGTCCAACGAACGGAAGGACTTGGTCAGCCGTAGTGTGCCGAACTTGATGTTGAACTTTTTATTTCCACTTAAACCACCTCCATTGAGGAGCCTCGGTAATGAGTAAGTACTCATCGCTTGGAGCAGTCTGTTGACGGGAGCTCGCACCGTCCGTTGTTGGTTTTTTTTTGGTTCGATTAGGTACGTCCCGAAACAAAAAGGGTGTTGGCAGAGAGAGAGCCTTGGCACAGACCGAAACTATGCGCAACTACACAAACACCACAAGCGATCGATTACATAAAGCTCCAAACTTGCTGTACGTCTGCTCTGATCTCATCAGTACGCAACCATTTTGAAGAAGTTGGCCTTTTTTGCAGGATCAATCACCGGAGGCCCTTTTCTTGTTCAACAAATCTACGTACGTTTATCACAACAACAAAACAATGTGTCCCACGCACTTTTCCGACTTGAAACGACACTTTGCAGTATTCTGTTTCGCAGATAGTTAGAACGGCGCGGAACGTCTAACGCGGATTTCGTTTTTCTCTGTTTTCTCTAGGTTCTCCCTCACCTACCACTCGATCGGGGGACCCAGGGGACCGCGAAATTTGAGTATTTTATTTTTACCTTCACTCTATTCTATGGCGAGCACAGGGCGCGAAATGATTCGTTCTATTTTCATAACACCGTGCAGAACAACGCCGATAATATTGAACGGAACCGGGCGCTTAATTATTTCTTTGCTTAGGATTATGACCAACACCTTGCCGTTGCCCCACTGAGAACCTTATTGGCGATGCATTCTTTTTCGTTTAATGTTCGTGATTTGTTATCAAATCGTTTCGTTGCACTTATCGTAACTAAACTCGCGGCGCTTTCTTACACTATCTGCCAAAGATACGTTTGCATTCGAACCGCAAGATCTGATCCTGTTTACGTTGCACGGTCACTAAGCGTGGCCGAGTCTCTAAAGCTAAATTAAATCGTCCACTCTTAACTCGTTCCGATCAACCGATGCGCAAGGAACGGAAGCAAGTTCACGTTTCCCGACCCACTGTACTGAGCTGTGTCGGAATGCTCCCGCAAAGCAAAGATCCTCGTCGAGCATGAGAAAAGTAAAAGAAATCTCAACCAATGAGTGAGCAGGACGGAATAAACCGGCGGCCAAAGTATGCCAAACAAGAACAACAACAATTAAGATGAAGCAACAACAACAACAAAAATGGCAAAGAAAGAGATACACGCACATTTCCGAAACGGATGCGATTCGATTCGTCATTGACGAAGATATAAATAAGCCAAGCTGACCTGCGCGGAAAAATACTATCGTCTGCTAACCATTGCGGCTCCATCCGTGCTGCGTTACCGTTTTAGCTGCGGGTGACGTTTGGACGGCATCCTGGCAAACTGCAAGCGAGATTGGAACATTGGCTGGCCCTTGCCAGACTCAGGCTGGGTTATGTTGGAGTAGGTTATGTATAGTCTTAGCTACAGATCCTAAAGCAAGAAGATCGTTTCGGGACATCAAGCCGATCAAGCCGAGATGTTTGCAAAAACCGTATTCAAGTAGTTTTCCCTCGTGTCGCGTACGATCAAGATTTGCTTACTTTCCAAACATTTAGTATTGCTTTTATGATCGATGGGTGCGTGTGTGCAACGCGCGTTCCATTTTGGGATTGGTTTATTTATCGGCATCGATGGTCATTACGACAGGAATGTAAATCGATATTTACCAAACAAATAATCAATTGAATCAACCTCATTTTTTTTAGACCATGTGTGAAAACATGGCCCCTAGTTTCCGGAGGCCCACTAAGGGACGACTGTGTTGTGATTTATAGCTGCTCCCTAATTAGCTCCCTATTACTTACAGGCATCAACTTCACTAGTGGTCCATTATTAACCAACCTAGTTCCTAATTAATCTTCCACTGAACCCTGAAGAATTAAGTAATACTCCTAAGCTGCGTCATCGTGCGAGCAGCATAGGACCTTGTGAAAATATCAAGGTTAGCATAGTGATCACCGAAAGGAAGGCAACATATGTAACGGCGCCGCATGATATCTTTCGCAAAACCGCGATCGAGCGAACACGTGCTCGTATTTATAGACAGCCCGGCTGGTCGAGTCTGTTCCCTAACCTCACCGAGACGAATTTTTAATTAATATTCCGTATGTCATTCGTCGTTGCAAGAGCATCCGTCCATTCGATTGCCCATTCATACAAATGCTCGTTTCTTCGGTTGTGGTTGTTGTTTTCCGGCAAAATCTGAATGAATTCATTCGCTGAATACTTACATTCCAACCGAACACATCCTCGATAAACTCGGCCTGCTTCTCCTGCTGTTGATCCTCGGAGTCACTTTCATCTAGCAGCGTTTCGGTTCCACTGTCTTCGGCTTCCGCTACCGGTGGCAGTGTGGTTGGATCGTTCAGTTCCGCTTCCGGCTCGTTCTCGTCCGGGAATGGTTGCAGACGGGCCCGAACACTTTCATCGTTTTGGATGGACTTTTGGCGCAGGATAGAGCCAAACTTCTCGAAGAAACTACCGTCGAGGTCTTGAATGCTGTAAGAAGAGGTAAGGTAGGGATAGGATAAATAGAGGAGATATGAAAATCGAAGCAATTTTTGTTTTCTTACAGCAATACTCTAGTCTCAATGACACCTAGCCAAAAATGTTGTCGTTTCCGTCGCTCTTGAAATTGTGCTAAATGATTTCTGTTTTTTTTCTGGACTACTCTGCACTCCGGCAAAAGCTGTTAAATCGACAGATAATCCTTCTATTTGCTTCAACTACAAATGTTAGGTACGCTATGGGCAAACATGGCTTCATGGTTCAAAACATGGTGTTTTAACTTCAAAGTTAGATGGATTCAGAGTCAAGTTCCGGAGTTTCTTTCACTGCACCGGAAGGTTCAATATCTCTGAAACAGTCCTTTGCTTCAGATGCATTTGATCAGTCATTTGCTCTGGAGAAAATTTCAAACAAAGGCCAGACAAAATCAAGAGTTTTCTCCGGATCAAATTCGCAATAAATTCCGGAGTACATTTGGAGTAAACTCCGGAGTGTATTCGGAATGTACCGAAACAAACAAAGGCTTTGCTTCAAAGGCATCTTAGTACTATCGACTCTAAAATTGGGCCCTCTTGTTTCTATCCTTTTTGCTGTTACATGATAGTAAAAGTCTAGAGAGCAGATGTCATGTCAGTTTATTTCGTGGCGTCACCGATGCACCATCCTACATTATCTCCAAATCCCCAGTATATAAGATTTAGCTTTGATACCTTGAGGCAAATAGTCTATGAATGATATTTCTCGTTTGTTATTATTTCAAGGCAGCACTGCAGTACTGCCCATACACTTTATTAACTTGTTTATTGATTAAACAGCGTCGTTTACATATACAGTTATGGCTTAATGCTATGCACTGGTAATTTCTTGTCCAAGCAAATGGAAGACGTACAATGGAGTTACTTGTTACACTTTGCGTGTGCGCCCGCGTAAGATACACGCAATGCTGCGGAATTGATCGTTTCGCTTAACGCTGACTAGTAGCACCTAGCGTGCCTATTAATATCGGCAAATATCGATTTTACTGCTGCAGGTTGCCATAGCAGAGATATTTAATGTAGACGTATTCATCGATCCCATGGCGTGAACCTTCACGTCCGATGCCCGACTCTTTGATACCTCCGAATGCAGCCTCGGTAGCCGAGATGAGTCCCTCGTTAATGCCAATCATGCCCGTCTCTAGTTGGCGTGCCACTCGGAACACTTGATTCAGATCGTTCGAGAAGAAATAGCCGGCCAACCCACGTCGCGTACCGTTGGCGATGGCAAGCGCTTCGGCCTCCGTTTTGAACCGTACTACCGACACTACCGGACCGAATACTTCCTCGTTGTACAGGAGCATATTGTCCTGCAGATCTGTTACGACCGTTGGTTCGTAATAGAGTGCGCCATGTTTGGGCAAAGTTTGACCACCACAACGTACCGTCGCTCCTTTATCCTTCGCATCCTGCACAAAACGCTCCACTTTCGTGAGCTGTGCTTGATTGATGAGAGGACCAATCTGTACGCCTTCACGGCTTCCATCTCCTATCGCGAGCTTTCGAATACGCTCGATGAGCTTCTCCACAAACTCATCGTGCACCTCGTCCTGGATGAGGAATCGGTTAGCGGAAATGCATGTCTGGCCACAGTTGCGGAACTTGGAATTCATAGCTCCGGCAATCGCTTTCTCCATATCGGCCGATTTAAACACAATGAACGGTGCATTACCACCGAGCTCGAGCCCGATTCGTTTTACACCATCTGCACACTGCCGGTACAGCAGCTTGCCAACCTCGGTCGATCCGGTAAATGATATGGCCGCCACCTTATCACTACCACACAGCAACTGTCCAATTTCGGCTGCATGCGTTCGGCTGCTCGTTATCACGTTGATAACACCTTTCGGAAAGCCAGCTTCCTCAGCCAGCCGTGCCAGCGCAAGTGCCGTCAGTGGTGTATCTTCAGCCGGTTTAATAACCACCGTACAGCCTGCCGCAATTGCTGCGGCCGCTTTGCGCGTAATCATGGCGTGAGGAAAGTTCCACGGCGTTATCAAACCCGCCACACCGACTGGATGGCGCGTCATCATGATCTGCCGGTTCGCTACGGGTGAGGGAACGATTTCCCCGTAAATGCGGCGTGCCTCCTCAGCAAACCATTCGACGAACGAGTTGCCGTACGTAACCTCGCCCAACGATTCCACCAACGGTTTGCCCGATTCGGCCGTCATGATGCTCGCAATCTCCTGGCGGTTTTTCTCCATCAGCGCGTGCCAGTTCTAGAATGGAAGGAATCGTGTATTACTCGTGGCGCAAACTCTCGCGTAGGGTGCTTAATTGAACTTAATACCCTTCAATTGGTTAGCCTACCTTCAGCATTGCCGACCGTTCCTTCGCCGTACTATTGTGCCAGCTAGGCTGATAGAAAGCATCGTATGCCGCATCGATGGCCAATTGTACGTCCTCCCGGTTCATGTCCGGTACCGCACCCAAAACCTCACCGTTGGCAGGATTTTGCACATCGAAAGTGGCTCCCGAGCGCGCTCCAGTCCAGCTGCCATTGACGAAGGCCTGACTTTGCTTCAAAGGATTGTTGCTATGCATCGCTCGCGTTGTAAAACCCGTCACTGAACTCAAACTCAAACGAAACCCGGGACCGTACCACTTGCTGGCGGAGCGCAGAACCAACACTGAACGAATCATCTTCACCAACGACACGACAAATCGCGGTTTCTATCGCGAACGTTATCTAATGTGAACGCTTTTTTTTTGTTACGGCGACCGATAGACAGTACAAAGTAAGCCAATATTGACTATTTGATTGATTAGAAGAAGCACGAACCGAGCGTACCGAGTTGTGCTTCCGAGATTCTTCTCGACTTTGGCGCACACAGTACCAGTCGCACGACGGTACGACGCAACCAAAACAATCATCTGCAGAGCGAACAAAAGTGACAGCTGACCATCTGTTTGGCTAATGGGTTTATATGATGCGGTTGAAATGTTCAAAGGATTGAAATTCAAATGTAATTCCGTTGGAACAGAGAGCTCGTTGTTTGCTGGACCGGGGTTAAGCAATGGCAGCACTTGCTACTAATCGGAAATATGTGTAACTAAGATTAATCTTATTGCGGAAGAGTATAAGGAGATAAAAAAAAAAGTAATTGCTCAAAGGATTTTTTGTTTAACCACCGGTGCAAAGCCGCAAATGAAGATCGCATCGGATATCAAATAGGTATTTATCTAACTACACAGAATTGAAAAAAAACATAAAGAAACTCATTTTTCAACGAGAATAACCTCTAATTACCTCCAATAAGAGTGTAATTGTATAGCGTGGACTCCACATCATTCCACGCGATAAAAAAGTTTCGATATGATAGTAGATATGAAATCGTACTGTTGCCTATTTTACGTGATATCTACCCAACAAAGCACTTTAATAGCTATCATTCAGTGGTTGTCTACCATACCCCACTGTAGCTAGGTCCATGTGACACAAACACTCACGTAACAGTAACTTTACGAGCTCGAGTAATAGTATCAGGTTATCATCTGATCTTAACGGTGAACTTGAGACTGTGCGACAGTGGAACAGTTGGAATAATTAATCCGGCTTGATCGTCGCCGTCCGGAACAGTATTACGGAAATGAACAATTTATTTTTTAAATCCTTTGCCATCTTGTTTTAAAGATGGGCCAAAGAAAATGGTGAATTGTACACGATTCAAATATTTACAAAAACACGTTCTCGGTCGAGAATCAAAACATTACACTGCGCATGCCCTTCGTACACCGTAGTTCGAGAACACAGTCAGAATGGAAGCTATAAAGTACGAACTGTATCAAAACATTCACGTTTTTGCTAAGAAATGTCTTCACTTTTTCGGATTATTCTGGAAATTGGTTTCAAACATCGAGTTTAACGAACGTCTCAGGATTTCAATGACAAATCCAATTTGCACTCCTTCTCATTTTTGGATGGATCACACTGAGTAGTTAATGAAAGTCGCAGTTGAAAAATACAGTTAACACCTTTCTACATCACTGATACCTACATGGACTGATGCTCGGTCGGCGGTTTCTGCTTTTGCTCCTGTATCTTGTCGTAGAAACCTTTCCACATTGCCTCCTCGTCCATCTTGATGATGCCGGCAATCGATGCACACTGAGAGCACTAGGTTTGGGAGCCGCGATGTAGGTCGGCCCGTTACAAAACACTAAAGGCGAACGTCTGTACTTTTGTCGGTTATGACGTGTTCCTGCACAAACGCACACGAACGCTTAGAGCGGCACTAGCAATGTTTTCGATCTGTTTAGCACAACAATGATTAGAGAACTTGTTACTTGCAAGGGACTGTTTTCCTTTCCCTTTTTGAACATTTCCGACAATATTTCGCTACCATAATATGTGACCAATAATTACAGCCCTTTGTACACAAAATTGATAAAAGATTTTTAATTTCTCACTCAGTTTGTACTTTAAGCTGGGAAATGTTTCCGCAGAACCTGTTTATTTCTAAACATACATTGTACGACAAATGTATCAGCTTATATGCCGTTGTATGAATGCACGCGTTAAGGTATTTCTGCCCTATAAAATCCAACCCACTGTATCCGGCACCGTAAGCTAAGGCTCAGACATTGATTACAATTTTAAATTGGCAATACTACAATCGGAAGGCGACGAGGAAATAAACCTGTCGGCCGAACTGTTCTTGGCATGCGTACCGCAACTAGCAGCAACAGATTTATATGGACGTCGTGCGTTATGTTGACGCCATTTTTGAAGTCCGTGATAAAATGCACCCAAACACACACGCACAGAAAACAAAACACGACTTCACTGATAGTCGTAGCAGTAGTAACATCGGATGATGTAAAGAAATAGATAAAACTTCCAGAAAAACACTGGTGTGTTAGGAGTGTCCAGCGCAGTAAATAACTCCTAGACTTAGGTAATTATATTTGATGAAGATTTTAAGCACCAACGCCTTAAAATGTACTTCCCTCGCCGCGGTCTCCACCGGAGACTGGGGTGATGATTAAGATGCGAGTGGTGATCTTGGATCTCCATAGATACTTGGCGCAATTACTAAGAGCCAGTCGTGCAGTGAGCACAGATTTACTCATAGCTAAACAATGCACCACAATAAATCGTTGGCTGCTTAGTAATACTTCGCGGGAAAGCAAAGAGCAACGGATGGATGATGTCATTAAATTGTTTGGAGAGAATACCCCAAAGCACATCCAAAGCACAACCACAAGGCTTTATGGTGAGCTGGCAACGAAAAACAGGCAACCTCATCTCTTGCAACCTCGTTTTGTAACGAACCCCGCCGGTGGGCCGGTGTAGGCAGTGGAGACTGGGCGCGAAACAAACAAGGGCATGGCCATGACAATGGGATGGAAACCGTTTCCATTAGCACTATTTGTCGCTTGAAGTTTTTCGACTGAGTGAGAACGGAAGTGTTGCGATGTGACCGATTTTATGACGGTGTTCCGGAAACGTTACTACGAATATTTTAAAATCATTCCAAAGGCGAGTCCCACACCAAGCGTTACGAATGATAACAATATATAAATTGTGTGCAATCTCCTTCCATAAAGGTATCAGTAAACAGTTACTACGTATATACAACGAACTGTCGATTACATGAAACTCATCTTGCATCTTAACCTCGCCCTCGAAAAAACGTATCGGCAAGCCGATTGCAGCCGGTCGGTCGAAGATCGCGGCAAAGTAATGCATCCGCCGCTTGATAAACATTTGCCGGTTCGATTCGCTTGCTAAACGACGCATTTACTGCGCTGTATGGAATCCGGAATGGAAGCACGATCACCAGAGACAACGGAATCCATTGACGGTAGAAAATTGCAACGAGAGTAAATTAATTCCCCTCGAAGGGTTGCGGTGCAGTACGACCCACTTAAAGCCGTCTTCCATTTGGAGTGCGATCTGGCTTAGATCATCGAGAACCGAACATTGTGGATGTGTTCCAGATGACGACAATCATCACCGTATTTGTGGTGTAACTTTGTCCAATTTCAAAGTCGAGATGTGTCGAAATGCGGTTATTATATAGTTTTGGTGATTGATTTAATGAGAAATCGAAATGGAAAGAGAAAATTGTAAGTTAAAATCTACTTAATAATTTGAGGACTCAGTTGAGATACATGTGTTTTAAAAATTATTGTCCGTTAGTGATGAAGACATTTTCCATTAATCAATCAATCAGATTCCCAGTATTGAAGAAAGAGACGAATGAAGACTAACGACTACAAGCTTCTATAAACTAACCAGACTCCCAATTTTGTACTTAAAACATCGTTATTTTACGCTTTTACTAGATCGCCGAAAGCGCCATCTATATGTGAAACACACTTAGTACTTTAACCATAAAAACAACTCAACCAAAATTTATAACCCTCCCAAGATGTAACCCTATTTCCCAATTTAACCTTCACAAAACGAAATATTGTCGGGTATGGTCTTCTTCAGGGATTTTGTTTATTTGTTTTAACGAATACGTTCCACCACAAAACAGGTCCATTGCAAGCGTAAGAAAACGATAAAAACAAAAAAACACACATCTTAACGCCTGCGCACCGTTTTCGGGGTTTTTGTCTTCACACAGCTTCCCGTTGTGGTTGTCGTTGCCGATTGCCGAACCGAAAAAGCGTTTGCCAAAATGATGACGAATCAACGCTGCTGACATCAGCAACGCTAGCGCGGCTTCAGATGGGCAAAGTGTTTTTGTATACTATTTTACTTTCACCAGAGTCGTTCCCGTGTTCGCATGCACTCTCTCACTGCTTAAGAACTGTTTAACGTCGCACTTGACGTTCAAGGTTGTGGATCACGATTCGTCACACTTGAGCACACCCGAACGCACACTTCCTTTACACCTAGACGCGAATTTGTTGTGTTGTCAACGACACAATGCTAATGCACAGTTTGTCGCGCACTTGGCAAACTACTTACTAATCTTACAACGGAAGCGCAAAGCGCCACGATTTCTAGACGGTCAGATCTCAACCAACCAGTCAGCTGCTTGTGCTCTCAACCGCTCTGTCGGATGCAACAACTTTAACTAAATAGCGCTGGCCGCCTAGGGCATGCTGCTTGGTGCTGATTTTGCCTGTTCTCCTCACCAACACAGCCACTGTCCCGGGCGTATAATGCGGTTCGGTTCCGCCTGGTCGCGTACGCACGCGAAACGAAAATCCTCCACGACATACGATCGCGTAGGAACGAGACAGCCACGATCACATAAACCTATAGTAGAGGGGATATCCCAACGGTTGAATGTGTTGAGTGTTTGTCGTGTGTGTGTTGTATGCGTAATGTTTAATTCAATTGTTTCGTTGTGATCGCCAGGTGATCGTAAGGTTTGTTTTGTTTACAAAAACGATCCAAACAGACGCTTGTAATGCAGGTGACGCATTAGAACTACCGGAGTGAGGTTTTTTCGGCGTGATGTGCGATCATGTAAGTTTTACTTTTTACCGCATGAATGTAAATTAACTTATATAACCAAAGCCTATCCAAAATCGACAACCTCTTCAAGATTCTTTACCGACCTTTGTAATGCTCAAATTAACTGCGTAGCGGTCCGTTCCTCTGTGAGCTGATAATGACAGGTCATTTACAAAGTAATGTTGCGCCATCCAGTCTAAAGCTAGTGGCGGCTTGAATTCATTTGAGAAAATTACCTTTCAAATCTGGCATGCCTGCACAGTGAGCTTTGAAAAATACTTGCAGTGAATTGTTAAAATCTCAAACCAAAATCGTGAGGAGGTCAGCGTACACACCAAGCTTACACATCGCACAACGAAAGGGTCCAGAAATCAATCATGTAAAGGGCTGACGAGACCTTTAAGCTTACGGGTAAGGTGAAGCGAAAAAAAAATATGGGAGGTTATTTTATCCCACACCACGTCTCGCACGCAACTTCCGAATGCGCCCTATACGGTGCGGTTTAGAGCGCTTCAAAAAAGGCAAATGTGATCGTACGCAGACAGCTTTCGTAACGAGATGCTTGATCGGGTTGGAATCTGTTGCTTAGTATGGTTTAGTATCACCGAGGTTACTCATTTAGAAGAAATCTGAAGCATAGCGATGCCTTAGTGTATTGATTAAAAAAGGCTGTAATTAACGGGACTTAGAGACATTGAACCTAGAGAACTTATTGCCACTACCGGTTCAAACTTTAATTGGTGTAGAGCAGTTTACAGAATGAAAAAGGTTATCGTCTAATTGTATTTGTTAGAATGGGTTAGAAATAGCTTGAAAAAAGTATGCGGGAAAAGGAATAGACTGATTTTTCCGATTCTTCATTCAGAGATCTTGTGTCCTACTGAGTCAGCCAACTTTATTGTTTCTTTTATTTAGATAGGCTTTGAGTCTCATAGTCCACATTCGCCTCTTCGATCGGGTCTTTGAACCCCAATATGAGGAATTATTTTGAGAGGCCTGAACAGTCGAGGAACTGCACTAGAAGATGTGTGCAAGGTATGAGTTTTATCGCTGATCAAAGAAATTAGAAATTGTAGGCATATTCGGGTCATAACCGCTTCGATTTTTTAATAATCTGCTGAATTCTAGAAAGTGCGAAAACTTCTAATAGAGAACAGGTTCTGACAGTGGCACAGTGAGTGGGAAATGCATGAAAACTGACGATCACTAGTTATATCAGTAGGATAAATCGAGATTTATCGTTTTAAAACATTGTGCCATGGATTAGAGCATCTGTCTAAAGGGATAAGAATATTTTGGAGAAGATCGATTTTAATGTCCTAAACTAGCCGTTCATATCTGTTACGACGCCGCTAATGTGACGATCACTCAGAATAAGTGCGTGATCGACCGCGTTTATGAAGAAATATCATTTTGATAATGATCGCGTCATTACGATGGCCAAGATCTATGATTGAAGGACCTTATTCAACTATTCTGATTCCAAGACGGAGTAGCTAAAGAGTTGAAAAACATGTGAACATTTATTTTTACGACAACTAAGGTTAAAGTCGAAGCTTACTGCCGAACGCTTCTTAGAATAAGATTCGATTAAAGTTGAATCTTCTAAGTCATATATACTCTCCGGTTTAGCCCTCAGTTAAAAAGACGAATAAGAAATATTCACTGTTTAATAAAAAACCATCTATCCCTTTAAAAATACTACAATTAATACGTTAAACTAGATATTTTAATTTTCGATTCACAAATAAAACATGAGACGCTGAAATATTTACATATATTATCGACAATTTCAACCTTTTAAATTAAATCAGTCTGCACGTCTCAAGCTCTCTTTCACCTTAAAAAATATCCCAACATAGACTTCTCTATGATTTGCTTCTTGATCGTACACTCACAACCCAAAAGCTGAAACTGTGGAGATGTGAACGAATACAAGTTTCTCCATCCACAGCCTACGTCACGCGTACCTGCAAATTACATGCCGGCAAGGTCGTGCCTTCGGTCATAAAACCGGCCGAGGGAAACCCACGAGGAAACAACGCGGAACCGGCGTAGTTGTGTTGCTGCGACTGTGCGCATGTACTGGTGATCGCGAACCAGATTGCGCTAGCGAAATAAATTTGCACAACACAACTCAATATGACGTCACGGAGCTGCTACAGTATAGTGTGCATGGTGAGTGGATGAGTCGATTTATGGCATTATTGTACGCCTTTGCATTGCCAGTTCGGGAACACATCCGTCTTCTCAAGTGCAGACAGTATAATTGACGCTCGAGAAGAAAAGTTGATGAATTGATGCAGTAAATTATGTTGTTAAGCTGAATGTTTTTGGGGTATACTTCTAATATGTATGCTGTAATGACATCATGTTGAAATTTATTTTTAAGATATTGGACAATTAATTTCAGGAATCAGACGTGGTTGCACATAACATACACAATCGTGGTGTGTTATCCCAAACGGTTAGTATTTCGCACATGATAAAAATAATTCCATTAAAACATCTTGTTTACATACAAACTCGAACCACGATACCGACACATCAGTAAGAAAAACTGTTTGCTTACTACACCCGGTCGGTATCGTGTTTCGAGTTTGTATGTAAACAAGATGTTTTAATGGAATTATAACATCTTGTTACATACAAACTCGAACCACGATACCGACACATCAGTAAGAAAAACTGTTTGCTTACTACACCCGGTCGGTATCGTGTTTCGAGTTTGTATGTAAACAAGATGTTTTAATGGAATTATAACATCTTGTTACATACAAACTCGAACCACGATACCGACACATCAGTAAGAAAAACTGTTTGCTTACTACACCCGGTCGGTCATGCACCTTTGCCTGCATTTTAAACGTTGCTTGAACCTCGTTGAACAGTTTGTTTAGGTTTTTCACACACGAGACCCATTGGCAACACCAGCGTACGGGGTGTTTTCGAGGTGTAGTTTAGACAAGGAAACACCTTCCAAACGTAAACAAAGAAATTCATCCAGACGGAACAGTATGAGCTTTAGCATTCCGCACTGGTTATGCTATCTGCAAGACGACGCTCCAAATTTTCAAGGCCATGTGGCGTTGTCGTTTAAAATCTATAATTGGATTTTTTGTGTGATTTCTTTAGGTGATCACTTATAGATCACATTAGGATAAGCTTCGTTTAAAATTAAACTTAAAAAGGTTTAGAATAAATCTTAGATATTGTTTTAATTGTATCTGATAACACTATTTTGGCACACTAATTGGAACAACACACACACTTTCAACAGGCACCAAATCACATAATAAACAGACACAAATAGGGAACATATCGAACGAATGACAGTGCCGCTACAACCCAATAGATGGCGCCACTGATAAAAGACAGTATTTTGGCTTTATCGAAAAACGTATCGATCGAGTCTATTAGAAACTGTAAAAAATGAGATTAAAACCCTCGATCCTACTAACCTGCCATCTTTGCCTTTGGTGGGCTTTCCCTGCTTGGGCCGTATCTTCCGCAACATGCCCAGATTGAAGTACTTCTGCCAGGCGCTTTCCTCCTCGTCGTCGTACTTGTACGTGAAGAAGCTGCCACCACCGCTAGTGAGTAAGGTATTGTTCCTACGAGCACGTCCTTTTTTACCACCACGTCCACCTCCGGCTGTCGACCGCCCAAAGAGCCTATCCGACCAGATCCGTTGCTCGTTCGATTTGACGCCACCAGCTGTTCGTCTCCCCGACTGTTGGCCGACCTCGTTCAGACAGTTTTCACTTTTACTCCACCGACCGGTACCGTTCGATGTTCGATTGCCAATGCTGAACAGATTCTGTATGCTTCCGCTCCAACGCCCAAAAGTGCTCGTCGGTGGGGCTAATAAATTCGACTGCGTCTGTGCCGGCGGAATTTGATCGCTTGGCTTATTTTTAGCGCGCAAATCGGTACCGAATCTGTTGCGGTTGGAGGGCACCACAGTTGGAGCGGGTTTTCCGACACTCGGACCATTTTCCACTCGCGACTGCTTGCGGCGTTCCTGCGGCGTATGGTCGGCAGCCGGCAAGTTGTCTATACTGCTACGGTACATTATGGAGTTGGAATCGATGGCGTTGAGCATGCAGGAGCTTCCGGCATCGAAACTGCGCCGCTCGTATTGCTCCAGCTGATTCGCTACGTCGGAGTAGTAGCTGAGCGTTCTATAGCAGCGATCGGTCTCGTCACCGAACCACGACTCGGATGGCCAGTTCTGTTTGAATGAGAAGCAACACGTCGAAACAAAATGAAAATAATAAGGCAGGCGTACGAGCAAAGTCCTTGCCATCATGCAGCTCACCTAGCGTGAGTAGGTACGTGCAGACTTGGGTTAGAAAGATCATCACACAAGCACTCACATGCGACCTCCGTACAAACTTACCTTGAAGTGTTCCGGTGGCATCGTTTGACGTTTGTTGTAGAACGGAGTGTACATTTTGTAGTTGAGTGGATTGCGAGCGTCACTGTTGATGCCGAGCACCAGGCAGGAGGACTGTGACGGTTCTCGGCAGGACTCCCGAATTGCGGCTCTTTCAGGTGCAACACCATACCGTCGTCTCGGTACGACCGGCGGGTTTTCCTTTTCATCCGCCTCCAAGATGGCCGTATTGATGCCGTTGGCTATTTGAACGTTTAGCGTCACATTTCCATACGCACCGGTCCTTCGCCGCAGAGGAACTTTAGGTTTGGAAGGTGCCACAGTCTCTAGATCATAGTCGATCGAGTTCGGTATCGAAACTTCCGATTGCGACAGTGACCCGTTACAGTCTTGTTGATCGTCATCACGCAATATGGCCAAGCTGTGACGATGTGAGGTATCGGGGTGGACTTCATTTTGAAGCGATGCTGTTGCGAAGAGGTTATTCTTCCTGAACAGAGTCTGTGGTACGTTTGGTGCACTTTCCACGCGTGAATTACGACGATGGCGTATGGGATGATGATTACGGCGAAACGTCGGCAGCGACACGTCGTCCGGCTCGTCATCCATGAACGGTATTTGGTTAACGATTACGTTTGTTTGGTAGATAGGATTCATAGGATGACAGCAGCTACCACATCGGTCAAAGCTGGCGGAAGAGAAGAAATAGTAATTACAAAGCTTATCTAGACTTGAAAAATAGTTGGTAAAACTATGACATCTTTTAGATAATGTTCTAGTTTAGATAAATTGGATTTTCTGGTTATTTCAGCCAGGCCATCTTACTAGATAAATTGCTGTACGAAAAACCAGAATATCAAATGGCTTAAGTTAGTTAGACTCCATACGAATAGTGCCAACCCAGTATGCTTTCAAATCTTGATGTGATCGTTCTATTCTAGGCAGATTGGTAGAACAGAATAAGAATTGTTTAGAGATCGAAATACAGTGTAGGAAAATAGAATAAGACCCCAGGTAGATGTGAAAGCGTTAAAGTATGGCTATGATGCCGATTTTCAAGGAAACATCTTAGGTTTTTATGTAAAACTTAGTTGAAGACCTCAGGAAAACGAGACTATCATTGGATCAATCAGAAAATTCTATCTGATTCACTTTTTGTTATTCTCGCGAAAACATATCCAATATCTCCAATAAAACATATCCAATGGAGTGAAGTGTGTTTTATTTTAATATCCATCTCTGAGTATGAAGAAGAGCTATGAGAGCTTCACATCACCAAGTTTTAATGATAGAGTGGTGCATCAAACGGTGTACAAACTAGGCTCATCAAAGAGTCCTCGTGTTTGGTACATCATGCTAGGAGCCTCGTGTAAGGGTCCATACCAAAATATACCCTATTAAAGGTCCCCAACTACTATTCCGACTAAGGGCCTACAAGAAACTAGACCTGCCAGAGCCCAAGCTATGGGTAATTCTTTAACAGAATCTTTAAAAGAAACACAACTGAAACATTGTTTCAAATGTTTAAAAAAAAATCCTGTAAATTGTGTTTAAATTGTCCATTACTAATTCATCTTAAAAAGCCTTCTATTATTAAGATTAAACCTCAAACATACAAAAGTAACTCACAAAGTGGTAACACACGGCCAGGTAACATTTTACCACATTCCACACTGCTTTCAAGGACAGTGGCACTTCTTATCAAACGTTAACCATGACATAAGCCACCAAAACCGTTGTCGTACGTGAACCACAGAAACAGAAACAACATGGCATAAATATGATTCATCCGTATGTTAAATTGCTAAATTGTTTGCTGTAGTATGCCTCAATCCACTTTGCAGGGAGTATGATACGATAAATGATTAAGTGATTCATGAATGATACACTATTTTTAACTCGTTCGTAATGCTGCGTCGGATGAACAATTCCATCAACATAAAGTCCAATTAAGATGCATGAAGAATCGCGGAGTTTCGGATCGATGTGTTGCAATAGTTACCAAACGTTGTGTTACTTTCAAGTTCCAAAATTCAAGAGAGTGTATTTCCTATTTCTGCCCTATTTATAACTTTCTTATGAGTGTCGTGAACGCGAGCGACACTCATCACTACTCACTGTACCCTTTGAAATGTTTCAATCAACCCACTGACGAAATATTTCCCTAACCAAACTTGACGAAACTAGTTTTCGTCAAGTTAAATGCCATCTAAGCGTAAACAATGCATATTTCACTTCATTTCACTTGTGTAGGGGATTCCCTGGTTTCCCATATTTCCAGCCAGATGTCTCAAAAGACGTCAATTGATAAACGGACAAGTGTTTCTTAACGTCAAACTATTAACTGATCGTTTGCATAAACAAAAACCCCATAGTGAGTGAGTATGTAATGTAACATTCATTCTTTCGACTGAAAACAAAAACCGCTCCACACTAACTAATACTAACTGTCACGTACCACACAAGCCCGGAAAACTTTCAAATGTTCATGTTCACACTCCACAACAAAATATGCAACGATGCACTTTAAATTGAATTTAAACATTCAAATCCTTTCACATTCTGAACTGGGCAACAATCAAACAAAACAAATCCACTATCCACGAGCAAAATAGTCCACTAACAACACGACACGCGCGATCACCCTTCCGAAACGGATGACCAAATACCGTTTTAACCTGTCGCTTCGTTGAAACACCAATGCAGTACTGAGGAACCATTTTCTCCGGTACTATCTGCAACTATTTGGCAGGCCTTTTACACAACCGTCTAACAAAGGGTAGATGGCGCATCACATGAGGGTGCGCATTTACCACCAGCATTTTTCCGGTTCAATTCTTCAGCAGTGGTAGTGCAATGGTACCTCAGCAGTGTTGCGATAAAAAGAACCCCGAAGACCAGACGTCAAGGGACAAGTTCAATGGCAATTGTAGGTGGCACGCAGTATCTATTGGCAAAGTGTATGTGTGTGTTATTATGTTTTTAGTTGAACGACTTTGCAATTAAAAAAATCAACTAACTAAGCACCTGGTAAGTTAACTAATGACTGACACATTAAAGTGGAGTTGAACAATAGACGCAAACTATGAATTAAGCTATAGAACATGAGATCCTCGAAAAAGAACGACTTCGTTTCCACCTTTGAGAATCTACTGTCTTCTTCTATTTGGCGTAGCCGAAACATAAAATAGATTCTTGTAAAATACTAAATAATGCTGTTTGGAAGGTTGGTAATGTGTACGAGCTGTACAGTGATCTCTTCATCCTGCAGTGAATTAGACTCGCGAGGCTTCGGTGGGTTGGTCATGTAATAAAAATTGCACCAGACGACACAGCCAGGAAAGTCTTTTCCGCCAGAACGGCAGCAATAATACACGACGGCTTTCAGCCATGAGCAGTATCGAGAACTTCTATCTCTCTTAGGACAAAAGACAAAGATGTTGAGATCTACACAAAAGTGCTGTCCGCCACCAAAAAAAGACGACGCTACTTAGAAGGATTTTTTTTAAATCTTTAATTTTCAGGACGTGTTCAAGGATAATCGAAGTCGTACAATATATAGAGCTGTTTAAAGGTATCATTTGACCATTTTTCTTTGGCGACATTGGATTTCAACAGGATGGCGCTCCGTGCCACACAGCCCATGTTACAATAGATCTTTTGCGCACTGTTTTCGAA
The DNA here is from genome assembly GCA_002091835.1 of Anopheles maculatus. Taxonomy (NCBI): domain Eukaryota; kingdom Metazoa; phylum Arthropoda; class Insecta; order Diptera; family Culicidae; genus Anopheles; species Anopheles maculatus. The sequence goes on along the minus strand of KZ061565.1, from coordinate 92,840 downwards.
GATCCAATCATCAGTAGAATTTCTGATTTCGTTTGGACACCAAGGAGCTGCAATTGAACACCTGTTATTTGTGGAGAGCCTGACTGTTATTTGTGGAGAGCCGTCAAAGATACGTGCTATGCCAAGAAACCAGAGACAATCAAAGCTTAAAAACAATAAATTCGCAATACCATAACCGGGACAGATAGACAGACCAAAATGTACTTAAAAATTGGACCGACCATATTGAGTACTGAATGGCAAGCCGTAGCAGCACCCTTTACATCTCAAACAGGTATGGTCATATTGGGGCGGTACGGTAGTCGAGGTGGCAAGATTGGAAACCCATTCGGACTCATTATACAACTACATGGCATAAATAAGTGTAATAATTGATTATATGGCCTATTGTTATTAAGATGTTTTTTAAGAAATATGTTTAGAAATGTGCAAAACTGATTAAAACGTTTGTTGTGTTGTGAAGTGTGATCAAAACTTTAGCTTTAAGTAGTGTTAGAGCCGCACGCAGCCTCCAGGACGCAGCCTGATGAACGCGCTAGCCTCGACTCCCGAAGCTTTCTCTCTCCTTCGAGGATCGAGTAATCCGATAAGCGACGTACGAGAGGGTTTCTGCCCTAGGCCAACTAGGTGAACGGATGCGCCTTGACCTAAATCTCTGTTCGTATCGTTTGTATTGAGTCTGGTGTATTCGTTAAAGAAATAAAGTGTCATTGTGTAAAATTGTATTTACACTCACTTGCAATCACTTTGTTTACATACGCATCTCTTTTCTCACTCTAATCCAATTCCAAACTAGTTCCCTTACCTGTTGCGATGCAACCCGTACCGATGATGCCCATTATCCATCATAGGCAGCAAATCATCACATTGCACTGATTTATCCTCGAACTGGCGCTCATCCACCAGGGCACCATTTTCACCGGCCACACTAACGCCACAACACGGCGCAGGAACATCTTTATCCACTTTTGTCGATTTAACGCCCATCAGCCGCCGGCCCTTCAACCAAGGAACGGTACTGATTTTTCGTAAACCTTTCTTCTTCACTTTCACCTCACTATCGACGTCCGGCCCGGAGGACACCGTCCTGGCCGCCATCGTGACGTCGTTCTGGGGCGATTGATTTATACTTTTCTTCACACAAAACTCACATATTACTACCAAATTTGTACCGCCTGGCGAAAGGAGAACACAAAACTATCAAATGGGGTTAACAGTTTGTTTACTGTCTTGTCAAACAGTGGGAATCGATTTCTGTTCGCCACATTCTGTCTGTTTCCGATGCTCACTTGGATATTACATTCTCCTCCTGGAATGGGCTCTCACCGAACACTGACAGAACGAAGCGCACAGACAAATTTTTGAACCTTTGCACCGATGCAGACCGACGGCGTTGTGTTACGCTTTTCAATTACTTTTCTTTTAGCATCAATCGAGATATTAGTCCCAAGGAGAATGGTTTTATGTAATGGGAAAATACCAGAACTATCGGCGTGTGTCAAAAGGAACGCGCGATGGGAAGATAGTAAGAAGGTGTATTTTCCAGTCGCATTCCACCCTCCAAGAACAAGACCCAGCAGAAGGAATGGGTGGCCGCGTGAGTCATCGCGATTCGATTCGAAATGGCATGATAAAGGCAGAAATTTTGCTATACGCGTAGAAGTAATCGATTTTCGTTTCCCATTTGGCTTTACGCGCCAAACTGCCGCCTGTATCTTGGGCACATCAAGGTTAGCCCAACACGCAACATTGTGGCATTGAGTTAGGCTAATGGGCTGTGTTTTTTTGTATTATTTGTTTTTCAGGTGATTGGGCACCGTTTCGATCAGTCGAAAAATCGAATGCCAAATGAACTCTGTTAAGAATTCCTGTTAGAATTCAGGGGGTAAGGAAGGTCTAACGATGTACTTGTTGATTAAATTTTGCTGGAAAATATCTTCTCACAGAATGCTGCTCACTAGTACACTTTCTCCTAGAACTTCACATAATAATAGTTCACCTAAGGCTCACTCAACCGATTCAACGCCAAATGCATACTCCCGAGCAATTCTTTAACTGGATCAACATGCCCAACCCAACACCGCACCGTACATCACCATAATCGCATACAGGCCACCACCCGCAAGCGTGTGATGAAGCACGATTTACGATCACAATGGAGGACGACGCACCACCAGGTCCCTCCAGGCGGCTGATTGCAATTATCTTCGCGCGTTCGCGCGACCCTTACAATGTCGGATGGTTTTATTTATTTACATTTCCACATCCAAGGTACACACACACACACACCCGTCTCACTCGGTTTATATCTCGTACGTTAGTTATCATAGTAAGAACATGTTCACTGTTTGATATTTTGATGTTTTGAAAGAACGAAAGTAAGGCATGCGTTTCGCCATGCTTGTTGGATCGTTACTGAGCACTCGTTGTTTTTGGTTGACATAGCCTTGACACGTACGAAGAGATTCGTCCGCGAATCAACTCCTAACTGATAGCACTTTCAGCTACAGACACTACTTAGGGTCTTTTATCACCACACATTCTGCACCTAGATCACGCAAGGATGCTGTCAAAAGCATTGGATTAAGAGCAATTGGTCACTGAAGAGAGAGATCACTCACTCACTTTAAGCAACTTCTTAAGTACCACTGAGAACCACAGCAATTTGGGGAACTTTTGAAGACAGCACACAAAGAAAACAACAACGCGAACCAACTATCGGACTGTCATCTAGATACTGAGCGCTTTATCATTCCTCTTCACGCCACAATCCGTATCTTTCCACGCACTTGTCGCAGAGGATGACACATCTTGGGAAAAGCTGGACCAAAATTCGCCGAACTGAACTTGTTGCGCTGGTACTGGTGCTCTCGCAAGATTCTGCCAAACGATTGTTTCAATTAAATGTGTGGAATGATCTTTTAATTAACGAGACGCGGACACACACTCGGTTAGATAGAAGCATCACATTTACCCAGTGTGATCCATGATGGTTGAACCACAGACCGCTAGACTACCACCGCTGTGACGAACTGTTCTGAATCGAATGCTCTGTTCGCGGACTTCCATCCACCGGTACTGCTTGGTTTGTCCGTAACGAAGAGAGGGGTCAGTGGATTCAGAACGGCACCGCCTGCATTACTCTGGACAGTCTCGGTGGGTAGGCCCCCAACCCAACACCAAACATCCGTCGTGGAAAAGCTTGGATCTCGGTGCGTTCTCTCTCTCGCTCTCTCGCTCTCTTTCGCTCTAGCTCAGTTTTTTTTATATTGTTTACTCCCCCGACACACAACGCGATCCACACGCGGTGTGACAAACCAAGCGAAACAAGAACTACACTGCTGCGTTTGCTGTGGGTATAAGCGCGTGTGCTGTCACGCTTCTATGGTTGCTATGGTAACAAAACAATAGACACATGGTCGTCGCGTACGACCACACCATTACCACCACCAGCAGTGTGTTTTGCATTCGCCAGCATACAACCATCGTTGTCCCACCCCAACATTAAAAGCAAATGCATATGTTGTAAGCGCACGACGTTTCACCCTGGTAGTGCCGGCTGAACTCTGTCGGGGATAGTTTGGTACCGGAGTAGGATCCTCGATATCGCCCCAATGATTGAAACGAGCGGATGAAACCTCATTACCTCCTACATAGCCTCGTGAATCAGGTGAGTCACGAGTCGCACGGGGCCAACCGGAAATATGGCTGAAACCTGCTTTTCCACCTGCCGAAACCGTGCAGCGAACCGTGACCCGTGAGCGCCATTGCGGTGGGGTGTACGATTGGGGGCTGAACTTTCCAACCAATACCGTTGGTGCCCCATCTTGGGTGAAATAAAATATCATCCGGATGGGTCCAATTTTCGGTTTCCCTTCGATTTATCCAAATTCTGTCCCACAATTAGATTTGAAATATTTAAGCATTCTTCAACCGGGCTACGCATCGTGTTAAATAAATTAGTGCGTAGACCAGCACGCAGACACGAAGAACCATACTTATTGTTCGTTTAAAACAGACAATAAAAAGACTTTCATTTACTATGCACGGTCACGACACTCTTTTCGATAGGTGTACGATGAAAGGTGTCTTGCATAAGGCGTTTACGTGTATTGGTGAAAATCGGTTACAAATTTACACACCCTGCCCGTCCAATGTCTCTCAAAATTAATTCTAAAATTTAATATTCCGTCGTAAATTATATCACCGCGTTCTTTATTTCACCAGTCCCATAAAATAGATCCTTCAATTACCCAACAAATGGTGTGCATTATGGTTCATGACGCTCGTGGAAGCGGTTAGTGTCGGATACGTCTTAAGACGCTGCAGCTCAAGCATCGTACCCAGCTCAAGTATGTGCGTGTGCTGAGCTTGCACAAGTCGCACCAAACGTGCACGCTCCACAATAGCCGACATCCGATCCTGGGTCGCTTTCTGTTCCGTCTGTTCCAGCTCTGCATCGCGCTGTAGATGCTGCTCGGTTACGTCAATGTTAAGGGCACGTGTTTGCTGATCCAGCGCCTTATTTTCCTTACGCTTGGTCGCGATACGCTGCTCAATGTCTTCCAGTGAGTTTTTGCTGTAAAAATAGATAAACTCATTAGCGGTATAATTCTCGCAATATGACCCCCAAAGACAGATCTTACAGGTCCTGCAATATCTCTTCCTCATTCTGGATGGCATTCCGTATTTTTTTCTCCAGTGCCATCTGGCTAAAGTCTTCCGTTCGCTTCATGCCCTTCATCTTCAACCAGCTCTGTACCTCCTTGGTAATCTTGCACTTCTCAACCGTTGCAAGCTGATCACGAAGATCGCGCAACTGTAGCTTCAGGGCCCGGTGTTCCCATTCCTGGTAGATGATTTTTCGCCGGAATAGGGCCGCATTTACCATTGCGTTAAGTTTTTTTGTACCGGCCCGTCGAATGATTGCGTTGATATCCTCCACGTCAGTGCGATGTATTAGGACGCATCGGTCGAAATCACTCGTACGTCCGGACTGTTGAATTTCGATCCATCCGCGCTTCATAACGAGCTGCACCGTTCTGTTTGTGGCGGTTTCAAACTATTTTCAAGAGATTGTGGATATATTAGTCGTAAATGAGCATTTGACGTGGTAGATGATTGAAGTCTTTCCCATACCTGATCATTTTGCAGCTGTTCCAGATTTTGCTCAATCGATGTCAACACATTTCGCTTGCTAGTGATCTCTCGCTGAAATGCAGCAATTGCTGCCTCGGCATCCGATAGCATAAGCTCGCAGCTTTTCAGCTAATAAATATACATCATATATTTCACCATCCACCATTGTTGCTACCAGTATTCTCCGGAACTCACCCTAAACTCACTCTCGATCTTGATGCGACGCATCTTGATCAGTGTTTGCCAAAGGCTGCTATCCATCCCAGCCGGACAGTTCGAAGTTTGATCCAGCGAATCGCAGTGCGACAAGTAGTCCTGACATTCCTTTGGCAGCAGCAAGTTTCCGTGTGTTCCGGCTGTCTTCTTCGCCACAATGCGTTTTGCCATGTCCTGGAAGACCGACACGGTGACTATTGATCGTAGCTGGGTCTTTGGTCTACGCCTGACAAGAAAGAACAAGTGAAAATTCTATAAGAGAATGACGATCGTCTCACAGCGACTTCACAAACTCACTTGAATATCTTGTACGCTTGATCGACGAGTGCGGACTGTGCCGTGTCGGAAAAGTTGATCTTAAACTGCTTGTCGAGTAAGCGATCCTTCGTGCGCAGCGTATCGTACGTATTTCTATAGTCGGCTGCTTTTTCCTGAAATTCGTTCAGCACATCCGTCAGTTGATCCATGTACTCCGAGATCTGATCAATCTGAGTGCGCAACCCATTGGCGTTAGCTCCATAGATGAGGCGTGCATGGTTGTAGAGCGTCGCACGGAGAATGCGCATCTCTTCCTGCCGTATGGCCGATTCAATTATAATTTTCTGCATCGTAAGCTTCGCTACGGATGTGTTGAACCTTTTGATCTGCTCGTCAAGGCTAATGGCCAGCTCCTGCAGCTCATCCTGCAGCATTTTACGATAGCGTTGTCGCTCCTGATAGAGAGTCTTACTTTGTTCTTCATATTCCTTCACCTCTCGTATGTCTGTTTCATTGTAGTGTTGTAGCTCTTTACCAATTTCCTGCAGAGTAGAGAACAGTACAGTACATTAAACCCTTCTTACATCCATAAAAGCCATCCCCACTATACCAAACACTGGGGAAGCGGAAGACTCTTTTTAATTTCGTCCTCCCATCGATGTTCCAGCACTCCATCCATCATGACGACCAGTGCACGATCCTTGAAATCATCTGCCAACAGTTCACGCTGCCTTCGTTCACGCTCTTGGCGCTCCAGCTCCATCAACCGTTCGACGCTGGCACTTATGTAGGGTGCTACAGGGATCTCACTATCATTCGTCTGTATGATGGTATCTGGACGTTCATCTGCTTCGTACTTTGGATCTTCAATGTGCGTTACTTCGAACGTGCTACGATCCGCCATTAGGTTAGCTAGAAATACTAGCTCCTGCTGGACATACCGTGCTCGACGGTTACGCTTTAGTACCAGTTCCATCTCCTCATGCTTCAGAGTTTTAATTTGTTCAAACTTTTCATTAAACAGGGTACGCAGCTTTTCAATCTCCACCTGCAGAATTTTAGACATCAGTACTACATGGACGAGAGATACAAACATCGAACGATACTCACATCACCACAGATAAGCTCAAAGTACAGCTGTTCAAATGTTACCACCTCAAGCTGATCGTATCGGAGTGTGTAGGGTTCGAAAAACTGATGAGTGGTTGTTCCGGACAGGGCGAACGATTTCTTCAAAGAAGCTCGTGCCAAATTGTCCAACACGTTGCCATAGTCTGGATCACGGTTCAGGATCGATTCCAGCTGGTACGTAGGCGTTGGTTTCCACGGCAAAAGCGCATCGTGACTGGCGTTCAGTTCCGTCTCGCGATAGACACGCACCTTCTCCAAATGCTGCCTGTACGGATTGGCTGGCAGCATGGCATAGTTTTCCACGAATGCTCGCTTAAACATTGATCTATAATGGTGTGAAAAAATCAATTCTTGAAGATCATCCAGTCCGTCTCGCTCCTCGCGTACCTTATTTTCCAAGGCTTTCTGCTCATCAGTGCCCAACAATTTTCAACCAGCCTTTCATTGATATCACTCTGCGATTCTATGAATTGTTTTAAACGCTTCTTTTCCTCTTCTTTGGTATTGTTGGCCTGAAAACAAAAAAAAACATTGTTGAAGCTGTCATCTAGCCACATCAAATACAAATGTTTTTACCTCCTGTGTAAGCTTTTCCGTTGCCTCCGCATTCAGATTAAACACCTGCAAGGGAAACTGTTCCTCCGCTGGTGCTTTCTCATTGCGGTTAAGAAGCTCTTTGAGTTGTTGTTTAATTTCGGCAAATTCCGCAAATATAGCTTCGTGCTCGGGTTCATATATTTTTCCTTTTTCTTTTCGTCTTTCAATCTCTTTTTTCTCTATCCAGGGAATAGCTTCATTGGTTTGTGGATCTTCGAGGATACGTGTAGTGTCCACATCCGTTATTGATGCAGAGTACGCAAAAGATTTAACAGCATTGGCGGTGCTCTCGAGGTTTTGTGCGATTGGTTGTAGCAATTTCAACACGACTACCATTCCGTTGTGGCACAAGATTGAAAGATATCTACAAGTAACAAGATTCGGCAGTTTGAATCAGGACTAATGCAGTTAAAATGCACGATACATACTCATTATTCCCGTCCAACGATATCTGTTTGATTCCTCCGTTGAAACGACTGTCGAAGCTTAGTGTGCAGATCAGCTTATCTGTAGAACACTCATATAAAGCCGTTTTACCGTCCATCGACCAAACGTACAGAAATCGCTCGTCTACCGCTACTTCAACATGTGCCACAGATAGAGGCGTTTTGATCGTTTTAAGCAAAAAAAATTCGAGCTCTGCCTCCGTCCGAGAAATCTCCAACAAATCAATTACATTGGTCCTTATTTGATGGGCATAGAATTCCAATCGGGTGCCGGTACGCTTCGGTACGATTTGACAGTAATCGTGAGGAAGGCTTAGTTGAGTTTTACTAATATCTTCGGTATGATGTTGCTTCACGATAAACTCTACGGAACGGAAGCTAACGGTGTCTGTTGGTTCCTCGATGGGTTGAACCATTAACACTTCCTCGCTGCTACACCACAAAAACAAGTTTTTTGCGCTTTTTAGTTCACCAAAAACTTGGCAGACAATCATTTCAAGATCTTCCGTAATTTCTATTATTGCTATTTGATCTTTTGCATCCAATGCCGCAAAATAGCGGTCGTCTGCGATGGCACAAACAGTCCCCACAATGGAGTGCCGGGAGAGATGCAAACGTCCAACCAGCTTAATCTGTTTCTCATCGACAACAATTAGCTGGAGAACTCCTGTGTTAGAGCCCACCACTAGGTATGGTTTGTCTAGGTGTTTGGCAGTACACTCCACGTGTCCTACATTTATCGAATCAATTACAGCACCAGTCTCAAAGTTCAACAACTTTACAGCTCCAACATTCGGTTTGATGCCAACGATTTTATGCGAGCTGTTGATGGTATAGGTGCCAGAAAATGTATAACCAACGTCCAAATCTTTGACAACGTGGAATTCTACATTCCGCACGTCAACATCCATCACGGTGCGCATGATGAAACCTTCCGTTGTAATGCCCAAAAGTCCTTCGGAGGTGGAATAGTGTAGCAGCTGACTGTACGAGGCATCAGACTGGGTGGACCACAGCTGATTCCAGGTACCTTTCTGTTTTTTGTAAAAATTAACCTGCCCATCCGGTGCACTAACAAATAGACCCCCTTTACAGTAGAAGATAAATGGGATATAACTTCGTTCGTCTACCACAACATCCGGGCTGCTTATAGTTTGGCTAATCTGTCCCGTAGATGCCAATATCTAAAAATTGAGAATAGATTAGGATATCGTTGATGTTACGCTCAAAACACAATTCCAACTCACAGTGAACACTTTCGCCTGTTGAGTCACCACCGCTAGATTACCGTCGATAAGAAACGTCACACACAATGGCAGCTCATGGCTTTCCAGATCCAAGCAAACTGTTCGTTCTATAAGACGACTGAGTCGAATGTTTCCATGCACTTCCCAAAGCTTCAGCTCCGGTTTCCGTGGTGCATACTGACACACAGCAAATACCGCCGACGGGCTGCATATTAACCGTTGCAAGTCGCAGATAATGGAGGATGGTTTTTTGCACAAAAGTTCCTTGCTTCTCCACGCATACACTTCTAGTGAGTAGTCTGGCACACCGGTTAGAGCTACTAGTAGTTCACTTTCGGAGAAACACAGTGCGATGTACGAACATTCGGTTTGATCTGCAACAGAAAGATCGTTGAAGATATTTTTTACATGATTGTTCGTTTTTACAGCCTTTACCTCCTTCCAGAACCGACAGCACCGTGTTGGCTGGATAGCTAATAAGTAAAATACGTGGATTGGTGCATCGCTCGGCAAATGCAAGTATGGGAAACAGCTTATGACCGGCGAGACAGGCCACTCCATTGCCCGATTGGACACTGTCTGCTAAATAATAAGACTTGGCTGCTGTTTTCAAGTTCACGAATAAAATATGTCCACCTGTCGCTACGGCAACGGCAACATTCCCAACGACGCAAGCTATATCTGCCGAACCCGGATGCATCCAACTAAAAAGTAAGAATACATAAAAATGAGGCTATTTTTTATTGTACTTCAGAATTCATACTACTTACATTGCTTTAGTTCGGATGTTTTGCTCCATTTTTAAGTGTGGAAAATTACTTGGTTTTGGGGTAAATATTACAACCGATGCGTTTGGTGAGCTGCCACCGTATTCATTGCTTGTTGCTGTTATACTGAACCAGTGTGTCTTCCGGATAAACAATAAACGTGGTATAGGCATTGTTGCTAGGTGATGTTCAATCTTTGTTTACTTTGTTGGTCTTCAACACGTCACTGAATTAGATGTCAGTGCGAATTCCGTATGCAGAAAGGACAAATCTAGACGGGATTTGAACTCGGTCACTTCGCGTTCGGATGTTACTATTGCTCCTAATCAATATTCCCAACAATTCCCCGTGTTTCGATGTACAGCATAAAAAAGATTTTATTTTACACAATTTACTTTAAACCATTAAAATATTAACACGTATGGCCACGGTTTGTGTTTCTGTACTGTATTCTTACATACACATTACTTAATTAAATGCTTGCGCTGCTTCATGGCAACCAGTCCAGTCCAGTCCGCGTAAAGTACCCAATTCCGAATCGATTTCTCGACAGTTCTTAATCGTGCTCATTGTTTTTTTTTCTAGTTGTCTTCCTTAATCTTTCCTAGCAGCGCATCACAGGTCTTCTTGGCGTCTCCGAGCAGCATAGATGTGTTCGGTTTGTAGAAGATTGGATTGTCCACAGCCGCATATCCGACGCCGAGCGAGCGTTTCATGACAACAACCTGAAATGTGTATAAGAATGTGAGATAGTTACATGTTGGAACAAATTTTTTTCGGTAGAGTATGGCAAAATCCTCCTTACCTGATCTGCCTTCCACACACGCAACACCGGCATACCGGCAATGATCGAGTTCGGATCGTCTTCAGCCGCGCTGTTCACCGTATCGTTCGCACCGATTACCAGCACCAAGTCCGTCTCGTCGAAGTCGTCGTTGATCTCCTCCATCTCGAGCACATCATCGTACGGCACACCGGCCTCCGCCAGCAGCACGTTCAACTGACCCGGCATACGGCCCGCAACCGGATGAATACCGAATCGTACCTTCTTACCACGAGCCTTCAACAAATTAACCATCTCAGCGATCGGATACTGCGCCTTCGCCACACACAACCCGTATCCAGGCGTAATGATAATGTTCTTGGAATTCTTGATCATGTCGACCACTCCATCCACATTAACCTCCGTGTGGGTACCCACGATTTCGGCCGGTTTTCCACCACCGGTCGAGGTGGTACCGTACCCACCGAGGATCACGTTCGGCAGCGAACGGTTCATTGCCTTGCACATGATGTAGGATAGGATAGCACCGGACGAACCAATCAGCGCACCGACAATCGTCATGAGGTTGTTGTTCAGCATGAAACCTTCCGCACACAGGGCCCAGCCAGAGTAGGAATTCAGCACGGTGATAACGACCGGCATGTCTGCTCCTCCGATTGCCGCCGTCAGCGTAACTCCCATAGCAGTGGACATGGCGGCAGTGGCTCCCAGCAAACCCAACCC